>MU284084.1:0-414203 GCA_022478815.1 Daldinia bambusicola
TTTAAAATAATTTTATATATTTTTACCTTAAAATAAAAATATTTTTATAAATGTATAAAGGGATATATATATATTTATAATAATATTATTAAATTTATAATAATAATTAATATTTTATAAATGTTATAAAAGATATTTATAATAATAATTAATACTTTATAAACGTTATAAAGGGTGTTTATAATAGTAATTAACATTTTACAAGTATTATAAAAGGTATTTATAATAGTAATTAATATTTTATAAGTGTTATAAAAGGTGTTTATAATAATATTACTAGGTTTATAATAATAATTAACATTTTATAAACATTATAAAAGGTATTTACAATAATAATTAACATTTTATAAATATTATAAAAGGTATTTATAACAGTAATTAACATTTTATAAATATTATAAAGGGTATTTATAATAATATTATTGGGTTTATAATAGTAATTAATATTTTACAAATATTATAAAAGGTATTTATAATAATATTATTAAGTTTATAACAGTAATTAACACTTTATAAGCGTTATAAAAAATATTTATAATAATAATTAACATTTTATAAGTGTTATAAAAGGTGTTTATAATAGTAATTAATATTTTATAAGTGTTATAAAAGGTATTTATAATAGTACTATTAAATTTATAATAATAACTAATATTTTATAAGCGTTATAAAAGGTATTTATAATAGTAATTAATATTTTACAAATGTTATAAAAGGTGTTTATAATAGTACTATTAGGTTTATAATAATAATTAATATTTAATAAATGTTATAAATAATTAATAAAGTAAATAATTATATATATAAAAGTTTATAAATAAAAATTAATAAAATAAATAATTATATATATTAAAATTTATAAATAATAATTAATAAAATAAGTAATTATATATATAAAAGCTTATAAATAATAATTAATAAAGTGAGTAATTACATATATAAAAATTTATAAATAATAATTAATAAAATGAGTAATTATATATATAAAAATTTATTTTAATTAATTTATAAATATAAAAATATAATGTAATAAAACTTTTTATTTTTTATTAATAACTTTATTTTCCTTTTTTTTTATAATAAATATTATATAAATTATTTTTTTTTTTTTTTTTTTCTTTAAAGTAAATAAAGTTATTAACTTTTTTTTAAAATTAATCCAAGTATTAATTTGCTTTTATAAAAGTATATTAATATATAATTTTATATAATAAATTATTTTAAAGTTAATAAATATAATTATAAATTTAATTAATATAAAAGCAAGTATTAACGTTATTATTAATAGTATTATTAATGGTAGTATTATTAATGTTATTATTAATGGTGTTATTAATAATGGTATTATTAGCGTTATTATTAACGGTATTATTAATAATGTTATTAATAATAATATTATTAATGTTATTATTATATTAATATATATATTATATATTATATTATATATTTTATATATTTATAAAGGAATAATATAAGTTATTACCATTATAATAATAATAAATATAAATGCCATTTATTAAATTAATATTTTAACTTAATATTATTATTAAAAAAACCATATATTTTTATTATAAATTTTAATTATTTATATATTAATTATATTATTAATTATTTATATGTAAATAATTGTAAATTTAAATATATAAAGTTAAGATATTTTTTAAATAATTATTAATTATATATTATTATAATATTATTATAAAATGTTTATATAATTATTTTATTTATTAATTATAAAAAAAAATTTTATATAATTAATGTAATTCTTGTTTTTTATAAGTTTATAATAAGAAAAAAAGTTAAAAAAAGTAATAATATTATTATAAAAAAGGTATAAAAAGGTAATAATATAAATATAAACTTTTTAAATTTTTTTTTATATAAATATAAAAATTATATAATTTAAATTAATTATATAAACGTTTTTTAATATAATTTATTTTTAATTATAAATGTATATTATAAATTTGGATTATTTTCTTTAAAAAAGTTAAATATATTTTAAATTAAATATTTAATAAATATATTAATAATAGTAATAAATGTAATAATAATAATTACTTTATTAATAATTATTAAATAAATTATTTTTTTCCTTTTTTTTAATTATTTTTAAAATCTTTTTAATATAATTATTTTAATATTTAATTTATTTAAATAAGTATATAATTATTTTTAATAAAAATATATATTATTTATTATTTTTATAAATATTTTTTATTAATATAATTATTATTATTTAATATATTTATTAATTTAAAAATATAATAAAATAAATTATTTTATATTTATTATATATTTATTTATATGTAATTTTATATAAAAAAAAAAATACCACCAAAAGTAATATTTATTATCTTTTAATTTTAATAAAAAAAAATTACTTTTTTTAAATATTTTTTAAAATATAAGTAATTGTTAAATTTATTTATAATTATAATTATACTATTATTATATAATTTAAATAAAGAAATTTATATATTAAACGTTATATAAAAAGTTTATTATAAATTTTTAATATATATTAATAATAAATAATTTTTTATAACTTTATTTAATATATTAATTAAGTTAATATTATATAATAATAATAAAAATTATTAATAGATTTAAAACGATATTTTATCTTTATTTTTATAAAAAAATAAAAACAAATAAAGTATTAATTAAAAAATTTAAATAATAAGATAAATTAGGTTATTTATATTTAAAAAATTAGTTAATAATATATATAAAAAATTTTAATTTAATAATATTAATTTAAATATATTTAATGTTTTATTTTTAAGTAATATATTTTATAATAATTAAATATTAATTATTAAATGTACTATTTATAAATTAATTAAAAATTAAGAATTATTAAAAATAATATTAAATAAAATTAATATTTTTTTTAAAGTTTAAACTTTAAATTTAAATAATTTATATTATTATATATATATTATATATATTAAATTTAATAAAGTTATTAAATATTATTATTTAAAATAATTTTTTAAATATTATTTACCTTTAAAATTTTATTTTTTAACTTTAAAATATTATTAATTTATAATAAATTTAAATATTGAAATTATAAGTAAATTAATATATTTAAATTATTTTAAATTAATGTAAATAAATGTTATTATTTAATAATTTATAATTTTTAATAATAATTCAATTATTAAGTAAATGATTTAAGTTAATATAAAAGATTTAAATAATTTTATTAGGTAAAAGAAAATTAATAAATAAATAAATATAATAATAATTATTATTTTTTAAAATTTAAAAAAAGAAATTAATAAATTATAAAAAATAAAAGGAAATATAATATTTTAATAAATAAATTTCAAATTAATTATTTAAAAATATTATTTAAACTAAGAGTATATAATTTTTGGTGAACTAAATTGCAAAACGGAAGTACTTTGGGTAAATCTTTAATTATTGCCCGATTTCCTAATTAAAGCGCAGCACCCTTTTGGGGTGCGTCGTCGAGTTTACGTAGACAGCACTAATACCTGGTAAAGTCATAGCAGGGGTACACAACTAGACAACAAGTCTCAACTCGCAAATTACGTCTTCGAATTGACTACCTCCTAGGTAACTAACACCCAGTATTATGTGAATAGTATTATGTGAATAGTATTATGTGAATAGTATTATGCGAATAATAAATGTTCACATAATACTTTGTATACAATAGTAATAAGCGTATAATAGTCACGATAGACTGCAGGTTGAGTTACTATGTAGCACCTAACCTCACAATCACAACATTCATCTTACAGAAAGGGGCTGAGTCTACATTCCACCTCATAGCTTAAAGCCAAGGCAGAAAATATACTAAAGCCCGGTTTATAGCCGTTTAAATTTAGTACAAGGCGCACAAGGCTTTAAGCGTGCTGAGTTAAGGTCCTTGAAATTCGTTTGTAGTTGCTTTAGTCTTCGTACAATACACAAAAACTACTTTGACCCCTGAACCCCTGAATCTCTAAATCCTGGCCCAAAGACATAGCTATTCGCGCTGAACTTTAAGCAAACTTACGCCAAGAGTGGAACAGTCAGAACGAGTACCTGAGATGCCAATATCTATCAGGCAGTTCTCTCATGTTTTTTGCACTAAATGAAGTAGTTCACGAAGGAAATCGTGTACCACCACGGGCCTATCCAGAGGAGTCATTGAAAGGGGAACTACATTGATATAGTCGAACGACGACAGATTTGGTTTCAAGACTAATAGGGAGCTAAATGTGAACAGGACGGTTCTCAATAGAAACAAGCCTAAATCAGGTATGAGACAACTAAGCAAAGTCAGCTAATGTAAGATAGTAAGACAGTGGCAGACATCATTGTTAATGTATACGCTTTCTCCCGTACAACACCATGTTACTTTAACTGCCGATAGTAGTAATTAGGCTATTGCTAATGCTACTCTAAACATAAACATACCACTGTCAGGAGGTTTGTGCCCTTGATTAACGTCATATCCAGAGTGAGTGTTAGGCCCATACATGTAGTATGTTAGGTCGAACCAGCAATGCCTGGCATTCTATATCCTTACTTACGAGGGAACTGGCTTCTCTCTATATGGCCAGTAAGCCACTAGTCTAGCCAGTATATCCCTGTCATAACCACACATCCCCGACAGCAAGAATTGCTCGTCGACCGAGCGAATGTAAGCCCACCATAAAGGAAGTAGTTACAGTGCTATCTACGTAGTAGTATTTGCAGAGCCTGATAGAAAGGCAAATGGTCTAAATTATATGTGTATGGTTTAAACGATAATGCCAAGATGCCCTAGGCCCCGTCATCCCTTCGTTCTTGTTGTATCCGAGTAACAGCGTTGTCCCTCCACAGCGTACAGAGGTAGGTAAGTACCTAGGTAGTAAGTGGAGAGATATTTATATATGTTAAGTGGTTTGGCTTCGAATCAAGGAGACCAACTATCCAATTCGGAGATTAGGTTAGGTACTAGAGTGTCTGTGGTCGAAAGGGGTCGTACCTATGATCTCTGGCCCGTGTTCGGTATGTTAGATACATCCATCACAGGGTATTCATTAGTAGGTTCTGGGTAAGATGCCAGCCACTGTGACATTGCTTCTTCAAATCCGCGCACGTCCAGCTTCGTCCCTTGAGTTGTGAGATCTTGGAGAAACTGGTTGAATAAATGGCCTGCCATATCTCGAGTAGGGTGCGAATAGGGGCAGTCTGGCAAAGCGGTCTTCTCCCCGAAGAGTTTCTTCCAAGCCCAATACCACTTATTGTTGAACTTCGCGTTGGGGTTAGGGCCCCTGGCCTTAGGAATTGGAGGAAGTTGGTCGACGGAGCTACCGTTGGTTGGTTCGCACGGCGCGTGTGCATCCAAAGACTCTTGATCCGCAAAAGAATCCCAGCAGCTTTTGCAGTGGTAGACCCCTAGTCTATGATCGTTGTCTAGATGCTGCCTCAGAGCGCTAATGTTTTTGAACTTCTTCTTGATGCAACTTGCATATCGGGCTGGGTCACGTTTGTAGAAAAGACAGGCAAGAGGCCGATTTTCGTCGATGCTGGTTGTTGACGAGCATGACTCACATGCTCTAAAAGTTTTGTGGGCAGGTCTATCTTCTGGGTCTTCCTGATAGAACTTTCTCTTATTGATGTTCGACTGACAACCGTCGCTGTTGCGGCGCAAGGGGCTTCGTGGACGAGGCAATTCTTCCCTTTCGTCTAATGACTCCATATCTAAGAAATGAGGGGCAGCGCTGGAAAATCCTTCTACGGGTAAATTGAAAGGTTGATTGTAGGGAAAAGATGATATGTGTTGTTGCGAAGATTGAATAACAGGACCTGTCCACGGAGCGGGAAAGGGAAATGCATTATGAAAATGCGCAGGATTAATTGCATTGACGTCAGGGGGGAAGATAGGTGCAGGTATTTGAGGCTCAATAGAATACGCAGGGTTGTAATTTAGATCTAAATTCAGTCCGTCGAGTAGATCAATTCCATCGGGATCAAGAGTCTCTGGGGCGTCTGCCCTTAACCGTAATCCTTCGTCACTAGGACCACATGTTCCTATGATATTAGTTTCTAATTCAGATTGGGACCAACTGATTACCGCCGAGTAGCCTTCAGAATCGGGAAATAATGTGTCAAAGTAATGATTCGTGTCCCCGTCAAAAGTTGTTAAATCGAAAGTATCCTCTTCAGCCCCTTTATTGCTGCGGGGTGTGTGCTCGCCCTCACAAACTTGATCCAACCCACCAATCGGGTCAGCCTCGTCTTGATTTAAACGAGTTAAAGCCGTTAATACAGGGCCTGACTCTAGTGCACCTTCGGTAGGGTGTAACTGTGTTGAAGTGACCTCAATAGTGTCTCCCGTGGAGAGTGCGGCTCTGTCGATTGCTGCTGTATGGGTCTCACCCTGCAATATCTCCGATCCGTGGCGGTCACCGCGCAGAGCCTCATATCCCATACCCCCCTTCATTTTCTTGGGCTTTTTGGGGTATAAAGAAACCTCTGCTCCCATGTAGCAGTCACCGCATCTCTTATTCCCACAATTTGCACATCCTGGGTCAATTATCAAGGACATCCCCCCATATGAACAATTGCACTGAAGAATATTAGTTATAGCAGAGTAGGCCGATGGAAATATCAGTTACTCTCAAGAAGAAATATCAATAATAACCACTTACGCAGAACCACTGGATCTTTTCTGAGCTTAATTTTTCTATAGATCTCATAACATTCGTCTCATATAGTAGTATATAGTCCAAGCTGTCGTTGGTAGTTCATTCACAAAGAAGCACCTTCACGTAGGTCTACAAACTCAACGGGTCTTTAAAGGTCTATCAATGTCCTCAATGTCAATTGAGATGGGCAGCGATATCACATTTGGGCTAGAATATGTGATTGGCTTATTTCCTAATCCTAAGCTACGAATGCCCAATTACTTCGGTCCAGGCACGAGCGTCGACGTTAAGGAAGTCATATTTAATCATAACCAAAATCAAAGGCTACGTTCTCCTCCATTTTCTGATCATAACTATGATCGAAGATACCTGGGTAAAAGTACACTTTGATCAAGTCCATCATCACTTAGGATCATGCATTGTGGGGGTCTCCATATAGCTGCGTGTGTTCCAGGTGTGTCCATCTATCATTGGCTGATTATTCCGGCTTGCATCTTCAATGCGGCAATAATCAAGATCGTGATTGCCTACCCAAGCTTGAACGAGGGGACGATTGTCAGACCTGAACTGTTTAAGCAACCTGCATCGCGAGGGAAGTTCGAAGCCATTATACTTATGCTGTGGGATTCGGACCTCCGGAACCGTCGGATGACAAACCGGAAATCATTATTTCTCTGTGCATATCAGCACCTTGCAGCAGCATCATAGACCAGGCCAATATCAATTGCAATGTACGATATTAATAGACTTAGATAGGTAATTCCATTCTTGATCATTCCAGCCGTGTTTAGCGTACAGTACCCAAAGCAAAGATCGCGTCTTGAATGCTACCATGAAATGCCTCTATACGATAAAGGGGCGTTCCTAAGCGATGATCGGCGGTTTTTCAATTAACTTCTTCCAGCCATGATTAGGTACGTAAACTCAGATCAAGGATTTGATCATATCCTGTTTAATGCACTCGGAATACTAGGGCAATGATGGTATGACACGCATTAACTAAGTGTAATAACCCCATCTTAGCGATGATGGAACTGGCCAGATACCTTCGGTGAGAGATAGGGCAGTAGGAGCATGCCAATACAGTCTCGGTACCATAGCATCCTTTAATGCGTGTCATATTAGTTCGATTATTCATTCAATTTGAGGTCGTCAAGCTAAAGGTAGCTGCAGAATACCAGTTTCTGTAGTACACAAATTACAAAGTGCCGATGATTCAAGACTAACGGCTATGACAGCGTAAGAAAGAAAACAGCTGAATGCTCCCTAGGCCAAAGTGCCCAAGTACTAGTACACTAGCATTACCATACCATCTCTCCCACCAATACATGAAATCAAAACGTAACAACCTTGAAGTACACCATCTCCCTAAACCTTCACTCGAAAACTGAGGCACCACGTTGAATCTCAATAGCAGAAGGCACCGGGTCCTTGAAACGGACACCGCGGTGGCGAAGCCAGATACTCCATATCTCATGCAGGGTGTCGGCATCTTCTACAACATTATCCTCGATCCATTTGACCTGGTTCTTGGTAAACCAGACGTCCCTTAGGTGGTTGCCATCGCTGTCGTGATGCTCG
Source organism: Daldinia bambusicola (assembly GCA_022478815.1). Classification (NCBI taxonomy): domain Eukaryota; kingdom Fungi; phylum Ascomycota; class Sordariomycetes; order Xylariales; family Hypoxylaceae; genus Daldinia; species Daldinia bambusicola. The sequence goes on from MU284084.1 coordinate 8,241, forward strand.
ACCCACACATCTAAGTCGGCGTTGAGATACATCCTGGATTTGAACCCCAGCTCGGCCTGGTATCCCGCCAAGAATTTGTCGTCGAACATTTCCGGGGCCAGTTCCTGGAACTGCAATTTGATCGCCTCCCAGACCCCGCGGTCGATCGAGTCGTGGCAGGCGTTGTCGAAAGGTATCTGTGGGTAGATTCGGCGCAGTTGCTTTTGAACTTCGGACAGCGTCATACGTAGGCATACGATGTGGATGTAGGCTTTCTTCTTCTCGGGGAGATAGGCCGGGGCCATCGTCGCGGGGTTTCGCTCCCAAGCTGCCGGAAAGCTTATTCTGATGACTCGATGCAGACGATGCTTGGTAAACTGCTCCCAGCTCGTCACGCACTCGGCCCAGCCGAATCGGCCTCCGGCGTAGTCTACCGCATACTTCTCCCCCGTATGTAAAGTGACGCAAAAGACCGTGTGAGGTCGCAGCATGCTGGACTCAAATTCGTCGTCCAGATTTACGCGGATAATAGGACGATGGGCGTTCTTGGCTAGCACAGTGTATTGTTCAATGTTCGAAAGGAGACCTATCCATAGGTAGATAATTAGTACCCACCGTTATGAAAAGGGGGAAAGAAGCTTGCCTTCCTAAAGCCACTTCTGAGTAGAACTCAATACCAGAAAGGGCAAATCCGGAAGATACTGGTCCTGCAGAGCTGCCCTGGCGTGCTCCTCTTCGATTTCGTCTTCTTTGTAAAATTGGCGGACGACAGGGTCTCCCTGCATAGCCTCGTAGTAGCGAGGCTTCTCTTCTAAGAATATAATGTCATCTTCTTCGTACGTGCTCTCCAAGGAGAGCGTTGTCTGGCGTATCTCCATAACCATGAGAAGAGACTTCATAAGGCGCGCACCTCGTCCAAAGCGCTGGCGTGCAAGACATTCGGGCTTGTGATCTTCCTTATCGAGGGTCTCGCAGACTTTACTGCAGTAGCCAGTCCAGACAGTCTTATGAGTGCCAATGCCCTGTATGCAGTCGTCGCAGAAGAATAGGGATCCTTTGCGTTGGCAATATCTGCAACTTGTCTCAGTGGTGAGTGACTCGGGTAGATGGCGGTATTCAACATCGCTATCTTCGTCGGTATCTGTAGATGATATATCTTGACCATCATAGGCGTCTTCGTCTTTTCTTCCTTGCAGCACCCATTTGGAATGTGCGAAATATCGCGACTTGGCTGACGTTTTGTCATATTTGGACATATCCATGAGGATAGGTATAAGGCCTTCGATAAAGGCAACACGCAAGCCGTGGGGGTTCTTGCTTTTCAACACATTGGTAGCGATGGACTTAAGCTTGCGACACTCATAATCATGCTCAGCGGGACCAGTTTCTTCTTCTAAGAAAATCCTAAGGGCCGTCTTGTACTGGCGATCTTGTTGCGGGTCATGGTATCTATCGTCCGAAGTTGGAGTTGGTAGATTCTTAAATAAGCGCTCGATAGAGACTTGACATGAACCTAGAACGGGTTCTTCTTCGTCGCTGTCTCCAAACTCACCTGAACCCATAAGGTAAAGGCGGGCTCGAGATATTGGTGCAGATTCAGATGCCATCATCGCCATTACTATATTGTCTCTGGCTGGATTTTGTTCACTTGCTGAGACCTCCTTGCGATGTTGACCAAGGATCGAAGTTATCGAGCTTGGAGATAGATCAACTCAGACAAATAAAGTAGGCAACCATCAATGTACATGTCAAGTATAAGAGACCCTCCCCAGATGAAAAGGGGTTATGGCTTGGGGCAGTGATGATTTGTATGCAGTAAGAATTACTTACCTACAGGCCAGGAATAAAATACAGTGCAACAAGCCCCCTAGGAGTTTAAGGTTGAAAAGTAGAGAGCTTGCTGCCGCAGGGTATTGCCATTAGTCGTGGATCAATCGTAGTCAGTCGGCGAAAACACCACCAATTCCCCTCTATTGTACCTACAGACTCCCTATTGACAGTTATTCGTAGTGAAAAGCTAGAATCCCCATGTCCAGAGTACTTCCAATAAACAATAAAACTACAAAGATAGCCCTGTGTACTGACAAAAGAGGAGGCCATAGCCCATCTTATCTAATAGCTGTTCCGTCACAACAATAAACGCTAACAGGACAACCGCGTATCTACCTAGGTATGTCTAAATATATTTATGTAGCATTCCCAGTATCACCCAGTTAGAACAAGTTCAGGTAGACAACTATTTGAATATTTATATGATTAACTCCCAGGGGGGCTTGCACAAACCCCCCCCAAAAAACTAGCCATCGAAGATTAAGTAGTGAACCCCTAGATAAAGACTGGTGCGGCTATACGGCCAAAGTCATATAGGTATTCCCCTGGGGATCATAGGCACACAATGTATTGATAACACTTCTCCTGTGAGACTTCTATAGGACTGTACGATATGTTGTGTGATTTCCCTGCGGGATATTTAAGTTCTACCGTGACTTGGTACTGCTTGACGAGGGATATCATGGGTCTTTATACTTACCTCATGAGCAATTAAGAGCCAAAGGGTAGAAGAATGACACACTTCCATAGGTAGGTAGCTATATCTACAAGGCCGCTAACTTCGGTATCCATGATCATAGCCTTCTTGTAGACATCTCGACAATTGGTCTTATATGTTTTTAACTTGAGCTAGGTAATGAAACCTCGAAATTAGGTCTGTTTAGGGCTGAGTATAGGGCAAGCTTTTGAGTAAGCGGTATGATTACCTACCTATCCTGGGCGCCTCTAATTTTACGTGGCGACGGCTGTAGGAGGAGAGGCTGCCAAAACTTCCGTAGGCGAGGGGGACGCCTGGCTTAAGATCTTTGGTGGAAACCCGAGGTTTACTAACACTTGGCCGGAGTGTCCTAACGCGGGGCAACAACGAGGTCTGTATTGAAATCTCTCTTGGTTGGCCGAATGTGATTATCTTCATGTGGAAACATCGGGAGGTCCAATTAAACGCTAATATGCTTGTTGCCACCTTTATGTTTTATTTTACTCCTGACCAAAAGTACCAATGAATACATTAAAAAGTACCTGCTTACCATGTATCCTCCGGTATTCGAGTTTAATATTCATAAAATATTTGCAACGGTCGATTCTAGAACATGTTCTTGGATAGCGGATTCATAGGCTTCAAAGTTTATATAGTTAAAGCTTTGGAAGGGGAAATCTTTTATTAAGTGCCCTGAGATATGATATTCCTTCAAAAGGCATGAACGGGATTAAAATCCTCAAGGCTTTCGCCAATGCAGTGGCCGAGATTGCACTCGTATTCTCGAAATAAGGACACGAACGCCCAAAGCTCTGACACCTTAAGGGGGTGGCTAATTTAACACCGAATTTTTATCGCCATGTACACATGTAAGCGAATTTAAGGCTTCGTCACCATCCATTTCAATTCGGTTCAACAGGTAATTTTCGGATTCCATCTTGCCTTGTTGTCACCTGCCCCTAGGCTGTTCATTGCTTTGAGAAGTCTTCTCTTCGTTACGTGTAACTTTATATTCGATTTTCCTGGCTTTAACGCTTCGGGCAAGGGTGGTCGCTCTTATTAACATGGTTCATGTTTAATATGGATAGGGCTTGGCTTGGTGTCAACTAGGTACACGGGTCAACTCCCAGATTTCGCTCGAGGGACTAGGCTCGTCTCGGCCGGAAAAGAAGACAACGACAACTCATGCTGCTATGGAATGTTCATAAGAATTACGGGGCAGAGAGGAATGAATGCAGCGCGCAAGTTGCGTGTTTACCTAAACTTTCCATACCTAATTCTCATAGATCTACATGCTTCCATACCCCATGGACATCCCACGTGTTGTAGATGCGTTTAGGTCCCATGATCGAAAATGAAACCTATTAAAGAGTAACGATATTTTAAGGTTGAAAGGGTTCTTGTGCTTATGGGTTCTGATCGGCATACGATGCCGCGCGCCAACAGGATGCAAATGTTTGAGGCGGCTTTGAGCAGCTTCTGTCAGAACCAGGGTTGCAGGGGCCATTGTTGCATCCGTTATCTCATTAAGGTAATCCGTACTAACAATAGAAGTTTGGTACGTCCCTCTACAGCAATAGCCTATTTAATAACAGAATTGGGGTTTCTACATAGTTATTCTAAGCAATCAGCATAGGTTAGGTAGTTGTAACTGGTTAAATCTGTTAATGTTCTAACATTCAACATTCTTTTTCCTTTTTAGTCTTAAGAGTCTTGAAAGCCTTAGTATATTACTTTGATATAAACCGTAGATTAGTTATTAGCTACCTCTGTAGGTGCTGTTTAGTTCTAATGATAACATAGGCACAGTATCCCATGATTAAACGAACTGTACCGAAAGACATATATGAGATACACAAGACGACACTTGCGCATATATTGCCGAATTAATCTTTCTTTCCTTTTTTTTCTTCATATTAGTTACACAATTTGCATCAATTTTCATAGCTCACGACTTGAAGGGTAAATACATAAGGTAGCGTATACTAGTTTTTTTTTTTTCTTTTTTTTTTCTTTTTTTTTTTTTCTTTTGGCTTGACCAGCCTCTCCACATGAACTGCAAATCGATCATCGAACCAAACATCAAGTTGGGCGTTACCATTTTATATTGGCGTATTGGAGGGGTCGTCGTCACGATGACGTACGTGATCTTCATTTAGATGAGTTGACGTGTACACAGGATATGCCAAAAACTTTTTATCGGTTAATAATCCAAGCTATTACCCCTGGATTAGTTGAACAAGATTGAACAATTCATATGTAGGATTGAGAACCGGTTTATACTTTTAGTTATGTACCCAAGGTATTGGATGCCACTGCTTCGTAAGTATTCGCGTAATCATCTTATAACCAGCTGGATTTTACAGGCCGAGTATATACAGTATATACAGTACAACACAGCTTTTCATTCTTACGGTCTTACCTCCAACGATACATGATACTAGCACTAACGCCAGGTACTAGCCCTAGACTCAATCCCTTTTCGGTAGATGTGCCTGATGATGATTACTATCAATGGGGCGCTAAGGCGCTTGCTCATTACACCAGAAAATAGCCTTGCGCGAAATACTAGGCATGTGTTAATAACAGCACTTCTTTGTATTGACTCCCAAATATGCCCTGACTTAAACTCATCCACGAGTAGCCATAATACCCCAGACTATTAACCATGAGCAATTGCTTATTGACCTTTTATTATTCCCGTATGTACTGGCGATATGTTCTTACTAAAAATGCCATCCTCCGCTCCTTATTCCCATACCGTCGGCTCCGCATCTCCTCCAACCAAGTCCGGAAATCCAAATAAAAAAACCCATCTAGGCGCTTCCTTTTCGTACATACCGGTCTAACAATCGCAACTGCCGTGAACTACCCTTCTCCCCTCGCGGTGGATATTCATATACCGAGCCAGAGAACGAAATCAGTATCGAGAATTGAATGTGTCATCGTTCGCTACGATGCAAAGTATATGTGTGCGCAAAACCCCTAGACTTTGTCCTAGAATCTCATTCTCCTCTAAACGCCGGCCTGGTATCTTGAAAATGCAATGCAATGGTCCAACTGTGAATCCGACCAGAAAGAGATCGTGTACGTCGTTAGCCGTTTCTAAGACAGCTTACCAATCCATCCGTAGATCAGACCATGCAATTTTAGTCGGCCTCGGGAGGATCGGGATTCGTGGTTCGAAGTACTTTTCGCGAATAATCGTGGTTATCTTGCAGTGTATTAATGCTCTCTTGGCTCTTGTTCTCGCGGCTGTAGATATTTGCAGCAAATGGGTCCATGCGGGGATCATGAGGCATAAATCGACTATTTCTCCGGCCTGATGCGTTATCGCCATCCCATACTGATGCCATTCCGGTCGTCGGTGTACTCATCATGCCCGCTGAGCTTCCGCGCTGACTTCCGGGTGAGTCCGCAAGAGCATCACCCTGGTCTCGTCTTCTCTGGCGGAGCCAGAAGAAAAGGCCTGCACCTACCGCGAGGCCTACAGCGGCAAACACACCAATTGCTATACCAACTGCCGCTCCGGTTGAGAGACCATGTTGATTTGCTGACATCCCATTTGAACTAGCATCTGGCGATGCATCCGGGCTATCTGTAATCGTAGGCATTATGGTAACTGTTTTGATAGTGCCCCCTGTTGTAACCGTAGACACACTCGGGGTCGTAGGAGCAGGTGTGGTAGTGCTATCTTCTGATTTCGATTTCGATGTCGTATCCTGATATCTAATAAGTATGATATTCCTAACTAAAATGGCAATAGGCAAGGAGAAACAAGAATTTAGGACTAGTAGAGCATACAGGAACGGCCGTGGTCGCGTGAACTGTTGGAGTAACAGTGACAGTGTTTTGTAAAGTCTTTGTCGTAGGGTCCTGATGCCGGACTAAGTCTTAATGAAATATCCTCCCAAGCTCGTTGCTGAACAGCTGTACCGAAGATCCGGTAAAGAAATGAGAACCCAGACGATATATTCGAAGAGGCACTGATTTCTTGGGTTGAAAAAACAAAACTGGGGGACTTACAGGACTTGACGTTTTAGTAGAAGAAGCAGAGCCCGCCGACTTGGTGCCGGAAGGCTGGCGATCCAGAGACATGTATCCCCATAATCCATCACCTCCGCATAAATCCTTCGGGTAACCAGGACATTTCATATCGCACTTCTCGGTGTCTACCTGACTTGACTCGTCGGGCACATAATCACTACACCAACATTGATCATATTTAACCACGGCAAAGGCGGAAGTGTCTGCGCAGAAGTCGTGGCACAACCCATCAGACTGAAAATGACTGCTGTCTGGAAAACTTTAGTTAGATATATAGAATATATAATTCGAGGCATTTAGAAACATACTGGCTGCTGTCGATGCTGTGTTGAGGCTTGCACAATAAACTATAGGGATAGACTGAGCATGGCCTAGGTTGGTAAAGAGGGCCATGAGGCCCACCAAGGCCACGGATCGGGTTGCGGGAGACATGGTTTGAAAATATCCAATGTTTGATATCTAATAAGAACTACAGTTAGCAGGTATGCTCAAGGTTGGGAAGTAGTTCAACCACAACTAGATCTCATTTGCTACGAACAGACGAAGAAGTAAACTTACAAAGCGAGCGAACGTAGATTGAATAGCCAGTCAAGCAATCCGAGAGATCACTATACAAATGTCACAGGCAACCGTAAGAGTTGCTCGCGAGTATTGCCATGACAAGTCTAGCAGTTCTCAATTGAGGCAAGCGGGTTTGCCAGAGGGTCACCAGTTGTGAAAGGCAAATCTGTTAACAGATTGCCAACGTGACCGTGGAGCTGTGATGCCTTCAGAAGAGAGGCAGAAGGGAATGCACGGCTCACGGTGCAGTGCTGACCAAGTCTCAGAAAAGAGAAGGGGAAAATACGAGCAAACGGACGGGGAAGGAAGATGGAAGGGATTAGATAGGCCTTAAAGGTACCGTGGTGGTAGTGCACACACTGTGGTACTATGGTAGTTCTTTTTTGGTGGGTGGTGTTGTGCGGGTGGCAGGCTAACAGGATAACAGGGTAACAGGGTACGAAGCAGGGCAGGTAGACAAAGTAGAAACAGGGATTGAGGATGGAAGGAACGGGATTGGGTACGTAGCGGGTCGGGAAAGCTGGGATCAACTGGGATCACTGAGCAGCTACCTAGGTACAAGACCAGGATGAACTTGGGTAAGCACCTTGGATAAGCCTGGGATAGCCTGGGATAACCCGGGATGAGTTGAGCGCTATAGCAGTTGCAGCAGTTGCAGGATGCAGATGCCAAGTCTCGCGGCCGATCGGTGTTGGCGAACGGATTAACGAACGGATTAAATGTCCAAGGTCGCTATTGGGACCGGGAAAGAATGGAACAAAGCGAGATAAATTGGGTAGAAAATGTAGATGGTGTAGATGGTGTAGATGGTGTAGATGGTGTAGATGGTGTAGATGGTGTAGATGGTGTAGATGGTGTAGATGGTGTAGAATAGATACCAAACCAAGGTGAATGGTTAGTAATGGTTAGTGTTTTTTTTTTTTTTTCTGTCTCTTCGGTCCAACTCTCTCCCACACGCAGCTAAGAGAGACAAAGGACAAAAAGCAGCTGGTTTGTTATGCGGAGCGGCTTTTCGCTGTAAAAAGGTTCCGAATGCAATCAGTTTGTATGTAAGTTTGTACTAGATATGTAACTCGAGGGGGTTTCCCTACAGATATGAACGATATGAATATGAATGTGAATGTGATTACATATGAATATGATATGTAAGTCAGGCCTGATCTAGGTAAATAGGTACGCAGGTATGCACGAAATATGTATCGACGGTGATAACGAGTGTAAGGTGAGTACAAGAGCAGGGGTACGATGAGCCACGACGAAGAATGAACGGGGGTCCCTGTGAAACGAGCGAAGGGAAGCGATCGGAAGCTGCCGTACTAAACTTCAAGGCTTTAAACCAACAAATAACGAATGATCTCGAATAAAAATGTTGTTAGAAACAGAGTAAAATGGAATAGCGTCGAATCTGTCGTTGAAAAGGGAAGCAGAAAGAAGAGGGAGAAAGCAGAAAAGTTGAGGGGGGGAGCAGATGAACTTGGAATGAAGAAACTAATACGCAGTGGGCTTAGGAAGAAGAATTCTGGAAATGGCGAATTAGATTTTTAACCGGAGCATTGAATTCAAGATCTTGTGAAGGTAATGTAAGTAGACCGTGTAAAATGTAAGCCTCCTAAAAATGCGCACGAAGCACATAAATGACTACTGTTTTGGGATTAGACCATTGTTTCGGCCCAATCTATCAACCTCGAGGCCTGTTGTTCTAGCAGTCTATTCCGTACATAGTAGCTTAGGTGCCTGCCTACCTAATCCATTGTGTTACCTAAAGAACTACGTATGTACCTAACGTACCTCGGTACATGTATGCTGAAGCTAAGCCCTTTGAGCTTTCCCGCCAGCCAAACATCGAGCTGCGTTACTTGCAGATCCAGTTTATTGGATCCGTTGGCAGTTTCAAACGACAAAGCTGCCATCCAACTTACTGGCCATTAGTTGCTACACTGGGCTAACTGGGAAGGTGGATCATGGCCTAAATACACTACCTAGGTACTTACTATGGTACGATTTACCTTTTGAACATTCAACTAAACATAACCTCATGAGATTGTCCTCTATATCCTCAAGCTTAAAAACATTCACTTACATATTATTGAGCCGATTAGTTATGATTATTAGTAGAAACCTACTCGGTAGCCTCTTGTATTCGAGATAACATACCTTATCTAATACTAGTACCATGGTTTAAATTCACTTATCCTCGCGGCCAGGCGACATATTTCAAATTGCTTCATTTTTATTCATATATTTGTGTCCAGCTCGCAGCTGCGCAGGAACTCCCTTGAGGCTTAAGCTAGGGCCCTTTGGGATAGGGATTCTGATACGAGATGTCACTATTCCTTGCGGCGCACAAACCGCGAGCTAAGCTCAGAGGCTTGTTATTTACTTCTACTGCCTGTCGTGCTATGCGCGTGAGCACGCTGGCACGATGGCACGATGGCTGCTTTCTACCCAACGGCAGCGCCGCGTATTATGAGCTCTCGCTTACTTGGTTCAAATACTTCAGGTGCCTATTCACGTTACCTCCTTACCTCTTTACTTACTGATTTATTCAGCAAAACTTAGATGTACAGTAAGTGCAGTGACACTATCGAATATAAGAGCATTATCATTAGCTCCTTCATTTCCCTCATTCAATATAAGAGAAAGTATTAAACAAGTTCTTCAAATTTTCACTTCTCTAGTTGATGATGGGTTTACTCGCTACCCGACAATTCACGCGTTAACATATATGTAAACCATTTGCGCAATAATTGAAGGTCAAATGTTTGTCGCTGCTTCGCAACCTCCGTAACGGAATTCGGTCAGACATTTAAGAGCGAGTGAAGCAGACCGTATAAGAAGACCTACGTAAGCCTACGTGGTGTGCGATGCCAGCATATCATAGTCATGGTTTCTCGCGAAAGTGGGTTAAGTCGCTCACAGGCCAGAGAGGTGTACGTGCTACTCGGCGTCGACGGAGAGTCATAAAAGAACCACTTCAGACCCAAGCATCTCGTGAGGCTTCCAAGTTGCGCAAATCACCCCACACTGTCGGATGCCCGAATCTCAAGTCGGATGGTCTCCATAACGCCTCGTACTTTATTTATACCGGAATCCCCTGTGATTGTGATTGCTCAATTGCTCGTATCACTCGACTTAGTCCATCGCACTATATCTGTAACCCCTCGAGTGAGCAATACGGGGTGGCTGTAAATAGCCGATCACGTCTGCATCTCGCATTGGTTTGCCGAACTTTTTTAGCTTTTGGGGGCTACGCGGCATTACGGACGATGCAAGCCTTGACTTTAGACAGTAAACGGGCGTTTGCTTATTTTTACTTATTTACTTATTTATTTATTCCTTCCCTTATCCCATCTTTACTCATCCTAGATCTATCTACCTACCTAATCGATCTAAACATTGATATCTGGTCGATTTGAAAGTCAACAGGCCGCCTTTAACAACCAACCTATCGTTAAAGGCAACGGCACCATACCATCATGCATAATCTGTGCTAGGGATGTTAAAATAAGAGGCTAGCTGGAGTTGTACTATGGTAGATGGGGTTGCCTTCCTTACCGCCCCTCCTCCACAATACCTTAGATGGGAAGAATGAGGTGATCATGAGCATTCCCATATCTCACCCTCATGCGGCACGATGCACAATAACCACTAGCTTAGACGTTCTTCACTTACGCATGACCGACTTTGATGCGAACCCCTCCTGGCCTCCGGGTGTCGCTGCGAAATCTCAAAATGTGGATCCTGTTACGCACCCGCATAATGGCATCGAAAAGAACAGAAGTCAGTTGAAGGTGGTGCCAGAGTCGCAGGTCCCTCAACCGGGATGCGCCGTCCAAAAACAAATCTAAGGTGTAGATCTACATCTCGCATCATAACACTGCATTGCTAGCTACTTGGAGGTGCTTCTCAATGCGGGGGTATCGACTCAGTCACAAATTTGACGACGATAGCTTCATTTGAGAAACAATTCCCACAAATCTACCTACCCAGACAATATTAAGTCTCGTTCACACATTTTTTAGGAACTAACCTACAATATATATATACATATATATATAAAGGGTGTTTCTTACGCAGCCAGGTCTTATCACCGAAAATCTATGACACTTTGAAGCTGTCTCGGCTTATATGGCCTTCCTGTTCGGGATGGACTTGTTCACTGCATGGGAATCCGAGATGCATCCTTTTGTTCCGATTTTAGACCGGGGGGTATTGATAACGCAGCGAACACAACGAACACAGCACATGCAGGTTAGGGCTAGTATTAGAGATAGTGAGTACACGTGAGCTAGTTGATTAGTATTGAGACTCCGATGGGATTCCACAGTGAAGCTGAGCGATCTCTACCTCTTACACATATCTGTACAAAGAAATAGATAACGCTTTGACACCCCTCCGGTGTGTTACCCTCGAACCAACCACCTCTAACAGGTCAAGTTGCCACTTTCAACCACAGAAGGAGACCTATAAGCGCCTTATCCGAAATTTATATTCCCCTCCTTCATGGAATGAGTGTCTACCTAACGTATTATCAATCAGTAATTGACCCTGACTTCGAAATCATAGATCAAAGATCAATAAATACATATACCTTATATTGTGGATTGTAGATTATCAAGAGTAGGTACATGTACAAAACACCTTGGCAGCTTTTTTTTTTTTTTTTTTTTTAAAGATATACCCCACATAGCAAAACCTGAATGGGTTAATGGAACCTCAAATACACTGAACACTCAAAATTGCGGTATATTTTGGGAGTGTATCATATGTAGATGACCTGCCGAGTATTGAGTTTTGACTTAGTATACCTACCTCTAGGGAACCTGTCAATTACCTACCAGTTAGTTTCTGGGTTGACGACCTGAGATGTACTCGTAACCCAGGCTAAGCTTTATTTTCCAAGAGGATGAATGCTTGGATACAAATTGAGCCGCATCGGTAAGTTAAGTAGCAGTGTCTTTACCAGGTAGGGAATCCCGTCGGTCCCGGGTCAAGGGTTTGTCCTTGTTCTTCGACGTCATCGTTAGGCCCCCTTGAAGGTGAGTTGCCAACGTTAAATTTCTGTCGGGACGTGTCTCTAAACCGCATCTTCAGGTAATTTTAAAATGGACGCGCCTGGGCTAACCCTAGCGTAAAGCTCGAGCTCGAACAGGTTGCAACTCGGACCAGTAAAAACTTAGTGAAGCATATTAGTGTGTAAGACGCCTCAAGAATCGACAGGTACGGACGGGGCGCGATTGGCTCACTAGGTCTATCCAATTCTCCGGAACCTCCGCAGATTTACGCGATTGATGCTTTTTAGCACCCCTGAGATGATGATCGACGATTCCATACTTCATAGATCCCACACACATCCTCAGCCCCGACGCGTTGGACTGTGTTAATCTCTGCGATTATTCATAAGCCCTAACTCCTACTTAATACACAGACGCCTACATAGAGCTTGCCGAGGTACATAAAGCTTCGAGGCTCCTGTGATGAACACGTTGACGCGCATATGGGATCGTCACTATCGCTAATCGTGATCATGTATATTGCTTAGCATATTGTATCAAACGGATTGGACTGAAAAATTTGGCTGTTCTGCAAACGTATATTAACTTGCCACGCCGGCGCCGTTTTAAATCAAGAGACATCTGAAGATCTCAATGAGCAAGGACCATGAAAATGCTTATCAGCTCAGCTCATTTGTCGACTTTCGTTGAAAAGGCGCTCTGGAAAGACGCCTTCCGCCCAAGTGGCTGCATTTATATGCATAGCGTCTCAATGACATAGACCCCCACGCTTCATATTTTTTAACTCCTAGAGAGGCAGTCTTTCTCTAAGTCGGTATTCGAGGCATATTATCAAGTACGTAAGTATTCTATCTAGACAGAATGGTCTCCTTGGTGTTATTGAGGTCTCTTTATGCTAGCCTCACTTCCTCTAGATTGGTTATTACATTACAGTCAGCCAGACCAGAGCGTTCATATACATAGTCGCATACTACTTTGAAGTTTGAACCCGTTTGATACAGCTTAAGTACTCGTCTTGGTTTAAACCGCATTAGCGCTGAATTTTCCGAGATGCAATTTCGCTAAACGTCAAGATTTTGCGCAAGTGGTGAGCGCCAGTGGCGGTTGTGGACATAGCAACCAAATAAAGCTTAGGTGATAGGGGCTCAGGAAACGACTCAAGCAATGGAGCAGACACATAAGTAACATGCCTTGTAGATTATACACTGTATACCGCGTGTACAGGCTGCGCCACTGATAAAGCTTTGAGCTGAGTGTTACTTCTTCGAGCCAAGCAGATACGATACTATCATTTAGTCTTCATTGAGTCACCTGAAATCGCACGCTAAAGACCCTTCTATGTTGGACTTATGCAGGAAGTGTCGAAAATCCGAGTTTGAGCAGATTCGGTTATGAATAGGTTCCACAGGCCTACTCAAGATACTATGCAGGTATCCTCTCCATGACTGATAACGGCAGCTGGAGAGAAAGCCGACAGAAGAACTCGCCTACTGCAGGTCCCAATTCTCCGTCCTCCGAGATGATAGGCCTACCGAAAAAAGTACGACCGATTGTGTTGGCTGCCGGCAGCGTACAGACACAAGCCTCTGTTGCGCGCCGTTTCTCGTCTTGCTACGGTAACGCGGCCGGCGGTCTGTACGATGTCAGACAACTGCGAATCGTGAACCCCGAATTCACATATATATTCTAGTCGCGTGTTGCCCGTGTAAAACGTGACAAGCCACGACGTCTCATTCAACGTGAAGCATAACTGTATTGGATCCTTTTAAGGATGTAAGACACAGAAAGATCTATCCTAAACTATCACATTGTGTACTAGTATTAGGAGTCGAGACACCTGTCTCTAAGTTCAGAGAAAAACTCGAGGTTCCGTTCCATGTCTAATGCAAAATATGGTGTCTAAATACAATAGCTTTCAAACATGAGAGGAACCAATATGTAGGTACTAGTTATTTAATCTTAATAACATAGGTTTCATGGTTAGTAGATGTGATTTGTTTATTGATGTAGCATGCAAGAGGCCAACAACCTCACAGGAGAATAGGTCGGGATAAGGGATACGGAGCCCCCAGCTTGTTGGTTCGGAGTCTGGGTTAGCTAATTAATATATACTACCTAACCTCATCCCTTAGATCCCATACCCCTGAGACATATATAATGATATCGAGAGGAGCAAATGAAGCAGAGAAGCGAGTGCCTTGCTTTGTGCGGTTACATATAGATGCACTCGGTTAAGCCCCCTTAGGAGCAATCGCTTGTATAACCATTTCTCCGTAACACACAGAACAGCTCATTAGCGAACAACAACGTCGACTGGGATACTGGTCTTGTCATATCTTGAGCACAGATATCACAAGCAGGCCGAACTTCTTCTCAAAACGACTATGGATGAAACATGATCAAACGAAAGCGGATATTTTTCTTGACTAAAACATTTCCATTCGCGACAACACATCGCAGTAACACGCACGTAGACCCCTATCTCTACTTCCAGTTCCAGTTCCAATCCCTAAGCCCGAGGGAGGGAATCTTCGATGCACCCATTCTCCCAGCTTAGTAAAACGACAAACACAAACGCGATTTCAACCCAACGCCTTTTGCCAAACGATGGTCCGCAATGCCCTCCCCGACGCTTTCGTAACTCCGTCCGTTCCTTACTCCCCAATCCCGACGTCGCACATAACGACGTAAAGTAGCATCTAACTTTAGGTACCTAATGTACGGTTTCATATCAGATGGCCCTGTCATCGCGTTGGGGACACAGCGGGACTGCCCTCTCGGCTCTTGTTATGCAGGCTCTCAAGGCTCTCCACCATCGCTAGGACTTTTGTCCGCGGCCGCTCCAGCCGCACCGTCTGAGCGGAAAATACGTCCCCGTCCGGGTCGACCACCGGCGACCGCGACGGCTTCCTCTTCCGCGACTCGCTTCCCGGCTCCGCGGCGCCTAGCAAGCGCACGCCCTCTTCTCGCAACAATACCGGCGTGCGGTGTGTTGGAGTGGTTGGCGGCTGTCTGCCCCTCTCTGTAGCGCTGCGCTTCCATTCGGCGTCCAGCTCCTCGCCTACTTCGCGCAGGATCTGCTGCTCTGCTTCCCTGGCTTCAGCTAGCCTTATTTCATCGTCTTCAATCGGGCTCGGGAGCGGAGTGCCAAGGTCGTGCTCTTCTATCACCGCGACGGGCGCCTGGTGGCTTTCTGTTATATCCTGTTCCCGACCCGCCTCCTGATTCGTAACCGCAATCGCGACGTCCTTGCCGCTCTCCACGTCGGGCTCGGCGTTGACCACGCGCAAGGGCTCTCTAGGCACCGTGAACATGACCTGCACGAGCCGCTTCTCAACGGCCTTTTCGATATCCCACTCCTCGTCATCATCGTCTTCCACCGCTGTCCCACGCTCTTGGTAACTCGAGCCACCCGTCGTAACCCTCCCTTTCCCTTTCCTATCATACCTTTCCTCCATGCCCTCCCAATCCCCTCTTCCGCTCTTTCTCCGCAGCAAGCCCCCAGCCGCGATCTCGCTCAGACCGCTCCGCGGCATATCGTAATCATTCGCATCCGCAAAACTTTCGTCGAGCTGCTTCTCCCTATCCGGCGTCTCAGGCGGGCTCACACCACCGTTGAACACGCGCCGCAGACTCCCGAGCCAGTTGCGCCGCGGCTTGTTCTTGCTAGGACTCCCCGGTGCCTCGCACTCGTCCCGGCCCTTCCCCATAAGCAGGGCCGGCCCTTCGGCTTGCAGCGCTGCGAAGCTGCTCCGCGCCGTGTTGTAGCTAGGTGCTGAGTTCGACGAGCCGCTGCTTCCGCCGCGGGTTTCGTCGTTTGTTGGTGGCGGCGGCGGCGGCGGCGGTTGTGCTGGTGGTGAAGAGGAAGAAGAAGCGCCCAGGGCGGCCGCTGCAATGCCGAGTCCCGAACGCAGGACCGAGCGCACCGACTCCGAGCGGCTGACGCCGAGGTTGTTGCGGTTAGTCTCGGAGATATTGCTTTCTGTTCGCGCATCGTCGGGGCCGCGTCTTGTCGGGGAGTTTTGCCCGGAAGCGCCCGACATGCGCGCCGCGGTGCGACTATTCAGCAACGCATCCATGGCCTCGACGTCCGTCATCCAATCCTGGACCTCCGGATCGGTAGTAAGATGGCGTTCCTCGGGACTAGGCGTTATCGACGCGCGGTTTGACGGCGGGAACGAGATCGGATTCTCCTGCGTCGTCGGCGTGAGGAAAGGGTCGGAGTCCCGTCTGCCGTCGATATTCATGTCGCGGATGGGGCTGACGGGCTCGCTTGTAATGTCGCCGTCGTGCAGCGCGGCGTCCTCGTCAGCTTCGATGATGGGGTGGATCACACCCGACGGAGGATCGTAAGTGTTCCGGCGGAGCAGTGGCTTCCGCGCTGGAGGCATGCCGCCATACCATGATGGCTGAGGGCCGTTGTCCATGCTGGTGCGCAGGCTCTGGTAGCCAAGCGAGCGGTTCCCACGTAGGTAGGGGTCGGGACCACCTGTGTACCAAACCCCGCCAGAGTGGTCTTGCTCCATCATTTCGTCGTCGTGAGGTAAGAAGCGCGAAGTGTCCTGCGCAAGGGCGCGAATGGCAGAGTCTCGGATCGTGCGTCTGTGACGTTTTCGACGGCGATATAGGAGGAATAGTAATATGGCAATAATAATAGCTACGATACCGAGACCGACTCCTAACCCAATTCCTAAGCGTGTGCCGACATCGCTATCGCCATCGCTTGAACTACCATCTGCATCCGTCCCAGAAAATCCAGGGTTCGTATAATCGTTAGACCAGCTCATTGACGTGAGATTAAGGAACATAGGCAAGTTACTGCTGCTAGAGGCTTGTCTTTTTGTGGTCACGGACGATGATATGTTGTAACCTCCATAGACCATCATGACGTTTCCAGGTAGTAGGGCTGCGCCATGGCCGTATAATCCCGGTCCTGGTGGTTGAACGTCCGGAACAGACCAATGCCACTCCCCATTACCGCCGTAGCTGGTCCCAATGTTGAGAATAGCCAGCTGCGGTGAGGCAGCTTGAGTTAAGTCACCAACCCATCCTCCTAAAACGATCAGAGAAGTCCCATCCTCGCTCAGTACGGCTGTATGGCCAGATCGGCTGTCTATCTTATCTATATCGTTGCTCTTAACCGCAAGCTCGGTGTTGGACCCCGGACTGCCCACGTTGATATCTGAGACGAAATTCCAACTTTCCTCCGGTAAGCTCCAAATTGCGACAGTGCTCATGTTTATAAAGGCGGTCTCTGTATGGCCGCCTAGTAGTACGTAGTTGATTTGCTGGGTGATTATTCCTGTTCGATTGGATACGGAGGCAGACAAGCCGGTAAACGTGAAGCCAGCCTCGGGCACTGGAGGGCCATCACTGGAAATTGGACCGACCGTAAATTCTCCCGCATCGGTTGCCGACGGCGCAATCTTAATCATCTGGTTTGAATACGCGGCTTTTTGCTGTGAAGAAGTTCCAATAGCAGTCTCATTAGGACACATCCCGCCATATACGTAAGTGTTCGCCGGCGATAGTACGGGCGCCAGTGTGTTTGAAAAACTAAAACCAGTTCCTAAGAAGCTTGGCCCTACTTGGACATTATCTTCCTTCGTCGCTAACGTAGTGCTCGCTTTCATCCAAGATGACGATGCGTCGTCGTTAGGAGACGGGTTGAACGTCCATATTTCGGAACTCGCTGGCGATGAGCAATCGCCGGCGTAGACGATGAGTGACCCATTGTCCGCAAGCGACGGTATGAATGCGGTGCTCTTCGTGTCTAGGAAGGGTACGTTTGACGACAAGGTTTGCAGCGGCAACGATGAAGCGCGGAGGTTGCCTGAAAAGTTGAGCGCTAACAGGTTAACCCAATCTTCTTGCGGTGAGAATATGTATGCGACATTGATAGTCGCATTGTCTTGAGCTGGCGGGGGTTTCAATTCTGGAATGAAGATGCTCGTGGGGAAATATGGTAATGTCTGAGCTACACCAAGTGTCGCGAACCGCGTCCAGGCCGTGATGAGTATCAGATATCGGATACCTGCCGTCACCCGCGACGCTTTTAAAATAGCGCTAGCAAACATCGGTGTTGTCCCGAAGGAATAATTCATCGCTCTACCTAGCTCAACCCTGTGGAAAGCATCGTCTACCTAGCTTGGCCTGTCGATCGCATCCAAAAGCCTGCAAACAATAGATTAGAAAGGTGTAAGTCGACGACCGTAACGCGAACCCCACAAGACCTAATCTTCAATTCATGACCCAGGTGTAGGCAAGACTACCTAAAGGTTTCACGATTAAAGACAGCCGGGCGGGGAAATGAATTATGAGCTGTCTCAAGCCGCAGGGTTAGGTAAAGGGCCTTGTTATTTGGCCTAGAGGAATTCTGTACAAGACAGATAGATGCTCCAGATTATGGATTATAGCAGGGGATCTCTTTTTTTTGGTACCACACCTTGTATGCTTGTCATACAAACAAAAGCTTGTGACGTTGTTTTAGGAACCAAACAATATTTGACAAACCGACGGGAAACAAGTGTCGCCGTTTCAAAAGATGAGATTAATATCTCAAATGGTTCGAGTAGCTACATAAGATCGATATTACCCTATAACGAAAATTTTTCTATTACGATTCTTTCTTCTTTTTCTGATTCTCTTGATTACCGGTGCACCTCAGGGTAGCACCGGAAAGCATTAGGTACCTTGTTTGGAGGGGTTGAAAGTTAGTTGTCGGGGCAACGTCTCCCAAAAAAAGAATCAATATAACGGGATTTTCCGAGGAGCTCCCAAAAATCAGGGCCATAACTTGACGGAGATCAACTCTCGCAAGATCAGCACGACGCGTAATTCGCAATTCCATACTGCACGAGCACGCAGCGTTGCAGCGCTACCACAATAGAATTCATTGGTCAATCCAACATCTAAATGTCTGTATATTAGGTACGTACATAGGTATGTATAGTACATATTAGTGGAGAGAAAGGTGGAATAAAGTCCTGTTATATCTCCTCTAAACAAAGAAACAAAGTGCCCTCCAATGCCAAATCCATCTGGAACTAGCAACCGGGAAATATCGTGACTAAATGCTCGCAATGCAAGCCTCCCCCCTTCTCTGTAGAGCTGGTTCGGATTAATTGCAATCGGCAATCTGCTCCATCCAGCCAAAGTCTTCCCGGCTTATCTGTCCCTTCTGAGCAAGGCGCTCTAGTACGCTTCTAACCCGCTCGACCCCTTGCTTGGCAGACGCCATTACTGACGTGCGTTCTTCGTACTGCTCAAGCAGCGTCTCGGGTACTAGGTAGCCGTCGTCGGTCGAGGTAACTCCCGCGGGAGCCTTCACCTGTATCGGTTGCCGTGCTCGCTTGTACGCGGCCAGCTCTGCCTTCAGCTGGTTCCGTTCTGCGGCGCCCTCTTCAAACTTGGCGCGAAGGCCGTCCCTTTCCGTCTCGATTGCTAATATTCTTGCGGCCGTTTTTGCCGAGTCCTCACCTTGGCCTTCTTCGTAGATTCTGTTAAGAAGCTGCAATCTCTCCAGCTCATCTTCTTGCCTCTTGGTCGCGGTTTCGAGATCAGACTTGTCGAGCTGTAGACGGGTGTTCTCCATTTCTAGCTTCTGGTTCTTGTGCTCCATGTCCTTATGCCTCCTATCCCAGGCTGAAGTCCGGTCTGGGTTCGACGGTGCTGGTATTGTAACCACCGTCGGCCGGTTTTCTATCTCCTTGGTGTAAGACGTGTTCGGGCGGTCTGAGAAAGCTGGGAGGACGAATATGGGTCCATGACCACTGCCTCTTAATCGGTAAAACCGTGTGTGGAGGTCAACATGGGCGATGCCCCGGAGGCGGTCCTGCTCCTCGTCTGCATCCCGTAGTGTTCCTCCAACGACATTCTTCTGGAACCACTGGCGATCTCGTGAAACGCCCTTTGCTTCGCTCTTGTCAAGCATCTGATGGATAAAATTGAAAACGTCCTCCCCGGCGTTGGAAAGTATCCAACGATCCTGCGGGAATACGATTTCTCTCCCAGACCGCCCATCTGGACCTTGCACACTCAACTGTTGTGCCGGAACGATGGCCTCGCTCGCGAGAAGATCTAATGCATTGGCATAAGAAATCTCAAGTTCGTGCATGCGGCTCACGAGGTGTTGCGTGTGCAAGAGCCACTGTCCGATCAACGTTGATTTTACGTTATCCAGCTCTGGGTGCTCGGCCACTTCCTCAGCATCAGTAGGGATAATTCCAAGTATCCCACCCATGGCTGAGTACTCATGGTCGAGTCTCTCAAGGCACTCGTTGGCGTGCATAAGCAGCGTCATATGGGTCTGAAACGGACGGACTAATTGATGATAATCGTTTTCGATCAGGTCAGGCGCAATCTCCGTCAGCGGGCAGTGAAATATCACTCCTTCCTCATCGCTGTTCGACTTCACTATATTAACTAAACTATTTAAAGGCATCCTGTGTGCCCTGTCGATATTGTCGTAAGGGACCTGTAAGTTGTTTAGCCAGTCGTAAGCTTGATGCCTTGGAAACCTGTCCCTGGGTATCGGCTGTCCGTGTTCATCTTGCTCGGGGAGATTTTCGTTGTCAACCTCGGCCCCTATTGTGCTTGGTGCAAGAGTCGATATTAAATAAGTTAAAGATTGGGCGTGCTGCTTTAGAGCCTCTAGAGTTGGTGGCCGGCCGGGAGTAGATAAGTAACCGCAATTAACATGATCAAGCATTCTAGGATTCGACGGAGGGTTCTCATGGTAGTGGTTAGAATAGTATGGCTTTGACCAGTGAGTGGCCCCAGCATAGCCCTCCATGCCAATAAACGCATCTTGCACTTTCTCG
Source organism: Daldinia bambusicola (assembly GCA_022478815.1). Lineage (NCBI taxonomy): Eukaryota > Fungi > Ascomycota > Sordariomycetes > Xylariales > Hypoxylaceae > Daldinia > Daldinia bambusicola. Next base: position 29,192 of record MU284084.1, read on the forward strand.
TCGGCCATCTTGAAGAGTAATCTCACTCGGCGCACGTTTTGGCTAGTGTAAGTAAAGTGACAACACACCTTCTAGCAGGATAGATATCTCTTAGGAAGGGAAGCGATAGTGGACAGGAAGAAAGGACTAACGAGCATAGGAATCATTCTCGATGAATCATTAAAACAGTGAAAGAAATAGATCTCGATACTATAGTGATAAGACAATGCATTGAGCTACACAGCATTCCAGTGCTATCCTACTAGCATAGAATGGCGGAGAAACAATGAAAACAGCATGACAGATGCCTGCAATGAACATGTTTGAAAACAGCTGCTTCGAAATGCCCAACAAGAAGCACCATCAACTAGATCCTCACCTGTTGACTTCGACAGACCAAAAGGAGAGCTTACAATCAGCGAATTAATCTGCTCGTTCGACCATATGTTCTGTATTTTCGAGAAAAGTAGATCATGAGCCACCTACTGGCAATGTCGCGAGAATTGTAAGCGCCCAATAGACCTAGTAGATAGGACACGAAGATGGCTTCTGTTCCGGTTTCTTTGTCCGGATTCGGTTGCCTCTAGGTAATATATACCATACCCGACGTGTATGGAATGACCAAGTCTTGAACCTGGTGTACATAGAGACCATATCTTCGCGGCGCAATGCTTAGGTACCTAGTAGTCTCACTTCTTAGCCACAATGGGCGTTTCCGAAGCACATTGTGTTTCTAGAAGTCGAAATCAGTGTTGTACTGGAATGAGACAGTCTCATCGTAGATATCTAAAGATATTTTTAAGTCTACACACATCTAGATCAGCGGCCAATGCTACACCTTAGTTAGATAAAATTGTCAACGCAAAGGAATTAATTATTGTAATTAGTAGCGACCGGCTAGATATACTCGAAGTCTTCGTGCTGTTTTAATCTCATTCTAATTTCGTACAACAGTGCGAGAATGGGATGCGTTCCGTTTGACGGGAAGTTTAACCGCTTACCTTATCTCCTCCGTCGCGGAAGTATACCCGATTATGGTATAGGTATAGAGGAAAGCTGCAGGAATATACTGCGCGAGTCGTATTGTACAATCTGAGACAGTGGTTATTTAGGTAGTGTACGAATTCGTTTACACCCGATGGCGCGGGTCAGAACGAATTGTGGCGTTGTGACATATTCTGGGGTGAGACACTCCGAGAACGACGTCGTTCGTCGGAGGCCTGGCGTCAAAAATTTTAGCTACTAGGTAGATACTATGTAATGTTCAGCTCATGAACTACTCTGTGGCGATGACTTAACGGGCGTAGCTATTAGAGTAGTATGGTAGTAGCGGGCAGCGGACAGTACATAGTAAGAATAGTGTACGCAAGCGGATTTTGTGCGGCCCCATACATCGTCGGATATCGTGGCTAAGAATGGAATGGCACGCAAGCGCTGGCTAGCTGCTTAACTGCTGTGTTCAACTGCTGTGTTCGTTCAGTTGATGAATTTGGTAGGGATTGCCAAGCTATCTCAAACGATCGGTTCCCATCAAGTGCCCCTCAAGTACCATCCATTGTAGAACGGACCTGTAATAGTCTTGATTTATTGATTTAATCTACCGATAGTCTGATGTCATTGACGATTGGAGCGAACTAAGGTTAGTACCTTAGGAGGTACATAGTAGGTAATGAAATAATTTAACATAGGTATAATTTAATATTCCGTATAAACAGCCGGGACGATAAAGTTTGCTGTATTGTACAAATACTTGAATACATACCTACCTAAACCTACTATACTACCTCTGTTGCAACAGGTTGCTGTGTGTCCGGCGCATGTGAATTTTGGAGTTCTTGGAGCTTCGTGTTCAGCTGTTTTCTTCTTGCTTCAAACCTGTTTTCTGCATTCTGCCCTGGCACCTTGCACTTATACGACGTGCCAATCCTGAAAACCGCCGACAAGAGGGACAATTGTATCTTGTTCTTAAAAGATAAAAACTATACCCCGATCCAGCTTCCATTGGAACCTCCTGAAGGTATCGTGCATTTATTATTCGTTTGATATACTCCTTCCACCCCCTATGTATAGAAACTTTTTCTATTTACCTGAAACTTGCTTCTAAACATTAACCAACTGCCCAAAAGTTTATCGGGAGGATTCCAGGACCCCTACGATTGTAGAGGGACCACGATTACCTAACCATACCCGTAGGGTAGTATCGTACCTACCCTTACCTAACATGACCCAAAAGTAAGCACGTCCAAAAAGGAAATTGGAAAGTTCCAAGGCCATAGAGTACCTAGCTTAAACAAGGGTTCCTGGCAAATTATCGTCATAGCTTCCCCCCACCCTTGCAACTCCAATCCCAACTTGCCCAGAACCATCCCAGAACCATCCCAGAACCGCCAGAAGCCAGGAAGCTTGCAAAAGATCTGACGGCAAGGATCGTCTCTAAATCCTGAAAATTTCTGGCAACCTCACACATGGTCTAGACTTTTTGTTGATGAGGCTCACGTTCATATATCAAATACCGGTCATACGGACTTGAACATGCGTTCAGCATTCACCCTCACCTTTCCTTTTTCTTTTGTGCACCAATTCGCTTTCCTTTGATAGGGAGTGATGTATACGATATATATCCCAGATCTACGAAACGGCGATCGCTGACCATTTCCCGGGGTCGATAGTTTCCTCTTTAGCTCGAGTTACACGTACGTAGCCGCCTACGTCTTAACACTAGTAATTTTGACCTTTTTTTGTTCTCTTCTTTCTTCCCGTACACCAACCGCAGCTGTTGAAAAAGCTACACTCGGCCCGCGGTCAATTGGTGACATACAATTCTGAGCTCTCTTCCTACATTGGTCAGAGAGCTCGATGAGAGCTCATCTCTGAGTCCATTACCTATTGGAACCGGTACGCTTCCCGTTGAGCAAACATCATCGTCAACAGTAAAAATGAGCGATCCGAGTGACACTCCACCAGCTTCGGCTGCTTGTAAGATCCCATTGCAATCCTATTGTTGGCCTCATATCATGTATAGGTACCTAACGCATTTGCATAGCTCTATACCTCACTCTTGCGCCTGTCGCATTGACTGCTGGCGTCTATTTCACCATCTTCCTTGTCCTGCGAAAGAGCCAGAGGCGATTTTATGCTCCTCGAACCTATCTTGGGAGTCTTCGTACGAGGTGAGTTAGAGGCAAACTATCTTTTGCATATTCGAGTTTACAGAAGTGCTCACTCTGTACAACTCAGCGAACGATCACCAGCGCTTCCCAATGGCTGGTTTAACTGGATTGGCTCATTTTGGAAAATTCCTGATGTCCACGCATTGCAGCATCAATCCCTAGATGCTTATCTCTTTCTCCGATTTTTGCGCATTCTGGTTGCTATATGCTTCGCAGGATGCTGTATCCTATGGCCAGTACTATTTCCCGTGAACGCCACGGGAGGTAATCAGGACGCTGTGCAAGTGGATATACTCTCCTACGCTCGCGTTGATAAGAATACGCAATCGAACCGCTATTATGCTCATACCTTTATGGCCTGGATCTTCTACGGATTTGTCATGTACATGATCCTCCGCGAGTCCATATTCTATGTCAATTTGCGGCAGGCGTTTCTACTCTCGCCCTTCTACGCCAACCGTATCTCATCACGAACTGTACTCTTCGTTTCTGTCCCCGAAAAGTATCTAGATGAGGCTAGATTACGCAAGATCTTCGGCGACTCCGTCAAGAATGTCTGGATTACGCGCGACACGGAGAAGCTGGATGATCTTGTTAAGGAGCGCGATGAGGTCGCTATGAAGCTAGAGAAGGCTGAAGTCAAGCTGCTGAAGCTTGCGAACGCCCAACGTATCAAATCAGCTAAGAAGGATGGCTCCAACAACGACAGAGCCGAAGCACCTTTGGATGCGGAGTCAGGTAGTTTAGCTGCTCGCTGGGTTCCTGAGAAGAAACGACCCACTCATAGACTCGGACTTCTTGGCCTCGTAGGCAAGAAGGTCGACACTATTAACTGGTGCCGCATTGAGCTAGCACGCCTCATCCCGGCTGTTGAGGCTGCGCAGGCAGAATATCACGCAGGAGATAGCAAAAAGATTCCCAGTGTCTTCATCGAGTTTTACCGCCAAGCAGACGCCGAGTCTGCTTTCCAGGTCTTATCCCATCACCAAGCTTTGCAGATGACGCCAAAATATATTGGCATCACGCCCGGCGAAATTGTCTGGAGCGCACTCAAGGTGTCGTGGTGGCAGAGAATCATCCGCAGATTCGCAGTACTTGCCTTCATCACCGCACTTATTATTTTCTGGGCAATTCCTGTCGCTGTTGTCGGTATTATTTCGAATGTCACTTATCTTTCTTCAATCTCCTTTCTCCAGTGGATTCAGTCAATTCCCGATGTCGTTTTGGGATTTATCCAGGGCTTGCTACCTAGTGTCGCCTTGTCTATTCTCATGTCGCTTGTACCTGTAATCATGAGATGTGAGTTTGACCTTCTTTCAGTATATTATGTCGGATATCTAATACATGAATTTAGTGTGTGCCAAACTCTCAGGCGAGCCGTCCCTATCGCGAGTCGAATTATTCACTCAGAATGCCTATTTCTTCTTCCAGCTGATTCAAGGCTTCTTGGTAATTACGCTTGCATCATCAGCAACAGCTGTTGGGAAACAAATAGCCGACAACCCTGGATCAGTCACAAGCATTCTGGCGGAGAACCTCCCTAAAGCCTCTAACTTTTATATCTCATACTTCATTGTACAGGGTCTAGGTGTCGCTTCAAGCGTCCTATCTCAGGTCGCTGGTTTCGTCATATTTACTCTTATGTACAAATTCCTAGCAGGGACACCACGCGCTCTCTATACTAAATGGGCAAACCTTAGCGCTATTTCTTGGGGCAGCGTACTACCGGTATATACTAATATCGCTGTAATTAGTAAGTCTCCTATTCAATCGAATCCAGCCTCCGAAACTCATATAACTAACGGTGTTAGGTATCACATACGCTGCTATCGCCCCATTGGTGCTTGGATTTGCTACTATCGGTCTTTCACTTTTCTACCTTGCATGGCGTTACAATGTTTTCTTCGTTACGGACACACAAGTCGACACGCGGGGTTTAATATATCCCCGAGCATTAAAGCAGCTTTTCTCCGGCATATATATTGCTGAGCTGTGTATGATTGGGATATTCGCCACCTCAGTGGCTATCGGTCCCTTGGTTCTTATGGTGGCATTCCTCGTTTTCACTATCCTGTTCCACATTACTCTCAACAACGCTATCGATCCTCTGCTTTATAACCTTCCTCGGACTCTCGGTGTTGAGGAGGAATCTAAATCCCAGATCGAGAGTTCTACTCGACACACCAGCTACTCGACTGTTCAGACTGGAGACCAGGATGGTATTTCGGACGCGAAGAAGACATCTTCTGGAAATACTGTTGTTGCAGGAAAGAAGCCAGGGTTCTTGGCTAAATTTTTGAAGCCGTGGCAGTATTGCGACTATGAGTCGATGCGAAAGCTTGTGCCTCATGACCAGGTTGACACAAACAACTTTTATACTGACGAGATCGAACGCAATGCCTACTTCCCACCTTCAGTCAGCAGCGCAACTCCGCTGCTCTGGATCCCCGAGGATCCTATGGGTATCTCAAAGCAAGAGGTTCGGGATAGCGGCAAGGTCATCCCAATTACAGACGAGGGATGCATCCTGAGCGACAAGAACAAACTAGAATGGGACACGGAGACTGTGCGACCACCTGTTTGGGAAGAGAAAATCTACTACTAGATCAATGCTCGGGGGATTGGCCTCATAGTGTAAACTGCCGGGCCCAACTAACGAATCATCAGAATGAAGGATTTGGCTCTCTATGTTTTAGGGCTTTCCGAATCTGTCTTTTTGTTTCAGTCTACGATAGCAAGTTCGGATCAATATGGTCAGAATGGGTGTTTTATTTCAGGTTATTATTGATTGGTATTATTGAAGTCGACGAATGATTAAGGACACGGCTTGGAGTACTGAAATGTCTATTATACCCTTTCGATGAGTGGGAGTGTTAGATTAACCCTCCATTTTAATACAGATGATGACATTCAATTACTGCGATCCCTTATAGCTAAGAGGTATTTATGTGTTTACGTGTTTACGGCTTCTCCCAGTAAAAAGAAAAAGAAGGTAGATGATACCTTAGGTAAACGTGATACATAGCATAAAATAAATACACTAGGTTTAGCATGATAGTAAGCATAAGTGAGACATGTATGTAGCACTGAGAGGTGGCTGGCTTAGCGACAAAACACTACACAAGAGGTACTCCCCCAGACTAATAACGTCTCAACAGTCTATCAAAGCGGCAGGTATGTGCGTTACGTAAGTTGATCTTTCCGATGGCTGCTGAAAAGAGCCAAGGCTAGGGCAATTTAACCAATCAAAGTTGCATATGGCTGTCTCATGACGTGCCCACCCCCAACCTTGCGTAGCAGGTCGACCGTAGACCTCCTTAGCCTTCTTAGCTTTATCGCAATTCACTGTTCGTCTCTCCCCATACCTTCACCCACTTTCCGTTGAGCAGTCAGTCATCAACATCGACATCGACATCGACATCTACGTCTACAAAGTTTAATCCGAAACCGTAAAACTCACATTTTCTTACTCTTCAAATAATTTCTGTCATTGGTTAGAGATTTTATACCATCTCAATTCGCAATGAGATTCTCCACTGCCTGCGTGGCTGCGATGTCCGCTAGCCTTGCCTCGGCCGGGGGCTGGTTTGGCGAATCCAACCAAGTCGTCATCAAAGACGCACAGAAGGTGCCCGGCGACTCTCCTCTCGAGTTCTGTGACTCGGACCACAGCAACGATATTATCAAGATCGAGAACGTTGACTTGTTACCGAATCCTCCTGAGTCGTACGTTTACCTATTCTGATGATGGATTGATAAAGAGGGGATTGTTATTGTTTAGTTGAAGACTTATTTTCTAACGGATAAATCAATGCATATAGTGGCGCCGAGCTGGTCATCCGCGCTACGGGAACCGTATTCGAACGCATCGAAGAGGGCGCGTACGTCGACATCGTCGTCAAGTACGGTTTAATTCGCCTCCTTGCCACCAGAGCTGATCTGTGCGAACAAATTGGGAATGTCGATCTCAAGTGTCCTATTGAAAAGGGTGTGCTATCTATCACCAAGTCTGTTGATATCCCCAAGGAGGTTCCTCCGGTACGTTTCATCGATAGCAAACAGAGAATTGGACGCTGGTATTAACAAATGGATTAGGGAACGTACAACGTCTTCGCCGATGTTGCCACCGCTGAGGGCAAACCCATCACTTGTCTTCAGGCTACGGTGAAGTTTGGTGGCAGCAAACAGGACACCATGGGCGACCTGTAGACAACTCCCCAACTATTGAATCGGAGCCAGCATAATCATGCTATCTCTTGATAGCAGGACCTAATTGCAATAGGATTGACGATCACGAATTATATGGCACTCTCTTGGTGGACGCAAGGGTACACTTCTTTTTTCCCACGTCTGGATTTGTATGGACTCGAGGACACCGCAGTTTGATTTTTGGTTCGGCCAATTTGTTTCAAAGTTTCTTTGATACCGCATGGTAACGGCACTTAATGAGATGATTTTTAGCATTAGTCGCGCATACGCAATGATACCCCCTGTGAGGGAATATTTGAGTCCTTGAATCATGGTCTCAGACCTTTGTTATTTGGATATCGTGAACCTATCATGCTCGAGAATGGCGGCTATAATACAATCCCGCCCTTATCCTATGTATATGTAAAAGTAATGGATGCTGCAAACCCCTTTCGAGTAAACATTTACTCCCCAAAAAGTCGTCGTACCCTTCTCAGCACACTGTCCTTCTCAGGGTCATAGGGGTGCTCTTTACTAGGGATCTCGAGTATGGTAGGGAAGGCGGATGTATAGGTATCGATTCGATGTCTGATCTTGTCAGCGATGTGCTGGTTGATCAATACGATGCCGATATCTTTTCGCTGTGTGGTAAAGGAATCGAAGGCGGCTTCGATGGCTGACGTCTCTGTCTTGTTGTCGACAACTAGGAAGTTCTTCTGGGAGTCCGGGGGATTCGTGACATGCTAAGATAGCGGTTGTCAACTAACTACCTGACAAGGTGAAAAGTAGAGATAAGAAGCTTACACCTATTCCTGCTAGCAGTAGACCTGTGATTGAGTCCTAAATCATTCCCGCAATTAGTAAGTTGAAGTCCGTCTGAACTACGTGAGGACTGTGCGCACCTCGTCGCCAATGACAGCTAAGAACTGCCTGTCCTTGTAATCCGCGTGAGAGGCCATTGTTGTGAATGGATTAGAATTAGGCAACGAGGGCGTGATCCAGTCTAAGTCGTAGTCTAAGTCGTGGGCTGCTTTGATTGATAGGGGCAGGGTTGATGAGAGCAAGTTCGGGAATATGATGTACAATACAGACAATACAATACTTAAGGCACAATAAGCTGTAACTCTTGGAAAGTAGCACAGTAATGACTGCTGAAGCAGAGCTCTTTACCGCCTAGGCTACGGGCTTGCGACGTTAGGTACCTATACTATAGTAAGTCCCGGCTGGTCCCTACCCCACTGTTCAAGTGTACCTTAGGTACTTCCATTACCTGGTAAGATATACCTAGGTAGGTACCTAAAGTACCCGCCGACAACAGTCAGTTGGAGGCAGCCACTACCTTCTTCATGCGCCTAATAGGCAACTAATGTACCTAGGTATTTCAGGTTAGGTACCTAAAGTGCCTAAGCTTGCAGCACCCCAGCAGATTTTCAATTAATGGACCCGCGCGTCTTCGCAAAATTTCCAATTCTTGTTCGCGACTTTTCCATTGCTGTGTTTTCTCTCCAGTCAACAAAATCGACCCTGGTTCAACGACGAGACCACCGAGCAACCAAAACTCAAACGCAAGCCACCACTAGTTCGCAGCTCGCTGTTGTAAGCTCAGCTACAACGCACATGTGAGCTTCCAGTATTCTGCTACTGTTTTCCTTCCCCCTTTCCGATTCGAACTGCGGAAACACGATGCCGCCGCGACTGGTGCGTCGGAGACCGCTCGCCGAGCGTGTCAAGGCGATGCTGAATCCCATGGATTTTCTACTATGGCTATCCGAGGAGATCGAGACGCGCGACTGGGACTCCAAGCTCGTCGGTACTCAGATGGGCGTGGCTATGAACTTTGCTTTCCTGCTTGCCAGGGCCAATAGTGGTGGTTCTCGCGCTGTGGATCCCGTCTTCGAAGATGGCTCGGTATCTGGGTGGTTTACCTTCTTTGTAAGTTTCTGGATCTAATATATATTAGATAGCTTCAACAACGAATTCGTTTACTAACCACATTTGGCCGCATCGTAGGTCGGCACCATGGTCTGGTCATTGGCTGGCTTTTCGGCCGTTAATGCGACCTACACGATGTACCGATCTCGTCACTATCGACTCTTCGAAGCAGATGTAGAAAAGCAACCCGAAACCCCTTCGGCCCATCGCGTCCGCGTTCAGTCTTCTCCCGTATCATCCTCTCCTTTACGATTCTTGACGAACGTGATGAGTTCGGAGAGTGCAGAGTCGAGAGCGCATCCTGATCGAAGCCGAGACGTGTGGGAGGTGTCGGTATGGGATCCATTACCGATCTGTTTGCAAATGTTTTGCTTGTTCAGTCCTGGTCACGTTTTGGTCTACACCATGTTTCTACCGCTGGCCCCTCTAGATGCAAGACCAAGCATTACTGTTCTGAATTGCATCGTATTGCAGTTTATCCTGTCAGCACAGCTACTCCTATTTCAGAACAGATTTACGCAACAAAGCAAGGATACGGCTATCATCCAGAAGCAGGTTATGCACGAGTACGACACCAAATTTGTCCATCCCAACCTCTATCCTACGGTCAGGGACGCAGCAACGCAAATTTCGCAAAATGAGGATGGTGACGACCTGGACGAGGATATACAAGTTGGCACGCCCACTGTTCAGCTTCGACGAGGCTTCCGAACGCGGCCGAACCCCAACTATGTTAAACATATTGACCCGGATCGTAGCAGTGCTTTATCTAGCAGCAGCAGTTCCGGATTATTCACCCCCACTGCTTCTAAGAGATATACCGATAGTTTAGGGAGTGAGATTAGAGGTCGTACTCCCGTGGCTGCTGCGAAGCCTCCTCATCGGAGAGGCACATCAGGCCTCTCTTCATTTAATCCGAATGCATCCCGACTGGGTACTCCCACTAATACTGCCACTGCGTTTTCCTCTTCTACCAACACCGGTAACTTGGGAGGCGATGGAGGATATATGGGCGTGTATACCCACCCACAATCACCACTGAAAAAAGCCCCTAGTTTAGGCGAGCTTCAGTTTAGACCGCCGCGTAATAACAGCGAGATGGCTCAATTCGAGCAGTACCAATCGGCAAGGGATCGCAGCACTAGTCCTATAAAGAGCATCAGAAAGAGCATTGGGACCTCGGGCTCCCAGCCAGGTAGTTGGGGACGAACCCAACCGACATCATACGAGAGATATCCCTCCATGTGGCGATAGAAGGCCTATAATATTTGAGTGTCATGCATTAACGTTGGGGGCATATCGGGGAGTATGGGATGGGCGTCTATTGCATTATGCTACCTAGGTTAGGGGCTTTTTTTTTTTTTTTTTTTTTTTTTTTTTTCTACATTCACCAGCATTTGTACGGATAAGAGCTGCATCTACTGAGAACTGAATACATAGAGTACGTGCTGCAGCATTATTATAATAGCCGTTGACGTACCCTCCCTTTTCTACTCGGCACGTAGCTATTCCTTTTCCTTGCCGAGTATATTGCTAATGATAGACTTTCTTCACTTGGTTGTGAGCCCCCTTAAGTTGAGATTAGAACCTAAATGCTTGTGCTCCTATACTGCTGACCTCGGACGAGTGTCGATATACCCCTTATCATTAAACCTAAGCCGCACATTCCCCAACGTCTCAGTCCGATCCTTCCTAACTCTGATACGTCTACCCAACCCAAACGGTTGCTGGTAGTTGCGTGCCGGTACTGTCTGATCTCATAGGCGCAAGGAAGCATGGTGTCTCAAGAGCTCTGTTTCACGTTAGTTCTTTCTCCTCCCAGTCGGGTAGTCACGATTCTCTCCGTCACCCGGGCTCAGAAGTCCCAGTAGAATGGCAAATTTAGGACGTGGCCGATCTTCATCATTATTTTCGTCGTCCTCGCAACGCAGTCGGAGCTCGGACTGGCTTTTTGTTTCTTCTCCCGCGAGCCCGAGCCAAAGCCAGCCGCCACCAATCCGGCAGCGTGTACCGAGGAGTATGAGCCCCGCAAAGTCCGCCGCTGGCAACGCCGAGCAGCCGTCATCCCACAAGAAGGCTTCCTCGCTCGCTGGGTTCTTCAGCAAGATCCTGCCGAGCAACCGTCCGGAGCAAGGGGGTACCCATCGCACGGACTGGACGGTGGATAACGACAGCACGTTAGGGCCGAGCCGCAACGAGCTGACCGCTTGGAACCTCGCCAAAGAAAAGTCACCGGCAGGTCATTCCTCGACGGATGGCCCGGAAGGACCTAGTCACGGCCGGATCTGGAGCTGGAGCCCGCAGAAAGGGGACTCCAGATTCGTCGAAAACTTACCGAGAGAGCGATCGCGTGGCCGTGACGAAGAGCCGGAGAATTTAGATCGTGAACCTCAGTTGCCTCGGAAGTCTGAGACGCTGATGAGGACTGAAGTTCACGAGTTACTTCAGTCCAAAGAAGAAAGCAGGAAAAACCGACGGAGTCTGAAGGAGAGTGGAGATTGGTTAGGTGTACAAGGTGCTGATCCATACTCTGGGCTGTTTTCGGTCCTTACACCTACGGATACTCTTAGCTCTGAGGCGACCAGCACTTCGACTCGTAGCAAACTAGCCGGATTAGCACGGAAGAAAAAGGCCGCGAGGTTAGAGTACGAGCAGCTCAGGTTACTAGAAGAACAAGAAAAGGACAAGGCTAGACTAGATAGGGAGCAGGCGAAACTCGACAAGATCGAACGCGTCAAAGAAGAACTAAGGCGTCAGCATCAATTCGCTAGATGGAGCCAACATAAGCGCAACTGGTCCTCCGCCGCCGAACCCAACCTCAGCCCGATCGCGCAGTCCTTAGACAGTGTGGCACTTGGAAGCAGTGAGACCTCCAGTTTACTGTTTTCAGAGCTGCCCACTGACTCTTTCCTATCAGATCCCGAGGATATTTCATCCGCGATCCCAAATTTCTCTCGCCCTAATCGTCCGCCAGTATCAAAGATCGCTTTACCAGGCCAAGTCGAACGTCTTAGTTACGACGACGCACAGCCTTGGGGGCGAAGGAATCTTGATCAATCTACCGAGACTATTATCCATAACTTACCAGGTGTTAATTTCGAGCCGGCATATCTTACGAGGCCGGCTACCCAACCGTCAGGAATACCCCCTAACACAGAGCAGCCGAATATTGGGCGGACAAAGAGTGCGAGGCATTTTTTATGGAGACGCCGCCGGGGTACAGACCCGGGAAAACTAGGCACATCACACCAAGGGGGGATCGTGATGTCTATGGTGGCCCAGAATCTAACGCCCAATCCGACCGAGAACGCGCACAAGGATCACTTCGCCGACCTAACAATCCCGGATTATCGTCTCCATCTCCTATCACCGGAACCAGTAGACACAGCCGACAACCAGTCGACATTTTCGGAGGATTCATCGGTAATAACGCCCAATGCAAGCTCTCTGGGAATGAACAAGATGGCACTGTCCTCAACTACAAATCTAGTATACCTACAGGGAAACGGGAGAAGCAGCAAAGGCGCCAGAGCAGCTCCTCCGGTGACCTCATCCTCTTCGAAGCTAAAAGACATAATGAGGCGACCCTCAATCCGTCGCAAATTGGTCCCAACCCTATTAACGACTGTTCACACCAAGGACACAGAGAAACTCCGCATGTCACCTCCAACGTTCGACGAACTCCAAGATCGCACGGTCAACGACTTACCAGTAGACGGTCCACTATCCCAGAACCCACCTATACAGCCGGGTCAGCAAGGGAGGATCAGCATAGAGAAGGCTGGCAAAATTCTAAACCGCACGGAGAGCAACCTCAAGCGAGCCCGGAGAGAATCTGTGTCCACACCCACCACCACCATTACTGGCTGCGTTCCCGCTCAGCAGAGCCAGCCCGAATCCCCGCAATCGGAAAAGTCTATCGAACCCAGTCAAATAGACGGTGCAGCAGACATTCTAGACATACCGGTGATTCCGTCGCCCTTGCGTCTGTACAACCCTTGCATAACACCAGACCTAATACCAGAGAGGCGTAGAACACCTTCCCTTCCCAGGGTGCCACAGAAAAACTTGCCGAATCTCGAGCCCGCCCGAGAGATACCTGGGACCGGTATTTCATCAACTCACCGTGCGACGCCGGAAAAGAAACTGCCAACCAGAGCTTCCACGCCGACACCTCCAAAGCCTTGCCGCCCCTTCCAAAAGAATGGCGCGACAGACCAAGTGGATATACCAAAGGGCGGAGATGCAGTAGAGAAGGTAGAAACAAGCAAGACGGAAAAGACAGAGCACGTAGATATCAAGAAGGTAACACCGCAAGAACGACCCCGGAGAATCAATCGAGAGACTCGCAGCGCAAGCATGACCCGAGCTCCAACTCGAACTTCAACCCGAGCCCCAACAACAATATCTTCGCGGGAAGCACATCATCGTCGGTCATGCGACAGCCCAAGGGAGAGCATAGTGGAGGAGGCGGCGCGAGTCGCCATGTTGCGTTCCAAGGCCAAGGAAATAGTGAGAAGCCGATCGGTCGACCACAGAGTCAGCCTCAGCCGCAACCGGAGCCGGACCCCCAGCCCGGTGAAGAAGCAAGCGCCTACCAACGGCAAGGCGACGGAGCCGAAGCGCTCGCTTCCGAGACGGCCGAGGAAGAAACGCCACGGCGAAGAAGTCGTAGGCACCGCGCTTCCTTCCAAGCCCGAGCAGATTGAGATACATGCAGGCAAGGACACTGATAAAACACAGCTACAACAACAACAACAGCAGCAGCAGAAGCAGAAGCAGACACAGGACAAGAAAGGGGATACTACGGAAGGATTTGCTGGCGGCAGACGAGACCCGCCGGTAACGGTGATGCAGTTCTGCAAGACGGTCTACATAGTGTTCCTAGGCCTAACGTGTACCTGGTGGACCGTGGTGCGGCCGGCTTTCGACGCGCAAAGCGACCTGTGGAGGAGGAGGTACAAGAACGAGAGCACATGGCGCGATGTGGGCGTCTTCACGTCCGCGGGGCTGTTCTGCCTGGCCGGCGCCTTGTGCGGTTGGTATGCGTCAAGGCTGTGCTGGTGGCTTCTGGTGCAATGATGCCTTTGAGGGTTACTACCTACATATGGCACAATAGGCTGGTATTCCTATACGGAGTTTGGGGGTTTATGGGTTTGGAATAAGGGGGCTGTTTTTTTTTTTTTTTTTTTGGTCTAACCAATGGTTGGCAATATGGGAGTTGCTGTCGGAGACACAAGGTTGCTGGAGACCGTTAACTGCGGTATTCGGACATGGGTATGGGAGGGGCAGGCAGGGGGGGTTGCGGTAGAGGTTGTTCTAGACGATTGAGGCTCCGACAGGAGCCGATGGGGACCTGACGGGAGCGAAAAAAGAAAAATTGGAGCAGCTCGAACGGCAAACATCGGAGGGCCACCGGTCCGCCATATGGGAGGAGGGACTACGCAACAAAGAAGACGCGTTAACGGGTAGCATCAGGTATAGGTACTTAATATGCATAGCCAAAGGTGCGGTGTATATAAAACCGCATTCGTTAGAGGTAGTTTTTATGGGAAAAATCAGCAATTAAGCCTCGTGTTCCCGGTCTCGCTATTTTTATTTTTATTATTTTTATTTTTTTAAAAAAAAAGGGGGGAGGGGTTTGTTTCTTAAGGCTCGCATGCGAGTTATCCGAAGTCTGGAGGAGAGATGCGGGTATGGTGGGAGATTGGTTGTTGACGGTGCAGACGCCGGACAGTGGTGCAGCCTGCAGGCTAGGTTAGGAGGTAAGTATTCTGCGGTGTAGGATTGGAGCCGAACTCTATTCCGTACATGATTGGTAACCTTACATGTACCGATATATTGTCAGTACCTTTACCGTCGCACAGAAAGAGCGGAGCCAGGGATCTTGTACCACCTACCTGCGCTGTTATAATAGATAGATTTTGTTAGATTTTATTAGGGCTTTTCCATTGGACTAAGCTAGGACCTGGGGCTACCGAGGTGACATCATAAGTACCTATCTCAACCTTCACCTCCCGGGTGGAGGTGCTAATTGGGGGAATTTGATGCAAGTATCCGAGTCGTGTTACCCATACCTGACTTTTGATTACGTTTTTTTGCCGCCCTTGCCTTGAGCGTTATTTTCTAATCTGTTGTGTCAGGTTAGGTAGTTGGTAAGTACGAGAGAATGTTTATTGTACTTGAGATAGGTAGTGAATGGAGAATGGGGAATGGAGAATGGAGAATTATATGCCACCTCGTAAGAGCATTTACTAGGCGTTCCTGGGTTCCGATATGGGTACCTGGGTACCTATCTGTCTGCATGCAATAATCAGCGTACTTTTGCAGTTTACTCGCACCGAAGGCCCCTCACGTGGGGTAGCGGGGTGCTTTCTAGACATGGCATTCTGCTGGCACCTCGCGACTGCCCTTACCTCAACCAATCACAGCTTCACAGATTCAAATCCCATCCCTACCGGTACATACGTATGTACCCCGCTACCGGAGAGTAGGGTCCTCCTTCCGATGTTCGGCGGTCCGTATAAGGCAAAAGAGAGGAAAAAAATACCTAGGCCAAACGGGAAGAGAGCCTTGTACCTTAGGCAGGTACATAGAGCTTTCCTGTGCCGGCAACGCCGCCTTCCCTTTGACTTCAAGATGTACATTACTTCTATTCTTTCCCTTAGATTTATTTAAGGCCTCTCCCCGCATTAATAGATTTTTTTTTCCAACCGGTCGCCGCTTATTCCTTTTGATTCTATTCCCTCTTCCCTTACTTTCTCACGACGTAGTTTTTCTTATAACCTCTTCCCTCCCCGTTTGGTCTCAAGCGTGCGTTTGCCGAAACAAAGCCTTACTCAAGGGTTCACAAGAAAAAGGGCTGTTCGTATATTCTTGAGGTTCTCCTTTTTTCAAGATGCCTGCTGCCGAAGGTGCTCCGCAGACCTTGTACGACAAGATTCTAGCGGCTCATGTCGTGGATGAGAAGCTTGACGGCACAGTCCTTCTATACATCGGTATGTTCGACCCAATTAGGAATTGCTAGAGATTTAATGCTAATTCGATCTTGCGAAATAGACAGACACCTTGTCCACGAGGTCACTTCACCCGTACGTGATACTATAAACATGCAGGAAACTTGTGTTTGGCATGTCAAAATCTAACTCGAGCCACAGCAAGCCTTTGAAGGCCTTAAAAACGCGGGACGTCGCGTACGACGACCAGATTGCACCCTTGCTACCACAGACCACGTATGTTATTGCACTACAATCTCTTGTATAGATCATTGATTAGAAATGTGCTGACCTTTGTTTTAAGAATGTCCCCACAAAGTCCCGAAAAGGCATTAAGGACATTGCCACCTTCATCGAACAAGACGACTCTCGCGTACAGTGCTTAACCCTGGAAGAGAATGTCAAAGAATTCGGTATCACCTACTTCGGTCTGGGCGACAAGCGTCAGGGTATCGTCCATGTTATCGGCCCTGAGCAAGGTTTCACCCTCCCTGGTACTACTTTAGTCTGCGGTGACAGCCATACCTCTACCCATGGCGCTTTCGGCTGCTTCGCTATCGGTATCGGTACCAGTGAAGTCGAGCACGTTCTGGCCACCCAGTGCCTCATTACCAAGAGAAGCAAGAACATGAGAATACAAGTCGATGGTGAACTAGCACCCGGTGTCAGTTCAAAGGATGTCGTACTCCACGCTATTGGCTTAGTTGGAACTGCTGGTGGCACTGGCTGTGTTATTGAGTTCTGCGGCTCTGTTATCCGCAACTTAAGTATGGAAGCTCGTATGTCCATCTGCAACATGTCCATCGAGGCTGGCGCTCGAGCTGGAATGGTTGCCCCTGATGACATTACCTTTGAGTATCTCAAGGGCAAGCCTCTGGCTCCTCCTTACGGTACCCCCGAATGGGATCGTGCCGTCAAGTACTGGAGAACTCTTCAGTCAGACCCTGGCGCTAAGTACGACGTCGATGTGCAGATCGATGCCAAGGATATCATCCCAACTGTGACTTGGGGTACCAGCCCCGAGGATGTTGTTCCTATCACTGGTGTTGTACCCGACCCTGAAACTTTCAACACTGAGGCAAAGAAGAAGGCCGGTCGAAGGATGCTCGAATACATGGGCCTCACCGCTGGTACCCCCATGCAGGAGATTGTTGTTGACAAAGTCTTCATTGGTTCCTGCACAAACTCGCGAATTGAGGATCTTCGAGCTGCTGCCCAAGTTGTTAAGGGCAAGAAGAAGGCTGACAACGTCAAGCGTGCCATGATTGTACCTGGCTCTGGAGTCATTAAAGAACAAGCCGAGGCCGAGGGTCTTGACAAGATTTTCCTCGATGCCGGATTTGAATGGAGAGAAGCAGGATGCAGCATGTGCCTTGGCATGAACCCCGATATTCTATCACCCAAGGAACGATGTGCTAGCACAAGCAACCGAAACTTCGAGGGCAGACAAGGTGCCCAAGGTAGGACACATCTGATGTCCCCGGTTATGGCCGCGGCTGCTGCCATTGTTGGCAAGCTTGCTGACGTCCGAAAACTGACCGAGTACACGGCTAGTCCCCATATCGAAGCTTACAAGGCCAACACTACAATCTCGTCCGGCAAGGCACACGCCGATGAGAGCATCGAGGATGACGACACCGCTAAGGAAAGACTTACTGATCAACCCGAAGATATTTCGCCTCATGTCAATACCACTGCTACGGAGGCTGCTGGCTCTCAGGGTCTACCCAAGTTTACTGTTCACAGAGGAGTTGCTGCTCCTTTGGACCGATCTAACGTCGATACCGACGCCATCATTCCCAAGCAGTTCCTTAAGACCATCAAGCGAACCGGACTTGGAACCGCTCTATTCCACGATTCGAGATTTAAGGAGGATAGCTCGCCCAACCCTGAATTCGTTCTCAACCAAGAACCCTGGTCGAATTCCAAGGTACTAGTCTGCACCGGTCCCAACTTTGGCTGCGGTAGCTCGAGAGAACACGCCCCCTGGGCCTTGAACGATTTCGGTATCCGGTGTATCATTGCCCCGTCATTCGCCGACATCTTCTTCAACAACACCTTCAAGAACGGCATGTTACCCATCGCTATCAAGGACCAGGCTCACCTCGACAAGGTTGCTGCAGAGGCCCGCGCAGGCAAGGAGATTGAAGTTGATCTTCCGAATCAAGTTATCCGCGACGCGGATGGCAACGAGCTTTGCGGATTTGAGGTTGAGGAGTTCCGCAAGCACTGTTTAATCAACGGTCTTGATGATATTGGTCTGACTCTCCAACTCGAAGACAAGATCGCAGAGTACGAGAAGAAGGCGTCGGTCAAGACCCCTTGGGTCGATGGCAGTGGATACTTAAAGAGGAAAGGACGTGGCGGCCGATTAGCCGCTAAGCCGGTGCCGGTGCCTACTACTAATCGCGGACAGGAGCTTAAGGACCCTATTGACTGGTAAAAAGGAAAGGAGGGCGCTTTTCTATTGCGTTGTTTTCTCTGGGTTGGCGTTTCGCTGGGAAAATGGATGGTCTTCTAATGATCGACAACTTTGAAATGCAGCACTTGCTTGCATTGATTTAATCTACATACTGCGTTTTACGTTCGATGAGAAACGGAACGTTACGGGATGGAATGATAGTAGTAGTAAAAGCTACCGGTTACCTAGTAACCTTGAGATATTTCAGGTCAGGTTTAGTTATAGCCTTTGCATGAATGAATTCGTTCCTTTTTCGATGCTAAGGGCTATGATGCGGTGGATTATAATAGTCCTAAATGAATTAATTGTCTTTGACAACCTATTTTGCCCTTGACTTACTGCGTTGAAGAAATGGCGATCATAATCTGAGAATACATGTTACCCGTATGGCTCTATTATAATGCCATAGGCACCACTAAAGGCTTAGTAGAAGTTGATCACAGAGTTGTCTCGAGACGCAGGGCTAGACTAAACTGGCCACAACGTGTTCTATAAGTACGAGTATGCTTTTAAATATTCATATTCAAATTGTCTGTTTAAATGTATTTCTCCTACAAATTCATCCCTCAGCGCTAGGGGAAATCTTATCAGTTCATAGCTCGTCACGTTGAAAATCGTAAGACGCTGCACCGTTTAAAAGTGTGCCATACATAATACATCATAATGACGTGCGATTGTCTCGGGAGATTATTTTCATTCCTTTTTTTTTTCTTTTTTTTCTTCTTTTTCTCTATATGCATGTTGATACCTAGAAAATAGCTATCCTAGGTTTGCGCATGGTCCGTTGAGATGACCATCCGAGAGCCAACCGAAAACAAGCTGCTGTAAAGGATCCATCATCGCCATCATCATAATAGTAATACATAGTAATACATAGTACCTAATACAAAGTCGTGGCTTGAGCCATAATAATGCTGTCAGTAAGTAACAGCTGTAGCATACCTTCATCTCTCTCTCTCTCCCCTATGGTCTCCTTCCCTTTCCCTTAATCACATAAAAACTCATCATTTTATATGTAAGGTAAGGTAACCTAATCGATCATATGAGGTATGTATACAACCCTAGACTCCGCACACAGCACACAGACAAATGCCACCACGCCTCACTCCATCACGAACACCGTACACAAACCCCTTTCCAAGTCCCAGGTACTAGGCAGCTTCCTACCGCGCAAGCAGCCGTCGTACGCATCATCCCCCGCTCCCCCCCCTCTTCTTCTTCTTCGTCTTCTAGGACCAGGAGCTCACGCAGCGAGGCCGGTAGCGCGTCGCCTAGAGCCGCGGGCGTCGGGAAGTCGGCGCGGGCTAGCGCGAGGAAGCGCAGGTTGGTGTTGAGCGAGGACAGGGCGCGGAGGAGGCGGTCGGATGGTGATGAAAGTTCAGAATCGGAATCGGAATCAGGATCGGGATCGAGATTGGGATTAGGGTTGGGGGTGTTATTGGGGTTGTTATTGAAGCCCATAGTGGCTAGCCCCTCCTCGAAGGCCGTTGTGTCCAAGTAGAGAAACTCGAGGCTCTGACCATACCGCTCAAGCGCCTCGGCGAAACACGGCGCACGCGAGGGCCGCACGTTTCCGGTCCGCATCTTGATGAAGAGCGAGCGCGTGTTGCCGCATGCAGCGAGAAGCGTGGTTAGACCCCTACTGCTAAGGCGGCACGACTCCAGCGTAATATCAACGGGGCCTCGGTTTCGTAGGTAGGATTTGGGATGCTTTGGGACAGGCGGAATAGGCTGGCTGCCATCAATAGTCGTGTCTCCTAAGTTCCCCAGCTCGAGATGCTGCAGCTTCGGCAGGGCAAGTATATCCAAGGCGTCAGCTAGGCCTAGACCATTAACATAGTCACCGAACTGGACGTGTCGGATAGAGCCAAGCATGGCTTCCGGGCTATCCCGCAGAGAGTTGTCGAACCGCTCGCGCGCGCATCGGAGCACCTGTCTTGTCCGCGGCCCGCATCCCCTATCGAGAGCTGGGATCATGAGGGCCTCGATGCCCGTGCACAGGATCAGCACGAACGCGAGGAGCGCATCGCCTATATCGTACAGCATCTCCGTGACGATAGCATCCTTCACGTCGTCAGGGACACCAGGCCCGGCGCCAGCGAGCGCCTCACGGTACCGGGCGCGCAAGTCAACCTTGGCAACGGCCGATTTCCAACGGGTGTCTTTCCAGGGGCGGGAAGCGACCTCCTTGACGAAGCGGGAGAGGTGAGGCTTCTGCGCGAGCTTCCAGCAGAGGTAGCACAGCAGGTCAGCAGAGCGGTGGAAGTTCCAGGGGGCGTTGGCGGCCCGGGACTGGTAGTTCTGCACGGCGATGTGGACGTACGGAGTCGCGACACGACACCACTTTCGGCTGACCCCGCGCAGGTTGAGGATGGTGGACATGTCGGCCTTGCGGTCCAGCTTATCCATGACCTCGATGAGTATTTCTTCGGGCAGGGAATCCATGTTTGAGAATTCCGCACTAGAGATGCTGTCTGGTTTAGAGAGGGACGTGCTGGACATGGCGGGGTATTATGATGTATTTTCAGTATTTTCTCTGTTTTATGCAGGAGGCCGTTCGATAAGTTGCAAGGGCGTCGTCGTAAATATATAAGGGTACCAACCTGTCTGTCTCATCTGGGCTCATACACCAGAAATACCTAGGTAGTCGGTAAAAAGACGAACCGATGACCATGACGAAACTAACCACCTCAACATCGTCCCATAAAACAAACCAACCCAGATTGCAAAGGCTTGCGCTCAGCTTGTTGCAGCCTACGGATTCCTATGCTGAGTCATCCGGCTTCCCATCCCGCGGCCGAGATGTTGTGGAGGGCTTCACAAAATCCGGCCCCTGCAGCGGATATAAGAAGACTCGGCCAATAAGAGACGCTGACCCGAAGCCAAGCATTAATCGAAGCCAATCAAATTCAACTACGAGTACCATAAGAACCTTCATCCAGATTTTGATTGGTTAGGAGGTAAGTCCCTTACACAGCTTTATACAGGGGTGGACTTGTCGAAGTTTTCCAACACGTGGTTCGGATATACGAGATGGTTCGGTGTAAGTGTTCGGTGCCGGGCCCTCATAAGGGACATCTCCGACAGCGAATACACGTTTATATATTAGTCACATAGGTATCCAATAACTCGGCATGTATCGAGACCGAATATTTCATATGTACCGTGTAATCTATATTTAGGTACCTTTGATACGCTGGATTCGAAAAGTCCTGGTGAATGTGACCTCACCATTTGAATTCGTGGCCAACTCGAGGTCGTGTAGCAGAGCAAATGACATCATTCATCATTGAGCAATGCAGGTACCTATCCTATGTTAGCTTGTAGCAATCTAATTTGTTCATCCTCAGTGAAGCTCGGTGCGCCATATAAAAAGGAAACCGACATAATTGTTTGGAAGTTGGTACTTTGGCGAACTTATAAGTCAAGCCAACAATAACTACCTAGGTACATGAATGATAAAGCAGCAAGAAAATTGCTTATGTAATATATAGTATCGACAATCAGCTACATAGTATGTCGATTTAGGCGTTATAGTCGGCCCGGGTAAGATGGAAAAATCCACATGGAAATACTTATTTTGGTTAGTAGAATCGGACAGAGTACACATGGCCAATCCAATTTCATAGATCCGAATATATAAGCAGGCTAAAATTGACCAACCAAACCTTCAACGAGCACATCTGAGCGGGTCAGCTATGAGAAATGAGAAATGAGAAATGAGAAATGAGAAAGCATCTATACCTATAAGTACACAGGCAATAATAATCAAATAAGTATAGCAGACTGTATTGCATACAGTAGACAACTGGAGGATCACCATTTGTCACCATTTGATATCGATGCGCACATACCGGGTTGAATAAAGAGAACACCTCCCCTTATTATCTATCACTGTCCCAGCACTGAGTATGGTATTAGAGCCCACAATTATCTGTAAATCATAGTATCGGTATCCTATCGGTATCATCACTCTGACATTCTAGGCACTCCTAGCTTGCTTGAAGCCTCCGAACGCCATACTGAGACCGCCTATTGCCGACCCTCGAACTCATAGCAAAAGCAAATATCTCCGCCCCGCCAACGCCTAGGTCGAGGCAATTGGCCTTCACCCGCCCACCCCAAGTTTAGTGCCAATTATCCCTCCTCTTTGAAACGGAGAGATAATGCACCTGCAGCTCTCCTCCGAAGCTACTAATCCTTCTTACTCTCTGCCGTCTGACCTCGTCTCCCTTTACCCTTCCATACGGTAGAGTCAATACGCCATTCCATAATTCTAGTAATTCCCACTTTTCCGAACCTAACCTACGGGTAACCAAACCCGGCAAATGATCGCCAATACGCCAATTACTGTTCTGGCGGTAAAACCACACTGGCCCAAGTCGACTCTATTATGACATAGTCCCATGCAGCTATGAACACCCAAGGTGTTATATGCAGTGCTTCTATCAATAACTTGGATCCCCAATGCCTCGCATTCGCGCATAATCCCATGGGCCCTCAATAACGGGGCGTCCTGCCGGAATATAAGAAGATGGGGCGAAATGGCGCAGCACTGGTGCGGGATTGACGAAGATCGGTAAAATTGCTGTTCTGATAGAGGCGAGACTGGTCATACTATTTTACCTGGTCTCTGAACATCATGAATTCGCGGATCTTGGCCTGGTGATCTGCGTGTGCACTGAGCCATTGCTGACGAACAACCTGGTCTTGCTCAAGCTCTGCCAGATAGTCGCGTGCAGCATCGCTGCCTCCCAAAGACGTATCAAGCCATGCTGCTCCTCGTTGTTGGCGACGGATCTTGAAATGCTCTTGACGGGTAGAGAAATGAGCCATGATTCTAGCATTGAAACTTTCCCACTTGTCCATATACTGATAGAAGTCTTGCGCGTATTTACTGAACTGGACTTGATTAGGACGGATCCCCGCCGTAAGCACTGCCTGGGGTAGCCGTGGAGCGACTGGCGGAGCTGGGAACTCAAGCGTTGTAGGCTTGGGCAAATGTTCCTTCACGAGAGGGATCTGCTCTGAAGGCATGCTCTGGAACGGCAGCGTAGTCTTCAGATCGCCAAAGTCTCCAAGACCCCTGGGAGCCGGATCGACAAATGGCTCTACCTTTTTAAAGTCGGAGAATGTGGTAAGAAACTCGTCAGTATCTTCTGAGCCGCCATGCTGGGGAACAAAGGGGTTCGTCGTGGGAATAGAAGCCGTCTCAGGCGCAGCAGTTTGGGTGGAATTTCCCTTTGCCGAGTTTCTGTCTCGTGTTGGGCTCGCGGACTTGGTTCGCACCCCGTTAACGTCACCTGCTCTCCATTCTTCTCTATGAGGCTCGACAGGAATTTTTCGTGCGCCATTCATCTGGGACACCTTTGGGGTATCGTTAGCCATTTCCGATGGAGGTGAGTCGATGTCCATAGCGGTTGCAGTATCCATATTGGCTTGCCCAGATTCAGTAGATGGTTGATGGACTTCTTGCCACCCCTCGCTCTCTTCCTCATCTACTAATCCAGCCGTGCCAGCCGTCATTTTGACCGGTCTGGGCTTTTTCAAGTTTGGGCGGCGAGATGGAGAACTAGAAGTACTGCGTGGCGGTTGTGGCTCGAAATGCTGGGATCCTATCTTGTCACTCCATTCACCAGCAGAGAACCCATGTCCTGCAGTATTTCCTGCACCATTTCCTGCACCGCCCTGCACTGATGGTATACTATCCGTCTCGGTGTATCTAGACCTTGGCACATGACGACGACTTATACGGCTGCGGGAATGGGGCATCACCCTGGTGGATGTCTGCGGATCGCTCGCCGAGGCTGTACCGGCGCTGAATTTCCAGTCTTCAGGTAGCTCATCATCAACGAACCTAGTATTGATACTGTCGGCGCTGTTTCTGGAGAGTCCGGTACCCTGATCGTGAATGCCGTTTCCGGCCGCGAAAGTAAAGCTAGAAAAGCATCTTTGGTCAGTATTGAGTCTGGTCTTCTTAGGAGATGTGGCGTATTCAAGTTCATTATAAATTTCCGGAAAGCCAGTACTGCACTTTCGACCGTACTTGGATCGATTATTGATGAGACTATCAACAGCGCTTCTCTGCTTCTCCTCAATAGGGAGTAGGCTAGGGTTTTGGTTAAGCTTACCCCCTCCACTCGAAGGGTTGTGAACTTGGGGGGCGGGACAACGATAGCTCGTGCTAACGGAACGATATACGTGTCCACCTGTGTCGCCGTTTTTCTGCTTGGGCTGAGTGTGGTTTGGATTTGATGAACTGGAAAGGTTGGGGAATAATGGTGCATACACTGAAGGGCCGTTGGTAGTCTGAGTAGAGCTGGGACCTGCTACAAACGCTTAATTAGCCTCAAAACTCAACAGGAAGGGAAAAGAGGTAGCTATGAATTTAAGTCGGGCAAACATACGTTTAGTAGCATTCGTTGTCGGTGCGTTCTCGGCAGTTCCTGGTCGAGGTGGCGGATAGATGCCGTTTGCTTCGGCCGTTTGCTTAGTTCTGTCGTTAAATCGCGGCTGAAAGGTGCTACTGCCGCCAGGCACCTGCTGATTAGTGGACGGCTTGGTACTCTTGTCAAACTTGATTGAATCTTCAGAACCTCCATCGTTACTAGAACTTCGCGGTGTGCTAGAGCTTCGGGGGCGCGTCTGGGGAAAGGCTTCAGGCATTTCTGCTTTGCGAGGTGATCGTGTGCTTGTAGTTCGCCCTATTCCTGCTGGAACATCGTCAAATAAACTTGTCTTTTCCCCACCGGGAGAATGGTAAGGCATGCTTTGCCGCTCGTCCCAAATTTGCTCTTTGAATTGAGCGAGTGGATCTGGCTTTGTAGACGGGCCAGAATCAGTCGGTGTGGTATCAGCTGGTGCTCCGGTGAACATGCTTGAATGTGTTCGAGTTTTGAAGTAATTCTTGCTGGGGACGGGAGGCTCATCAGCTTGCCCCGGAGAGTGCGGTGCAAAGCCTGTTCGCCTATTCCCAAACGAGGCTTGGGCCTTCTGCTGCTGATATGCAGTCTTAGGCGGAACATGTTCCGAGCCCGATGTTTTTGTGTCTCGCGTTGCTGACGTTGGTGCTCGACCTGGAGTCGGGGGAGGCGCTCTTCGGGAGGCGCTCGGCCTCATATTTTCCCATGCATCAGCATAGCTCTTGCGAGATTGAGGGTCGTCACGAGGATTGGCTCTAGGTGTTCGAGGCATGTTCGTGGTGAAGCTAGTATAGCGCTGAGCCCCGGAATGCGGCCGGGTAGGAGATCTCTGCGTTGTGTTTCGCGTCGGTGGCGGCGGATACTGTTTGGCAATATCCTGCCATGGATTACCCCGAACTCCAGATGCTCTGGGATTGCGTATAGAATATGACCTACGGGCATCGTCATATTGTCTTCTCAATGTCTCGTCGCTGAGTATTTCGTGAGCAGACTGGATAGTTTGGAATTTCGGATTCACTTCAGCTTCTCGGCCCGGATTGCGGTCTGGGTGGTACTTAAGCGCTAGAAACTAATAGTTAGCCATGAGCGGATGATGAGGATGTCGCATAGGAAACCTAATATGTAACTAATATGTAACGTACCCAGTTTCTTGAATTGCTTTTTGATTTCTTCGGTCGAAGCACTCGAAGATAGTTCAAGATCCGCGTAATAGTCGCGGGTTTTGTCCCACTTCGGCATGATGAGCAGCTCTAGGAAGAAGGTCTAGAGCGAGTAGATGTGGGATGCGACATGCGATATGCGATATGGTAATGAAATCTTCCGCGTTATATCATTCCAAGGCGAAGTGCTGCTAATTTGTGAAGACGGATAAGCAGTTTGATGGCAGTTTGATGGCAGTGTGATGGCAGGTATGTAGTGGGTTGAGTTAAGAAGACTGGCTCGATAATCTTGTTTTCCTTGATAATGCCAGGAATGGAAAATTTGGAGTAATGTACTGGACTTGCAGGCTTGTAGGCAACCAAGCACCGTAGCCTGATTTGTTTTTATTTCGATACGAAGCAGGCACCAGCGGGAAAACAAAGAGTCTGAGCTTATGCGATACGTTGTAGCTTCGACTGATAGAATTTCCAAAGGGTTTCTAGAATTCCTGAAATTCTTGGAAATAAGCTGTACGAACACGCGGCTTTAGGAGGCGTGAGTAAATAGAGCCAAGTAGAGGTTGTGAATGGTTGTAATGGTAACGAGTAAATAACCCTACTTGTAAACCTAACTAGATATCTACCAGTTAGTTTACTTGGTCTGCTCGCGTGTAACCACCTAACCGTTCTGTAGTTGCAACGGACTGACTGGGTGACGGGGTGACGGGGTGACGGGGTGGGGTTAAGACGCGCACATTAAGGCAAGAGCGATGCCCTGAAGGATAGTTTGCAGGAAGGTGGGATAGTGGGGTTCGTGGGGACTTGGGCAGGTGGGGAACGGGAGGACTACCTAAGGTATTGACATCTGGGAACGAAACAAGGGAAAACAAATAGGTATTTGAAGCTGTTGATGTTACCTACCTAGGTACCTACCTCTTGTCTAGGTACTAAGGTAGGTACCTTAGAAAGAAGTTATTCTCAGTGATGCGTACCTAAGGTATTTGTTTTCTTATAACTATGTGTTTGTTTAGGGGAATGTTGATTTTAAAGACTTGGTCTAGTCTTAGTGCCCTTAAGGGATCGAGGGATTCAACCGGCAAACTTATAACTTATAAGTAATAGTATTGTCGAGAGTGGAATGGGCCGTGTGATGTAGCATATGCATGTCATCCCTATAGTGCAGATGAGCATTTTGCATTTGACGGCCGCGATGCTTCTAACCTGTTTAACCGTTAGCGTCTCTACATATGTAAGACATGCCCACTGTGTAATACCTAATGCCTTTCCCCCCTTATGACGAAAATCCAGTTTTTACTAGGTACTGTATTAGGTATTCATGGCGTTTTAAACAATATACTCAAATGAATACCCTAAGAAAATACTAGGAAACTCGAGAGTGACGTCAATTGTTACCTAAATAGATGTGCATTAGTTAATAGACAACATTCCCGTATTCTCCGTGCAAATCGGAGAATACATACATGTAGGTAACCTAAGGTTACCTAGGTACATGTAGACCCTGAACCAGAACAGCATTCTTCTTATCCACTTGATGCTAGGTCTTTCAAGTTGGCGGGCTATAGTCTTGAATTACTGCACAGATATAGGATCTAACTACCTAAGGCACCTATAGGTAGGTACCTAAGGCAGCTAGCCCAACTAATACTTGGGTTGCCGTATAAAAAAAGAAAAAAAAAAAGGACGAGTAATATTCACCCAAATCCAGCGCCTCTTCGTCAAAGACCCTGATTTGATTGTGCTGCGGAAACTAGTATAAGCTTTCCCGAATGGTCGGTTCCTTACTGCGTCTTTCGTAAAGTTCCGTCATCACCATCTCGACCCGATGAAACATCAGTCGTCATGGTGCATTAAATCGCGTTGGTCAGATACCGCAAAGATCAAATTACCACCGACACCAGGAACAATTTCAAAGTATGAAAGGCCTTAACTATTCATTTCAAGCCTTACTTATATTTCCCTATGCTGAAACCAGGCCAGGCCAGCCCTATCTGCATTTTAACTGCTCATATGTCCATGAGACAGACCTGAGGACCTTTACCTAGTACCCTAAACGCCAAAACCCGCAGCCAAGCCCTCAAATGTCATGATCAAAGTAGACCAACAACACCTTTTTTAATGCAATACTTCCTGTGAATCTGGTAGTACACGAGCCTTCTTAATTCTATACCATATCTCTGCTCATTTCATAGCTCCACCCGCCATCTCGTCTTATCTTGTCCCGTGCCGCAAGATCTTTCCGGATATCCTCTTCTGTCAGCCTATCAGAACCGCTCCAATTGGCGCTGGAGGTACGAGCGCGGAACTTATGGAATCGATCCTTGCTCTTCGCGAAGACCTCCTCCATATTTAAGGGACCTGGTGCTCCAAAGACCTGGAAAGGATCTTTGGACTCCTGTTCCACAAGTGCCTGTCGGAGGTTCGGTGAGTCGGCCCAAGACGCAATCATGTCCTTTCCGGCATCATCATCGTCATCGTCTTCATCATCCGTATTAATCTCAGGCAAGTCAATCAATTCGCCATTCTGGAACCTCGGAGAAGACCTCGTCGCAGACTTAGCGGCGGACTTAGCGGCCATCACTCCCTGAGGTCGTGCAGGTGTCTTGTAAGATGACCCAGTCGCATTTGGGTTGGGCGCAAAGGGAATGGGAGCCTTGGACACCTGAGCCATGTCCAATGGGTGTGCAGTCTTGACTTGAGTGTTGTGCTGGTTTGTCACAGTAGTCTTGAACAGGTCTCTGTTATTCAACGGCACATTTGTGTACCCCGAGCTAAACATCGACTTAGTCGGCAGATCCTATTAGTTGTTAGCACCCTATCGATACAATCCATTAAATAGCAAATTACCTTCTTGTAACCACCCGATGGGCGCACGGGCGCCCCCTTCAAACTCGGTTGCTTCTCGACCTCAAAGTCGTTGTCAAACTCATCAGTCATGCGCATTCGCTTCGACTCCTTTGTCTGGTATCCAGTAGTGGCGCGGGAAGGAGCTTGACGGGAATTCTCGTCCTTATAATCTTGTTGTAGCGGCCGTTTTCCAGCCGCTTTGGTCGCATTCGACAATACCGCGTTGACTGGACGGCCGAGATCTTCTTGAGAACGCTGCAAATTTGAAGCCAAACGGGATGGCGGGCGGGGGATAGCAGCTTCGGCACGACTGTAATCCGGGGGACCGTTTGGCTGGCTTCTAGCCGCCGGCGGGGGGGCTCTAGTTTGCTTAGCCTTCTCGATCATTGCTTGTCTCTGGGCATTCTTCTTCGCCTCTGCTTGCTTTCGCTCCTCCTCCTTCTGCCGCTCAGCATCAGCCCTTCTTTGTTGCTCTTGGCGCCTCTCCTCTTCCTGCATGGCAGCTCTCTTGCGCTCCAATTCAGCTTTCGCATCGCGTTTGCGCTGCGCTTCACGTTCCTCCTGCTCTTTCCTTCTGGCCGCCGCTTCAAGGGCTTTTGGTCGTCCTGAAGATGATGTCGAGCTCTTAAGGCTCTGTAATGACTGCTTGTGTAGTGGAAGCTGGTTAGACTTATTTTTACCTTGGGATTGAGAAAGTGTCTCATGGAGACTTGATGACAGAGTACTATTAGACGGATGATACTGGGAATGTTGCGAGCCCATATTAACGCGGATAACAGTGGGCGCCTGTTTCTGTTTCGACACCTGCTCCTTTCCAGGTCTAACAGGCCGCTTAATCTCTCGGCCCTTGGTAGCCGAAGGAGGTGCGATAGACCGAGGGGCCGATGGTGGTGGCATAGGATTAGGTACGTCAACCATGTCAACATCATCCCCCTGCTTCTCATCAGAGGAACTACTAGTGGCCATCTTTTCTTCAGCAGCAGGTTGTATCTTGTTCTTCCGCGGGCTAGGCCGTGCTGACTTCGATGCATTGCCTGGTGTCTGTGTGATTGTTTTCTTCTCCTGCTCCTTCTGAGACGTAACTTGTTTTTCCATCGCAGCAACTCTTTCTTGCTCCTGAGTGAATACGCGAGCTTTTTCACGCTCTTTCTCGCGAGCCTTCTCGAGCTTGTCCATTTGTTCAGCCATTCGTCGTGCTTCTTTCGCCTCTTTCTCTTTACGCTTCTCCTCTGCCTTCTCCCGTTCTATTGAAGCCCTAGTTCTTCGAGACTCTGATCGGACCGGACTGCCGACTCTTTCAAGAGTCTGAGCATCGAGAGCAAGTCGGGAGAGATCTGGATAGAGAGGTTGCACGTCTTTTCCTTTAGGAGAAGCAAGTGTATCAGTAGATGGGAAAATTTGAAGACCTAATTTGGTACTAGAAGGCGACAAGAGCGAAGTTTTCCCCTCGGCACTAATAGCGGCGCTGCTAGCTAGCAAACCCTTGGAACCTTTGAGGATTGACGACAACTTGTTTTTGACTTGCTTTAGGGGACTATCTTTTAGACTCCGTGATGGTGACTTCGTAGGCGTAGTAGGCCTATCCGTTTCAGGAACAGTAGCAAGGGGCGGGTTCGACGCAGAGGCAGTTTTCGTAAGACCATCTCCATCGGTAACCGGGGCTTCTTGAAGCGGCAACACTGGGACAGACACTGACTTGTGATGACTGAAAGTATTGGTCGCCCGTTCTTCAATGGTAGGGCGCTCAGGGGATTTATTTTGAGCTTGGTGAGTCTTCACTACAAAATCATCGCCGCTCACTGTGTCCTTGCCGGACACACCTTCCATCACATCGGCAGTATAGCTCTTGGCTAACCCAGGCCGTGGGCTACGGAAGTCAGACGCATTGTCAGGCGAGCCAAGAGGCCCAATCCAATCGTCGTCATCATCTTCATCGGGGAAAGCACCTGGGGTTGTGGTCTTTTTAGGTGAAGGCAACGGCTTTGAATGAGCCGAAGACTGGGATACGGAAACTGCAGCATTTGTTGATTGAGTGACCGAGAGATCGGGGATCGACTTTGACGTTCTGGAAGTTTGTGTTTGCGCTTGGCCCAATTTGCTGATTTGGTCTTGAAGGCGTTGAGTATAAGTCTTGTTGTGCGTGGCTGCATTATCAGGCGCTGGCTGTACTTGGGGCTCTTGAGTAAAGTGGTCGTCGTCAATATTTATATCCTCATTCTCATCATCTGTGAGATCATGTTTTGCGCGTCCTAGACTCTTTCCTCCAGTATGTCGGTTATAGTAACTAGTTCGATTCTGGTCCAGGTGGCTAGTTCTTGATACCCGGTTGCCAATGCTTTTATGCGTGATTGGCTCCCTTGCGGGCAGGGAAGCAAAGTTGAGACTACTCTTTCGAACAATGGGTCGAATAGGACTTGAACTTTCAGAAGAGGATCTCGATGCGTCCTCCTCGGGTACAGTTTCCATCGCATCTACTTCTACAACATCGTCCTCAACATCATCCTCAACATCGTCCTCAACATCAGCTCCAAACATACCAGGAGCGGCTGGGCGCTTCGTGGACGAGCTTTCCAGTAAAGAAGGCGATCGTAAGGGCGAGCCTGCTGGGGTGGTGCTCTCGGGAGGACCATCTATTTTATCAGAAGAGGCACCTGCCGGGGCATCGACTGTGAGATACTGGGTGTCTGGATCGGCTACGGTCGTGCCAACTGTGGGCTCTGGCGAATGAGGAACTGAGCTAGCATGTTCACGGTGAGTAGGAGGCATGTCGAAAGCCATGTCATCCTGCTTATTTCCATCTGAACTAAAAGGCCGTGTTGCCTCATCTTCAATTGCGTCGTAATCAACGTCCATCGCGTCCTGAGACTGGCTACCATGGTATCCAGAGTCCACAACAGATACTTGCTGCGTGGAAGACGCGTGTTTCGGAGGTGCCACATGTTTTAAGGGACTCTCTGGCGCATTTACCTTTGGAGGGGATGGTTGAGGGTCTGCAGCTATTTCAATCCTGGGTGTGTTATTTCGATTCACGCTCGGCATAACAAATGGGTTCGGAGCTCCCTTAGGCGTGGAGGAAAATATGTTAGAGAGGGGCTTAGGAGTGTTAGCATTAATATCATGCAGGCTGGACGAAGAGACTCACGACACGAGTTTCTCCCGTGTTTAATTTTCGAATCGTTCGAGGAGTCTTGCCTCGTAATTTTCCTGGAGTTTTAAATATCTCGGCAACGCTACTGTCGTAATAGTTAGTCCCAAGTGTTCCGACTAAAAGTCAAGTGTGTACGCACATCTGATTCTCGCTGAATATTTCGGCCATATGCTCATTCAACCAGTCAAAGTCGTTTCTAGCAGAGAAGGAGAATTCCTCAACCTCTGACTGTGCAATCTGCAGAGCAGATGACCTCTCCTCCGAGATCCATGGCGCGGAGCCAACCGGCAGACGCGCCCCTCGAGGCCCGACCATCGTGAATACGTCGAGAAACGCGTCTGTTCAGGCCAAACCGCGTGCGATTATTCGGCAAAGCTTAACGAAAAAAAAAAAAGATATTTAAGATTAGCGCCGTTTAGCTAAGCATTGTTTGGATATAAACACAAAAAAAAAACAATGCGGTTTTGGAATTAGAAAGCGCAAGTTCGGGCGCGAGTTTGTCGATTGACAGTGGTTAATAGATAAAGTTGACAAGGGAAAAAAGAAGGAATACGCAGATACGTCGCAGTTGAAGGTAGGGATTTGTGGGCGGCGGTATCGATTGCCGGCAGATCATTGGCTACAGGCAAAGTGCGTGTAAACATAGGAGCTTGGACCATTAACGCATTAGCGGGTTACACCGCGGGGAACCTTCCACTTACATACCTAACCTAAGATAGTAAATGCTTCTCTACCCCGATAACTCCAACAACCCCCAGTAATTAATACGTACAGCTCCCAAGGTTTCTATTCTTAGGTACCTCAGTGTCTCCAGTGGCTTTTATTTGCAGCGGTTCATCCAGAGTAAGACACATCACCTTACATGAACATACACGTGAACATTTAGTACGTTAGGTACACACGAACATACCTACCTAAATACATACATGATAAGCATAGTATATTTATTCAAACTCCCCAAAACGCCAAGTGTCAAGTAAGAAGGGCCATCTTCAATTATGATAATTATGATAATAATAATAACAATAATATGTATTTAGGTAGTACCTAGCATACCAATGACAACACTCTACGCCATATGATCTCATAATAGGTATATCTAAATGTACCATAAATCAGGTCATACCATCAACCGGCCGATGCCCAAATCGTCATCGTTTTCAAGCTCAACAATGCTATCATCTACTTCCTCTTCAGGGTTGGGGATCTCGTCCCAGGCCGGCATCTCCGACGTTTTGGAACCATACCATCGACGCTCTCTTGTATACTCATTCGCATCTCCGCCCCTTTCAGCAGCGTCCATCTCCTCGCCGACCTTAACCCAGCTCCAGAAATTCAAGTTCGTCTTGTCCTTAAGCTCCTCGCCGCGGAGCGCCTGGTAATCACCGTATCCTTCCTCGTCCTCGTCAACCTCGCCAACCTCCTCCACGACGAACTTGGATCCGGTCGACGGTCCGTAGCCGTATGGGAACCACTTGGCCGCCCGTGAGAAAACGGCGGCTTTTTCCCGCTGCACGTCGCCTGGCCAGCGGACGCCTTGTAGAAGCTTTGGGTGTCTCGCCTGATCCCTCGGGACAAAGCTCCCCGGATCGCTTGGGAGGTCTTCGAAGTGCTCATAATTGTCTTGGCCCCAGTCGATATGTATCACATATATCGGGAGGATCTGCGCACTGTCGAAGACGATGTACTCGAGCCCCCGGTTAGAGACGTGGGAATCCGCCCCCGGGTACGCCTGGCTTTGGTCCCTCCAATTGTCCTCGCGATGAACGTCGGCTGAGCGGCCCATGATCGTCGCGCAGACGAGAAGCTTGATCCCAAAGTACTCGTTAGGCTTGGTGGCCTGGCACGCGTTGCCCGTGTAGCTAAGCGAGAAGTCTGCGTTTGGGGAGCTGTAGATTCCCTTGCCGTATGTCGAGCCGCAACGAACCCCGTGCGCCTCCTTCGTGCCCGGGTTTCTCTGACCGGGCTTGAGAAATCCGTAGCGTACTATAGATGGCACAAGCTGTCTTTGAGTCCCGTGGAAGGTCATCTTTGGCTTCACGAGGTAATCTAGATACACCTCTCTTCGTTTGGTGTGATGTAAGCTGGCAGGCACGCAGCCGTGAAGTGTTACTATAGAGTAATTGGACAGTCTTTCCCTTATCTCCATCTGCTTCTTGTAGAATCTGCTGGCCAGGTCAGACCGTATGACTTCTTCCACGTGAAGAACTCTGTAATAGGCTGGGATCTGAGCACATATTTCCTGAGGGGTTTGTTGTAAGAAATGATATGCTGTCTCGCTGGACGTCATTATCGAACTTGCTGGCTTTTCCTCGAATGGGAGAATATTTGATTGGATACGACGGTTTGGCTTCTTCGGAATTGTCTGGCGCCATGATCTTAAATATGTCCTTGTTGCTTTGGCGAGCTCGTAAACAGCCATAGTGGGCTCGAAAGCACCATATGCACACTCCTCTCGTTTATTCCATCTTGATATATTGTTGGTGACCGCAGCGGCTTCTATAATCCGTCTGAGCTGTGTGCGGAGTTCAATTACTGATTCTCGAGATAATTCATAACTCTCGAGCTTCCAGGTAACAGATGAAGCTGGATAGAGAGGCTCAGTAGCGATACTTAAACTCAACTCGTCGTAGTTAAAGACAAGCTCTTTATCTAGAGGTCGAGTCAATTGTTCACTCTTGCCTAGGAATCCATCTTTGATAAGCTCATCAACTTCAAAGTCGCGTAAAAGAGATAACTCGACGAGGTCATCTTCGCTTAATTGAATAGCATCAGGCATTGTTACTCGAGAGGCCCTGCCACCGGATAACTTTCTCTTCTCCTCAATTAAATACAGGTTTCTTGATTTAATAGGGACGCGACAAGAAATGATTAGAAATAAATGTAAATAAATATTAACTTGTTATAATTCGATATAAGACCATCCTTTTCAATTGAGCCAGTAGCTTAACACATTTTTATTTCGCGGAGGGGCGGCGAAGCAAACTTACCTAGCAATGGATCCCATGCCGTTGACTCACCATGGCGAGTGGCTCATCGTTTTGTTTATTCTTTAGACCCAACACCACAGTTTAATATTATGCGTGTACTAAAGATCAGCGTTCATTTAGGTAGTTAGAGCGTCCCCAGTTATGAAGATCATGCCGAGAGCTGAAAATGAGGCTCTACGTAGCTAGCCTACTCGTACGGGGCGAAGAATATGGACCTATAGATACCTCGAAGCGCAGGAATCAGGTTAAACGTGGAGATAAAGGAATAAGCTCGATTGAGGATACTATGATAGTATAATAGTAGTTCTACCTTAAGAGGAAGGGTTCAAGTTCGGTTCAACACAAGAAAACGTGGAGAAATGCAGCCATATCAACGGAGGATCTGCCTAATACAGATATGGTCGCCGTTCGATGCATGGCTAATTGGTTCGACGATCGTCTTAATCACACGGTATAATCCAGCTATAATGTCTCTCGAGTAAGTCATATAAACAACACGCTAGCTTTTAAAAAAGTCATATTCCTCGTTAGTTTGAAATATAGTGAGTCGGTTTCTGGATAACTACGGTACCTAACCAACAATGACGTCTTGGTTTTCATTGCTCTTCCTCGCACTCAGTGCTGCGCCACTTGCTACCCCAGCTTCCCTCGAAAGCCGGCAAATCGACTACGGCTCTTTGCACTGCCCGGAAGACTCCCTATCCACCTTGGTGACGCCCACATACGGCACCAAAGAAGCAATATTCACCATCTGCTCTGAACTCGTGATTAACGCCAGGCCGCTGACCGCCTACAATGCCATTCTGGATTTCAAGTCGTACCCGCAATGGAACTCGTTCATAATCGATGTAGCTCTCCCGGACAACGTCACGTCGACTCCCGACGATATATACGTTGGCATGGCGATGAAATTTACTTCCAACGGCTTGATCGGGGGGCTCAACACCACTAGCACGGAGGTCATAAGCCTGTTTGACGCGTCTGGCGCCGAAGGCTATCTCATCAACGCGTGGCATTACGACGATGGCATAGGTGGTGTCGGGTCGCGGGCAGAGCATCCCAATGTCTTTGTCGGCCTAGGGAATGGCTCGACGCGATACCTTTCTTACGAGACGTATTACGCGGGCTTGACTACGGGCACGATAGCCCTGCTGAAGTTGCAGCTACAGCGTCAATGGGATGTCCAAGCTAACGACTTAAAGACGTATGTCGAAAGCCTCTAAACTCCATGATGGCGCCTGGCAAGGAGGATCCAAGCATAATCCTTAATTACTTGAAGTACCTGCCAAATTATGACGATGCTACCATTATAATAGGCGGTCCACTGTGATCTACCTTCATACAACCAAACCAGCTCTCACACATACCTCATCTAGCTATCCTCTACAGATCACGGTTTACTCGGAGAGGAGTAAAATAAATGGATTTGAAAATCCCGTATTGATAAATCAAAGCCTGTGTGCCGACTTGGGCATTTGCTGCGCCCGTGACTACCAAACAAGAAAGCCATATGTTGCCCGCAATCAACCATGCCCCCTGGGTTGTGCATTCCGTGAAAACCAACGCCACCCTGTTTGTAGGCTTGTTGCGCCTTGCATACTGCTCAATATCACAGACAACCACCTTCCCTCGTGGATCTCCCCTTTATGGTAGAGTAGCATTGCTCGTCTCCAAATCCGCATAATGAAGTGTGAGAGTACGCTGTACGGTGTGTCAATATATTAAATACTTAACGTTTCTGATACTATAAGCATCGCTATGTCGTAACTTACTCGCTCTTTTCGCCAATCCGTCGTGTTCCAGATGATGTAGTAGCCCTCTTCATGCTGGGTGCTGAGAATTCGGGGTTGCATTAGTTCATCTTTAGTCAACCAAATCTTCAGTTTCTTATGCCATCGCCAGGCACGGTTGTAGCTAGGGAGTGTCAGTATCACGAAGTAATCGGGTTGTTAGAACCGTGTCTTACAGTTCGTGGGCAGCAAGATGTTGCTTGACATCTCCAGGACAGCTGTAGAAGATCCACATCAGAGTTTCCTCGTTGAAATTACTAATCTTATTTTCTAGAGGCTGTACGTTATTCACGTTATAGCACTCTGGTAGTCGGAAGTCGGGAATTGCGGGCCGAGGAATGGAATCGTTGAAAAGTGAGTATATTTGCGTAGACAGTAGCCTAAGATTGTATCAGCAAAATATTAAGGGGGGAAAGCGGCGAGGGACTTACTGAGGCGATGTAAAATCTATGCCTAGTGTAGTCGGGTCCAAGCCTGTAACAGCTGCATTATAGTCGGGATAGTTGTTCATCAGGGTACGAAGGCCCTTAATCCCCCACTTGTCAATAGGTGCCATGCCTGTTAAAGGATCATGTGCGGATGGGGATTGATCGTCTTTCTGATCACCATTCTTGCTAGAGGGAGCATCGTTGCTACCTATAGCACCAATAGCACCAAGTGGATTCGAAGTTGTCGTCTCCTGCGTAGATGACTGAGGAACCAAGTTGTCCTGGAAACCAGGCGGCTTTTGGCGAGCCTCGTCGTTATTACCGGTTCCAGTGCCTCGAATATCTTGTGGTCGTGAAGAGCCTATAAACCGGTTAATGTACAGTAATACTATTATAAACCAAAAAGATAAAAAATATATAGAATTCCCATACCTGTAGGGACAGATCCATCCGGCGAACGAACATCTGTTGTTCGGTTGTTGGCAGACAATGCGTTGAGTAGGCCATTACCTGATCGATGACCCTGGAGGGAACCGGGGGCGGCGCTACCGTGGGCGCCAAATCCGAGGGTCGACATTAAATTCGATCCACGCTCTTGGCCAATATCCCCATTTCCGTTTCTGATATTGCTATTATTCAGAGGCGGAAACTCGTCGATGCTGTTAGGTTGAGGTTGCGATGCCTGAGCCACGTTATTCTGGCTCCCAAATCGATACTGGCCTTGGCTGGAACTCATCCTTGAAGGTGAGAAGAAATCGTCCTGCTGAGTATGTTGAGCGGATAGTGGAGTAGGCTGTTGGTTCCTCTGTATTGTTCCAGTCATGCCTCTTGTTGCCCCTGTCGACCATAAAGAACTAGCACCTGCGCTTTGTAGTTGGGAATTGTTCGAAAGTGACGGAAATTCGCTGCTAGAAAAATTAGCTTTGAAGGGAGAAATAAAATTTGACAATGATAGACAATTTGAACGCGACATGTGCTCAAGTTTGGTATGATAAGGACTAAAGATGCTTGTTTACCGGGTGGCATGGTCCACAGAAGAGCTGGGTATAGGCAAACCGTCTTGATCTGTTCGCCCCGCCACAGTGGCATATGATATGTTGATATCTGGAACTACCAGCGGTGACGGTGATGGAGCAGTAGGAGTGTCAGGACGTGGAGTACGGGTCTTGAGTATAAGCCTTGGCTTTTTTGCCTTGTGGCCCGGCGATAAAGACACCATACTTTGCAGCTGTCTGAAGTGGATGAATTGACACGCAAGAGCAAATAATAATAATAAAAAAGGCGAGTAGAATTACATGTATGTTCGGAGTTTGAAGTTAGGCAGTTGTGTAAAAAGACGTATAGTAGGCAGTGACGGGCAACAACGCAACAACGCAACAATGGGGCTAAGGTGGAATGATAAAAAAAATACCTACGAGAGGTCCAAAGGCGTTGCTGGTTGTGAACCGCTTAAACTCTGAGCAAAACTGAGGTTTCCTCCTAGTTGCCTTGACGACGTTTGTAGACCTGCACCGCCCATAGGGACACCACCAAACGCCCATCCGGCTCCGTTATTCGCTTTTATGCGACAAAA
The DNA here is from genome assembly GCA_022478815.1 of Daldinia bambusicola. Classification (NCBI taxonomy): domain Eukaryota; kingdom Fungi; phylum Ascomycota; class Sordariomycetes; order Xylariales; family Hypoxylaceae; genus Daldinia; species Daldinia bambusicola. The sequence continues at coordinate 68,272 of MU284084.1, forward strand.
CATCAGCTTCGGATCCTGTAATTACTAACACCTCGATCCCGCGATCATACCTAATTTCCCGTTTGGTAATCTATTGGACACTGTTCTACCTGGTTGTTGAGGTTGTTGCTGGCCTCCGAAACCAGTCGGCATCCCTCGAAGGGTCTGTGGCACGGCTCCTGAGGACGTTCGGTATTAGCCAAATATACGAAGTATCTTTATGAAGCACGACGAGTGAGACGGGGTGCCCGTTAATTCGTGATAAGAAGCATATTTATCTGTTATAGAACTATTACGCAACGGTTACTCGTGGTCTCTCCGCCCCTCTAGACAAGGCTGATAGTTCGAGAAGGCTGAGAGCCAGTACGATATGGCGAAAGCGACCTTCTTGTAACCCCCTACCCATTACCCTAGGGCGTCCAATGACCTGATTTAAATATTGTACAGCCGGGAAGTGGGACTTGTAGAATCGGTCGAGGGAGATCGGAGGGTGAATGACGGAGCGCGACAACGACGTAGTCGACATCACGATCTAAAGCAAACAGGCGGGGCACGCAAGGTAGAAAGGGAGAGGGTCGGGACTACCTGTTCGGTTCATGACTATGATGCCACTCTAGAGACGTCCTTATATGAACTCCCTATATGATTTTTTGGGGGGTTAAATCGTCGTGATCGGTCGGGTTTATCGTGTGGAGGAGTAGCTATCCTTAATGATGTTCTATTTGCGAAATGGTAAATGTGGATTCACGAAGCTTTGCGATCGCAGAATGGGAAGTTTTACTGGGGTTGGCTTGTCCTCACCGCAAGCTAAGCCTAACGAAGTTAGCTTATCCATCTTGCCTTATCTGTACCGTGTGGATAAGCGCGTAAGTGGCCTTACGTAGTTGCGTAGTTGCGTAGTAACGTAGGGGGCTAGTATGGGCAGCATTAGACCAGTACGCCTTGCCCCTAGCCATTGCAGCTCAGCCTCATGAGCCGCCCGGCTGCCCAGCCGCGACATTCTCTTTCTTTCCATGCCTTGTATTGTACCATGCACCGATAGTCCCCCGCACTGCAACTTCCCGACAATTACATTAAATAGGTCTAGTGCGTTTTCAATTTTCGTTTTATACTATTTTATTTTATTTTTTCCCATCTTCTAACAAGATTCATAAAAAGGTGCTATGCTTCCAGGGGACATAGGTATCCATAGATCTAGTTGCACCCGAACATAACCTTGTCAGGTTAGGTATGTTTAATAAATTTCAACTTATTGCAACTACCTGTTGCCTTTATCCTCGTGGTGACTAATACGTAATATTTACATCAGTTAAAGTGTAGGTGCATGTACCTTTCCTTGACACACTTCTAAAACCCAACCTCTTTTAAATCCATAACTCGTCACATGGGATACATGTACTCACAAAAATATTGGCAAAGTTAACAGAATATGAAAACCCCGAGTACTCTGAAATGTTATGCATAGGTATGTTGCTTCTGAAAAAGTTTAGAATGTCGTTGTTATTATTTTCAAGATCCGGAGTCGCACAATTCGGAAGGTAGAAAATCTTTTTTCTTGTTTCACAAGAATTCTCATTGTCAAGATGTTTGGAGCTACAGCTATGTAGCCAGTGAGATGAATATCTACATCATTGCTAGGGCCGTGTCTTCATATTCCTCGATGTTCAAGGGAGTCCCATCTATCAACTTGAAAATGCACGTAAGTTATGGAGACCGTCATAATATAGACGGGGATTTGGAGTAGGTATTAACTTTAGGATATCTAATGAGTATTTCTAGGCAATAGTTAGACGCGTCTCACGAAGCAACACTGAGGAATAGATAATGGACCTAAACCTTCGATACCAACGACATACATTCATACATACAACTACTTTACTTGGATGTCGCCGAAGTATGCAAAATTTGGAATTTATGGTGACAACACGTATAAGCTCGAGTTTGACATGATTTTTGACTTAAGTATCCCGGGAATCAACAACTAAAGCCGAGTACCTACCTTCACAAATGTCTGGCAATGATATTCTAGCCTTTTACTTCCCGGAGTGTGTTTAGTAGGCTTTCCTCAAAGTTGATTCCTTGCACGCCCCTTCCGATAAGGACAAGCTTTCCAGCTTGAGGAACCGAGCCGTCTTCATTAGAGACTTGTTCCCCATCGAAAATTTCAAACACTTCCCTAACACCCTGCACCATCTTCACGCTGCCATCATTAAAAACCAAGCGGGATTTCAGACGATGGATTTCGATAGGGTTGGTCGAGTTAGCCGGCTCTCCTGGCACTTGGCTTTCCCATAAAAGCGATCTTATCCAGCTGTCAACTAGCTCAAGTTGCTCGGGGGCTAAAAGCGGTACACTGATGGAAACCGTAGAGATGGTCTATACGACTGTTAGCTCAATGGTTTGCTAAGGCAAGGTTAGTTAACGAACAGGGTCAAGATGACTGTGTCCCTTTCCTGCGGTATCCAATGCCTCAACTTGGTCGTATGCGTGTAAATCCAGCAAGAAGCCTTCTAGCTGGGGAACGACACTTTGCTTCGTTATGTGAATTTTGGCGAGACCATTAATTGCCTGTACTCGCTCTTTGACCTTTTCAAGGTCCGCGGGTTCGACCAGATCTGACTTGTTAATGACGATAACATCTGAATGGGAAATCTGGACATGAGCTGTCGTCATGAGAGGTCCATGACCGTCGTGGTTCTCGTGACCCTCGACTTTCCCCGATGGGTCGTCTAAGCTTCGAAGAATATTCTTCGCATCGACTAGTGTGACGATTCCATCCAGATAGATAGTGCTGCCCAAACCGTCGTCAACCCAGAATAAGGGGGCCAGGTTACCAGGGTCAGCCAGTCCAGTGGTTTCCAGGAGAATATAATCGAAGGCACCTTTCTTCTCCATAAGTGACTCAATCGCGTTAACTCCAGAATCCCTGCGCCAAGATTAGAATGCTACTTCGTTGACCAACGTAGTCGAACGGTACTTCACCGAGCAACAGATGCAACCGTTGCCAACGTCAAGCCATTCTTCGACTTGTTCGCCGCCCTTATTTATAGTCAATGACTTCTCAATATCGAGTGCTAGGATACAGTTAGACAAGGCAGTCAAACTTGTAGCGTTTATGCTGTGCTACTGACAATCACCAAATTCATTCATGATGACGGCAATCCTCTTGCCATGGCGGGCAGTTAATATATAGTTGAGCAAAGTTGTTTTTCCGGCTCCAAGATATCCTTATAAGAATGTTAGTAGTGTCGTGTTACCTATAATGTGTAATAGTATTAATTTTTACCGGTGACGATGGTGATAGGCACTTTGACGAGTTTCTCATCTTGCGGATCCGTCTCAGCCTCGACGAGCTCCGGTGGTACATCTTCGTCAAAATTCATGGTAGATTCTCGAGATATAGAGGATTAGTTTTCGATTTTATTTTTTTATTTCTTTTCTTGATGAACTGATATAGAATTCGTTAAGGAAAGGATATTATAAAAAAAAAAAGCAATTTCGGATTTATTCTCTTGCGCCTTCCCAATGACATTTGATCCGAAGCAATCTTTGGAAATAAAAGCAAGCTATATGCTTAAATGCATGTTGCTGCTGTATTTATATTACATTAGGTACCTACCTAGGTTTGTTACTAGAATACTTTGTACCTGTTTCACTACCTTAGGTACCTAAGGTAGGTACACCAGACACCTACGTAGGTACTTCATTGGTGCACGTTTAATGAGTTTCAGAGGGTTAGGTTAGCCGGGTTGGGTACCTTAAGTTACCTATGTAGGTATAAGGTGCCAGGGAAGGTACTGCCTAGGTAGGAGGTAGGTACCTATCTTAGCTAGCTCGCTTTCTGGGTCGAGGAGCTTGGCGCTTCTGCACTTCTGCGAGTTGCTCAAATCAAACAACCACGGATTTACTTTAGCGACAGAACAACGAACCAAGGACACCAACTGGTCTACCCAATAAACAATCCGCACCTGGGGGCATTAGCCTCAATCGTTTCCTTTTTATCATGTCTCTGGCGCAGGGCTCGCCTCGACTACCCAGTCCACCACCTCCCGCCGAGATTCAGATCGGTCCTAAATCCCCAGGACTGGGCACCACCGCAAGCCGTCAAGCACAACAAATGGAGCAGACTATCGCTGAAGCCAATGCGAAACGGCGCATACACCCAGGCACCAAGTCTGAGGATATGGCTGCTGGTCCGCCTCTGGTTCCGCTTGCCGAGGTACGCTCGCTGGCTTTACTCTAAAGCCTTTTGTTTTCTAATTTTTAATTTCTATATTTTTAATGCCCTTTGACGACAGGAAGCACTAACGCGACACGTTGCAGCTCGACTCGGCCTTTCAACTCCAGGAACACCTCGCAGCACTTCACTATCACCACACTGCTTCTAATACGACACCCATCACCCGAGCCACTGCTCTGCAACTGGCCACCCCACCCCCCGGCATCGATAAGACGTTGTGGCTCTACGAGCTCTGCCGCTTCTTGATCGCGCAATGTAACAGTTTAATAGTAGGCTTTCTCTTCGATACGCCGCCATGTTCGTCTGTAACATGTCCCGAGATGCGAGCTTCCGAATGGCAGTTTCTATGCGCTGTCCATGATCAACCAAAGAGCTGCTGTGCTATCGACTACTGTTGCCATACCCTCGACTGGGCTGCGAATGTGGTCACCAACCCCAAGATCTTTCCGAGTAGGTTTGTAGTGATGTCAGAAGGACATGACAAGAGCTCGGTGCTGAAAAATCTTGTCAATGTGTTCCGCCGGCTTCACAGAATATTTGCACATGCCTGGTTTCAGCACAGAGGCGTGTTTTGGTCGGTCGAAGCTCAAACAGGCTTGTATGCCTTCTTCAAGACTGTCTGTGACATGTATGACCTTCTCCCTGCCGAGAACTACAAGCTCCCACCAGAGGCAGAGGGTCTGGAGCCGGTTGAGAAGGAAGATAAGAAGCCTATCATAACCGCTATTGCAAAGCCGCCTCAGCAGCAGAACGAGAGTGTGGAGCACGAGGATGATCGACATGGTCTACACGCTCGTAGAAGTAATACGGCCAGACATTCGAGCAGACCGTCAACTGGTAGTTCCGTGACAACTGTTATCGAAGAGCGGGAAGACGAGCAGGACGTTGCGAATAAGCTCAAAAACATGCACATATCAGGCCCTGAGACAGTGGAAGAAGAGGAGTCTGGAGTCGAAGTACCTGTCATTGTTGAAGGCGAATTGCTAGAAAATCCTTCCACTGTTCACGAAGTTGGAGTGCCTCAACTATCTGAGCCCCAGGAGCACCAGGGCGATGCACATGCCCAAGGTATCCGGATAGATGTCCAGGAGGATGTGCCAGCAGAGCCAGAGACATCTACCGAAAGTGAAGCAGCGGAGGCTGAGGGCAGCAAAGAAGTGCCCCTTCTTGAACATGAGCAGGTGGTTGAAGAGAGCAAGACCCCTGCTTCGAACACGGAAAAGCAAGAAGACGCGCCAGCGGAAGACAAGCTTCAACCCGAACCAAGTACTACCGAAGAACCCGCAGCGGAGACGGAGTCCAAGGGAGTAGATGCGGAGACAGAGGAAGCGAAGAAGGAAGAGCCAGATTCAAAGAATTCAGACGCGGAGTAGGATTTCGTAGCTCGCCTAGAACGATTTGAAGGAGTAGACCCGACGGCCGTGGAAGAAGTCATTCGTCGTGCCAGGCAGGCGGTCGACCCCCCAGCTCGCAGCCAATGGGATGACGCTGACGAGCTGGGCAGAGGGACGGACGTGGTTCTGGGAAAAGCGGATGAGATCATGAAGACGTTACGAGGGACGAGGGAGGCCGACGATTACGAAGGATTGGAAGACGCTGATGCCGACAAAAGCACGTTCTAACCAGCGCAGGTATATATGATATGTGCATAATTCTACGACTTAGAGCTGTTAGGGGGGCGAACCTGCGATAAAAGGTTGTACGTATATGGACATCATTATTGTTACAGGCCAGGGGAAGTAATGGAAGGGGGTAAGCGGCCGGCCCTCCGGTGCATGATTAGGAGGTTCGACTCATGGAAGAGTTGGTTTTATGTATGTATGGCACTACGAGCTTACGTGAAGAGGCTTCCTCTAAGTAGTGCTACTAATGATCGTTACATTTTATGCTTGAGGCTCTAAAAAAGTGTAGTGGTTCTATCCTCGTGAGGCTTATATTTCATTAAATAAACCTCTACTCTACAACCCGGCTGCTATATTGTGTACCCCTGATCTTCCGTCGGATGTCCTGAATCGAGTTGATGTGAGGATCAACTCTCCTCCTGAATGAGCTTGGGCATGATGCCTTATGCTCAGGTAGATAAACTTGAACATTGGCCATTAACTAAACCTTTCGAAAATAAATACCTAGGCAGGTACCTAATAGTAGATTTAAAGCGCGTTTCAGACTCACTCGAAATTTTCGAGAAAAGACGAAACAGTACGTACCGAAGCATAATTGAACCAAGTCGTGAATCCAAGGGTATTGTTTTGGGCTTTCGGGTGAATACCCTCTGTCATCTCTCTCTAAGTAAGGGAGGTACACAAATTGACGGGACTTAGCCAGGAGCGTTTCTGTAAGAGAAATAAATGTATCAAGGTTTATGGTAGGTACCATAGCGGTAATGCCCTGAAATTTTAAACGAGTATATTGAAAACAATGTTTGGGATATATAATGATCATTAATCAGAAGCCAATACTAAAAGCGATGTCCAATGCTAAACGTGTATCCAATACTAAAGATAATGTCTAATACTAAACATATACCCAATAGTTAACGCTCTTATTTTTTAAAAATTTAAAAAAATAATATTTTTTCCGTAGGAATTTTTTCCTTTTAGAAACTTAAAGTTTTACCGCTAATTAAACCATTTAAACTTTAAAGTTTATTCTTTATTTTAAATTTATATATTAAATATCTTTAAGCATTAAACATATATTTTTAAGCATTAGGCATATTCTTAGTGTTAGGCACACATTTAACATTGGCCATTAATCAATAATCATTATATATCCCAAGCATTTATGTATTTTAATACCTATACCAATGGTTAAAGGCTCTTCTAATAGTTAAAAATTCCTACATTCTCCCACTATGGTATATATACTGGAAAATACAAAAACAAGAAAGGAAAACCTATATGCGCCATATTCCCTTTCCCTCTAACCTAGGATGTCTTTGGTATCTGGTATCTGGTATCTGGTATCACTGCCCTTTTATGGCTATCTCTCCTCTTCCTGGGTATTCCGACTCTACCTCCCCCTTGGTACTATATTTGTCTCAAGTGGAATTTTTATCTCCCGATTCTATCTAAGTCTTGTATGTATATTGTTAAACTCTGACGGGGTATATTCATAGAATCTCCTCTTTTCTTTTTTTCGTGCGCGTATGCTGCCTAACGGCAAAATTCTCCTCTCAAGCGCCATTGCGTATATGTGGCGTTTTATAGAAGAAAAGAAAAAAAAAAAAGTGCAAGCGGGTTGCCATTCGGTTATTGCGATTTATCCTCCTTGGCGATGAGCAGCGTAAGTAAAAAGGCCCTCTAATAGGTGAAGGTTATAACCCCTTTTTCTTTTTTCCCTCCCCATCCTTGTGGCTGACTATAGGAAAGGATATAGGAGCAAATACAAAGATAAGGCTACACGATATGCAAGTGTGCGGGGACGCGACTCCTTGCAGTGAAAGACTGCATATCGCCACCGAGGCGGGTGATGTCAAGGAGGCATGGAGGGTGGCTAATAAAACCACAATCTTCAATGAGGCCTAACTAGCACTCCAACCGCAGAATTGGAATTGTGTGATAGGAGCGAAAGTATATGATAAGGCATATTATTCTTGAGTGAGTAGTCCAAGTCCAGACTCGTGTATTGACCCGGTAAGATTGGGTAGTCGATACCTCTGAAGATCTCGGTTTTGTCTCGTACGATTCTCTGAGCAGTCCACAATAGCCGAATTTCTTTTGTCTTGGCGGGCTCCGATATCTTCCATTAGTGCTATCTGATACACTCCGGAGGGATTTGATCTATAATGACATAGATCTGAAATTGAGTGTTGAAAGTTCGTCCGATGAAAAGAAAGGGGGTATAAGGGGTAGCTTAGAGTCGGGGGGACTCAAGCTAGGGTAACTACGGGAACTCAAGGTTGACTTGTAACCATGGCATTGGTAAGTTTGTTATACCTGCATGCATAAGCATCTCACTCATCAGATCCCCCCATTTCAACAAGTTTTGGCGTTGTATGTAGTACCTGGCCGCATAGTAGGTCCCCTCATCTCTAAAGTGTCCCCTGGTCCTGCAGCGCAGAGTTGCATCACGGCTCGGTTTCTTTTCCGGGGCCCATTTTCGCCGCATCGAGACCTCATGGTTTCAGACCCTAGTCCGTCCACAACGCCACGAAAGCGTCTTTGCTGCATACTATGTGACTGGTAATAAACCAGCTCGCCGCCGACCTGTTAAAGCCTTTATCAACCCCGCTTCTTTTCTTGTTGGTAGCGTTGGAACGTTAATTAGATCTTCGACGATCACTGAATAGAAGTGACAGGTCTTAAACTCCAGGTCATATACGCCTATTGTATCTATATGTGCCTCCCGATCTTCACACGGCACCTCGCTCCCTCGCACTTGAATACGATATCGGCAATTCAGAAAGAGGAGGCACCGCTATTAGATTCACCGCCAGGCGATGATATTCCTTCGTGCTCGGGGTCGATGCGCATCTTTGCGAATATAGCGCTAATTTCTCTAATAGATTCAGTTTGCTGGGAAACAGGATTCGCGTTGCGCTCGTCGGCAAAAGCACGGATACTTCGTAATACAGGACTTAGCCCTTCGTCGTTAGGGAGCCACCACTGTATGCAAGATGGTTCGCGAAATATTTCCGCCATTCGAGATCGTACGGTGAGTGGGAAGATATATCTAACGGCATTAAAATAAAAGTTAGCTACTGAGGAATACATGCTACCAAATGAATGGTGAGCCAATGGACTCTGATTTATCGAGGCCCCTTTTCCAACTACCAATTCCGTGCTGGCTCGTTATGCTATAGAGCTGGAGACGAAAGACGACAAGGAGGTGGACAGAAGGTTTGAGCGACTTACCCCAATGATTCCAACATTGCATATTTTCGCCTCAACCACATATGGTGTTTCGCGTCCCGGGGTAGAAAAAGCGCCGCAATAGCGAGACAGGCTTGCATCGGGATGAGGGCGCCGTTTGGTGCGGAAGGCCACCGTTCTACTGCTTCGAAATATTCACATATAGCGTATGCCAAACCCCTTAACTCATCGGACGGCTTCTGTTGTAATGCGAATGCCTCCTGGCTCTTGTGCATAACAAGGATGGAGTGCCATTCTGCTATTAACTCGGTGGTTGAGAATAGGGGAAAATCGTAGAGAAGGCCTGACTTGTAAGGGTCGACTATGTCGTCTTCGCTACATGGAACTCTATGCGGAAGTTCGGTTACGAGAAAATTTGCATCAGTTAATGCAGGATCTAGATTAGACCTCCATTTGTAGAGACGCTCCGTAATATGATTGTGTTCTGTGGCGAAATCACCACTTGATATCTCGCCTCGGCCACCTTTAGCGTAAAGCATCGACATGTCCCTAGAAATTAGTCGTAGAGCAGAAGCATGGAGTTCTGTTTTCATCCCCAAGTCCCCTGGATTTCCTTCGGCATGTTTCTGGCAATACTGTACGACTGTTGAAAACCATTGTCGCGGTAAACTCGTTTCGAATCCCCCCATCATTCCCACGAACACGTCGAACCGAATGTACCAAGTTAACAGAATTCGGGACGTAGGCGTATCCATTATGGTCTGGGGCGTAAATAGTCGGGTCAAAACTTCGAAGGCAGCTCTCTGGTGCCCCATTAGGTTTACCCAATCGCCTAGGTATTCCTTGTTCTAATCAGTAAAGACTCTGTAGATGTGTTTGACGTATCTTTACCTCTATAGTTGCGAGCTGCAAGATTGTTAATAGAGTTGCAACGCCCTGTTTCTCTCGTCTCTTCAGGTAACCCAGCAACAATGTAACACTTTTATTATAATAACGCAAAAAATCCTGGATTTTGCCATTGGGGTTCCGAACAGTCCGATGGTATGCCGAGAATCCAGCAACAGCATTCAGAAGAGCTTCGTTGCCAGTTTGCACGGCTAAGCTAGGGAGTATCGAAGGAAAGAAATTGTCTGTATCGTTGACCAACCCATAATTATAGTGGCCGATGTGTTCGCAGAAGTATGCCAGGTGAGACTGCAGGTCTGTCGGCAGGTGAGACCAATCCGGGCGGGACAAGGCTGTCTGAAAAGAGGAATCTGGAATCTGGAAAGAGATCGGAATACTTGCAGAGGTAGCTGTTGAAATTGCCGGGGAAGCACTCTTGGTGCCCTCTAAGGAAGGTGTCTCGGAGCTTTGCCTTGTTGCACTCCTGTAAGCGTTTAAGGTTGATGTCGTACTCGTTCTCCGAAATCCTGCTAAAGAGTGTGAAGACGGTGATAACGCCTCGCTCGGTTCTTCTTCGTCAATGATTGGCTCGAGCCTATTAATTTTTTCTCCTTCTTCGTCCACTTCGTCTTGCGAAGAGTTCGGACTGGGCTCTTGAGTCAATGTTCCCGTATCTCTCGATGAGCCTGGCTCGGTGGCTTGTCCCTTTGCAGAAGAGGCTTCGGGGTATACACAATCCCTCTTGCCTTTACGACAGCCTGCAACTGTCAGCTTAGCTTTGGAATATTTGGCGTCATGGTACTTACGTTCACAGATGGGATGGGTTTCATCGCACTAGGGTCAATCTAAGCACTCTTATACCATTTGGTACTCTAAAGAACCGATGCTTACCTTAACTCGTCTACTTCGACAAGTATAACAGCCCGATCGTGTCCGGCGATGTTTGACGTGATCCGTTCCAGATGCGGACTTTTTGCGACTTCGATTACTCTGGGCTTTGGGCGCTTGAAACATAATTGGGTCGGGGAAACCGGTAAAATATCCTAGATTTTGATATGGTGTTGTTAGGGGTGGGCTGATGTTTCCTATATGTGTAGAATGTTGCTGAGGCTGGTATTGGGCGTCTTGGGGGCTGAGGTTTGGCGACTCCTCAGTCCCCGCCGCCGGGAGCAGATATTGTTGATAGTAATCACTCATTGGGAGGAATTCGAGAGCGGAGTATTCGATGTGCGTTGACTTGGGCGACTAGGTTTGAGTTCCCTCCGTAAGAAAGCCGTGCAGCACCGCCTCGGCACAGATCTGATTCGGGGAAATGCTATCGCAATCAATAAATCAACAGTGTTAAATATATTCTTTTCTTGGTGGCAAGTGTCAGTTCAGGCGTATTTCAAAAATTAATGCGGCTAGGAGAGAAAACGCTCTTTAACGGCCCAACGCCTAGTCTCAAGCTGTCTTTAGTAAAAGAGACGTTACAAGTGGAGGGGTTTTAGTTCCAATGATTCGAAGGGGGAGGAAAGTACTCGACCCAATACGCTCATTGAGTAAAGAATCCCCCCTAACCAATGGGTCGGATCAAGGTGTCCTCTCGAGAGGGTCTTCTACGCCTATGGCACTTTTTCCTCCTTGTCTTGGAAAGTTGAGTTGTCCGTCTTAGCCCTTCTCGACACGAAATTTTTCATAAATGGAGAAGGGATCTTTCCTGCATTGTTCGTAGAGGTAGTAGATATTGTATTTACGTTTGTGGATTTCTCGGAGCTGCACTTGTGCTTGGCTTAGCTGGTCAGGCTGCGCTGTTCACGGTAGTTACAACCAATCCACAATCTTGATGACTATGGATACCGGTGACTAGGAGGTATTGAAGATGAAATAGTTGTGGGGCTCCTGTAGTACACCTTGCAGGAGTCTCCTAGTGCTGTTGAATCCGTACACTACCTACGAGGAGCAGGGTCTCGAGGATCTGCTGACAGGATGATAGCTATAGCGGGGCTTCCTTATGCAGCGGGTAGCCAAGGAGGTGAGGACAAGGTGCCATAGAATAGAAGCCGATCTTGGGATTCGGCAGGCTGGCCCTCGGAATACTAAAACCCACCCACAGTTTGGAAAACGTCCTAAGAACAGAGCCTGAGGACGAATCCTGTATCAAAATACCCGGGACAACCAACTCCCCATCAACGTTGGTAAACCTGAATCGTGGCCGCCTTCTCTTCGTCTTGACCTGGCTTGCTCCTTCTCATGAAACTAGTGGCAAGAGAGTGTGAAGGTAGGGGGGTGTGAGAGTATTAGATCGTAGGACTAGGTATAGGTAGATAGAAGCCTTGCTATTGCTAGAAGATAATTTTCATACTGAAGAGTCGACACGTAGCTGATATCAACGCAATGAAGTCATAACTTCAAGAGTAGCCGAGCGCTAGATTCGGAAAGTAGGTATCTTAGGACGAGAGGAGGTAGGACCTCAGCTTAGGGATATTTGCATATATTCTGCCCAAGAGGGTAAATGTCGCGTTGGGGGAAGGTAACACCAATCCGGGTTGATATTGTACGAATTCAAAGTCATAGAGGTAACGCCGTAAACAAATGACTTGCGAGATTATTTTAGAATCGGTTGAAGGAGTTTCCCGTCCGCAAAAGACCACGATCCAGTGAATTTGACTTTTGCAATAAATGCGTGGGTAAATCAACCAGCCTTAGCCCACTACGCTGGTACGTAGTAATTGAGTGCATACAGTACGCAATAAGGATCGTTGCTATCCGGTTGGTGCTAAAACAGGGGGTCCCCTGAGTTAGAAAGATGCACCTACTGGGCGAGTGGGAGTCGGGATGTCAGGGAGAGGAACCGATGACACGCAGCCATCTGATATTTGCCCGTGCTCCCTACCGGGCTAATTCAGCGCTGAACTCACATACATACATGGAGACACCGTCTGCCCACCGTAAAAATGACATCTTACAAAAGTACATACTACCGTGTACATCTAGGTAGGGCGGGAGGATAGAGATATTGCTGCCGCCAGCCGTTTTACAGAAAAGACGAGATAAGGCCACGGCAGGTAGGACAAGGGTCCTTCATCCACAGTCATGGGGCCACCCAGCGAACCAGGCAGCGGGGAACTGGGGCGCACACGCCGGGGGTTGAAGACTTGCTCAAGATCCTACCGAGCGGGCTGGCGGGTTTGATCAACGGCGGCTAGTGGAAGGTACTCGATCTGTTGACCTCATAATGCACATTAAGACGAATGAGGGAGTCCGAGGCCTCTGTGCTTCCAGTTATGTACACCTTGCTCGTACTTTGACGCGCTGCATTTCATATCTGCAAATTTTATCGAGAAACTGACTAGTAGTATGGTGCTAATGCCAGATTACTGTAAGATGTGCTTATACTGTGCAGGTAGTCTATACTCGAAAGGACTTCAGGATCTAGGTATCCGAATAAAACTCTGGAGCTGTCTAGGTAGCTAGTGTAGTAGCCAAGCGCACCGGAACAATTGTAAAATGTCCCACTATTGATCGACAAGCTTCTTCAAGCTTTTTTTTTTTTTTTCTTCTTCTTCTTCTTCTCTTTTTCTAAGGCCCAGCTGTTCGCGTTAGATACCTAAGGCAGGGAGACGTATGGCCGGCATCCATCGAAGCTGTAAGTCCGGTCCTTTTTAGCTCAGGTGAAAGCCCTTTTTGGCCCTAGACTGTTGGATACTACGTTGGCTGCACAAAGAAGGAACGGCGCTTGGATATTGAGTCTTTTGGGGCCCGTACCAGCGTCGCTGTAAACCATAATTTTTGGCTGATTGGATCCGCTATGACAGGGACCCCTACACTTTCTAGGATTATCAGGGACTCCATCAAGGAGGGTGAGCCCGAAGCACAGACCCTAGTGTTGGAACTAGCAATCTAATACAGAAATGTAGGAGGCCTGACAAGGAGAAATATGAGAAAAATGAGGCTCATAAATAACATAAAACAGCATATAAGACGAATTAATTAAACCAATTAATATACTAATTCTCAAAGGGTTCGGGTTTTGCGCCGGGTGGTATTGGTAGAGCTACCTGAAACTTGAAAGCGCGTTGAGGTGTCGTGATGATATTCTCGAATAGGAATCCAGGTACGTATTTGAAGAGCTCTGTTGCCTATTTGGTGTGGCTGGGAAGCTGCTGGAAATTTCGTATGGGAGATGATTACCCAATGCTTCAATAATATCTGCGGTGAGTTTGAGCCATGCTGCAGGGGCCGAGATGCTACTTCTGAGTGTTCTGTACAGAAATGTCATTGCGCACAAATATTTGGTAGCTAGCACTGACCCATCTTATTACATAGGTGGTTGACGAAGATCAACAGGGCTGGATTCATCTCCGCAGTGTAATGTCGTGTAGTATAGACATAAGAAGTATATAGACGATAAGCCGCGGTTTGATCGATGGTTTTGAGGTGAGGTGAGACTTGATGGCTTTCTTCACTGGGACCATTTCTTCATTTTCAAGGCAGACAGGTCCATTCATAACGGATTTTTGATGAGTTTTGGAAGATAATACAACTGTAATAACCAATCGTTTGGTCGGGCTATTACTTTCGTAATGTGAGAGAAATGGTGGTCCATCCCAACTTTCCGTTGCATTTGCCATCCGTTATCCGCCATCTGAACTTTGCTCTGTCCCGGGTTATCGGCATACTATAGTAGGTAGTTACTAGTAGTGCTACGACGGAAGTCACTTGCGTCACAAGGGTTAGGTAGCGCTGTACGGTCTTGGTTCTAGCAATGAGAGATATTTTGACCCTAATCTCCTGCTTTCCTCGCCTTGTTGAACTAATAGTTGAATAGCAGGCATTCATTGTTGTCGCTCGAAAGAAGACAATACATTAAAAGTATAAAAGTAAGACAAGCTTAAGTAATATTAATATTCCATTACCTTATGTATTTTCCTTATGTAGTACTTTAGGTAACTTAGTAAAATGCTAGCTAATGTATCTACCACATACGTGCATATTGAGGTAGTGTAGTTGTGAATATTGAATTCTACCTACATGTAGGTAGTATGTAGGTACAGGGGGACCTTGCGGAATACAGATGTAGTGACGTATACATAAGCTAGGTAACCTCGGGGCATACCTAATCCTTGTCGACTATAGTACGTACTCATATTGCAGTTCGCAAACATGGGTGATGAACACCAACATTGAATGACGAATAACACCAACGTACCAGGTTTTTGTTTTTACTTCTTACTACCTACTATGGTACCTGTATGTAATGAACCGCCATACATCCTGTATATCAGGTAGGTAAGGTAAGTTAAAAGCTTGGTCGGTGAGCTAATACCCGTTTACCTTCTCCAAATACGGCATTGGAACGGAAATATCACATACATATCGGTACCATACATTAAATGCTATGTGTTTCTTATCCATGCTCTAAGTGTCTTTTTTTTTTTTTTTTCGTATTTTATTTTTGCCATTGTAAGTTAAGTAAAGATCAAGGATGCGCAAATGCGTTTACGGCTCCGCATGTCTCTTAATTATTCTGGGGTTGTATTAATATGAGGCTACCTAATATTGATATGTAGTTGCTCCCTTAGGTATTCGCCTCAGCGCATACTATGTATAATATGGTATTTATGATCAAGGAGCTGTAATAAGCTTCATCTTAACATTCCCAGCCTCTAGCGTACATATGTACTACCTGTAGTTAATAATTATACGTACCATATGCACACTTCTTCGCGGTCCAAAATTTCCGAGCATTCTCCACCCCGAGAGCCTAGCAGCCGGTACGATGCTAAACGCCTCGATGCGGCGCTAATACGACGACTTGTATAGGTAATTCTCACTTTTATAGTACATAGTGCTTTTGTAGCTTCGTTGAATAATATAGCTCGGCTCCTTATGATTGTTAGGACCTGCACCTCCGCGCCGTTGAAATTACAATCGTACGAGTATTTTTCACTGGATCGCCTTGGGGTCTTGGACTCTTGGACCCCCATGCTTAACAATTCAACACTATCGACGGGAGATCCATAATAGGAATCCGCAGAGCCTTATTTGACTAGGCTGGGTTAGTTGTTGTGCGCTTATACTGCGCGTGCATAGTATTGAGATTTGATCACATCTCACAAAGAAGTCCATGGCACCGAATTGATAAATCTAAAAACTTAATTCGCATAAGTAACGATTTTATCGGCTTCAATAAAAGAGGTAGAATACGAATCGAGATCGCGGGTTTGATTATAGCATCGATCAAATTGGGTGAAGATGTACAATGCATAGAAAAAAAAAGTCGTATTAGAGAAAATGTCCGAGAGCCCCCTTTCTGATGCCAGCAGTTCACGAACAACGCTAGATTTGGTGTTCCCGGCCGAACCACGGAAATGCGATCCTTGTTCGGCTCTCATAGCTTTGGCCGCCGAATGACGATAAGGCCCATTATGGGGGAGAAAGAGGATCCCTATTTGATCATTCTGCCTAGGGCTGGCGACTGGGCAGCTCTAAAAGGAGTAATTGCATTTCCCGACTCTATGGGACAGTTTGCTTAATAATAATTCGACATTACCGTAATATCAATAGTTTATGCCGAAATTTGAGAATTTGACGCTATGGTCTAAACCCCCAGAAATTTGCCAACGACCACGTTAATGTAGGTACTTAATCTGGTATTGTACACACGTCTAAGCGTCTACTACGTATATCCGTGCCTATGTGCTTCCTCACACAGCACCTTGCTGAAGCCTAGGTGTAACAAAATACGTCTCGTATGGGAGGTGGCCCCTGAATTTGTTAGAGCCATAATCTTCCAAAGACAAAAGCCGTATCATACACTACACACAGTACGCACACATCTTTTCGTAAAGATGTCGATTGAGTCATGGAGCAACTGCATAGGTAATTCTTCCATTAACGTGCTTTGGTCTTACCTGACTACCTGTTTGTCTAAAGAACGAAAAGTAACAACACGAACCAGGTAAGTGACATAGATCATCCATGTAACGATACATATTGTGGAGTAGCTAAACAGTCTCCGCGAAGCTGCTAAATTAGCTAGCTAGGTTTAACTCACGTAGCATTTTAGTAGCATCTATTCCTAATAGCGTTTGGATCTGCGTGAAGCTTCGACCAACCCGCCTCGAGCTTCCAGAAGTCTAGCTAAAGCCATTCTATAATAGCTCGATGCTGGCTCGATGCTATTTGTAATGGTGGAATTTTTGAAGATCTTATTGGTCTTATAAACTGATACTCCGCCTCTAGCTTAGGCCTAGTGTGTAGGTAGGTATGGAAGGTATATGAGCAGATGAGGTGATAGGCAACGGAAGATCGATGGATGTAACTTCGGGAGATGGGCCGCTCGCTCTACGAAGCACCGAACAACATCAAAATTATTCTGACCATTCTTTGCTAGACACAAGAGACTAAGGAAAGATGTGGAGAATATCAACTATTTCGCGGAATCAAAATCCCGCAATCATCCCCTCTCGGTGGACAGCTCAATAGCATATTCCTAATAAGTCCACGTTAGCAGTCCTAATCCAAAGCCGGTCCTAACAACTTATTCAGAACGGGATCACCACGTGCGATCCGGGCGTCAGGAGAAGAATTTCGCTGCGGATCGCCACTATTTCTACAGTAAGCTCATGCAGAGGCATCGGCGAATTGTTAGGTTCTCGGCGACGCAAGACTTTTAACGCGGTTATTTGACTACCTATTTTGCATATGCCTCAAAAGCGACCAGTCAAAAAAAAAAAAAAAAAAAAAAAAAAAAAAAAAAAGGCCATGCGTACGAGCTCCTTTTTACTTACGCCACATACGCGCCGATGATAAGATTCGCCGGCGGTGAGTGGCTTGATGGGATTGAAATTTTGCTCGCCAACTTTTACCCACACGTGCCCCTATTTCCTCTCTTACCAGTCTCTACCCAGCTAGGGCGCCTGGTACCTTGCATTAGTTGGTCAGCTCCTATCCCGATATCTCCGGGCCAGGGGCCGCAAGCTACAACTCGTGGTTGCATCCGATTACGGTAGTTCGACTCCGACATGCCCAGGTCTCGGGCGTTCACTGCATCCGGAATGCATCCGCGGCTATAGTTGCCATTTTGCTTTTTCATCTAGGTTTGCACATATCTACGTACTACCCTAACATAACCACACACATAACTTGTGGAGTATACGACCACGCACTTTTATCGGATTCAACTAACTACGCCTTCCACCAAAGTTTAGTTAGATTCGTTGATAAGCTAGGTCAGGCCCTACGTGATATGAGTTGTTTAACCGTTAGGATAGCAGCGGAATCTTACCGGTGGCTATTCGGGTTTATGACGATCTTTCTGCGTCGATTGCGGTTTTGATTATTCCCACCAACCCTACTTGATTGATACGTGACTTAGAGGATGGCTGGGGTGTCATTCGGTGCTACCTTCACATCATTACGCGGGCAATATCGTCGTCTTTCTTTCAGGGCACAAACTCACGAAAAACCCACTTACATGATGAGTTGTATAAGTAGACTAACACTAAACATCCAGGTCATAGAAGGATGTCAAAGAAATTCATAATCTGGTAAATGCCGGATCGGCCGTCCGCCTTGCTCGATTTAATATATCATGGACTTTTTTAAGGTGAGGTTGTCATGAAAATCCACACCACAAATTTGACGATTCCCTAACTGCCTTCATTACTGTTGCAATGCAATGCTCCCATGTCAATCAATTCCACATATGAATTCCCTCATCTAGTGACGGCCATATAGATGATTGGCTCATATTATCTTGATCAAATCTTGATGAAGCGGGAGTGTATATTCCCTATGTCCGATTTCGTATATATTTAGATGTATGTCATGTAGCATTGGATGCAGCACTGAAAGGGTGAGGATATTTCGAGATCTGCCCTGGATTTATTATTAACTCGATGCGCAGTCCTGCCAAAACAAACTAGTTCTACATATTAGTAAAACTGTAGCTACCTTAGGTAGTGTTACTCTATACATACCTCCCAACCTACATAACCTCTTAGGCAGATAATAAGGCTCTAAGGTAACAATTTCGGTGTTATGAGTTTTAAATACCTAAAATATACTTAATAGGAACCTAAACTAATCGAATCACGTGGTTCCTAGTCACGTGACAATAACTCTCAAGGACCCCGATTTCACGCTTCAACGTCTCAAGTCTCAAGTCTCAAGATATTCGTTTCGTCAAAAAGAATAAAACACGTAATCTCATTCAAAACACACTCTTTTTCTTTCAACTTCCAGTTTCAGAAGGGGTTCACCCTTTACTTATATCGGTTAATATTTCTTTCATTTACCTTCTTTTCCTTTTTCCCGTGATATATAATTTCGGAAAGTCCACAAAGCTTGCTGGCCGAGCGGTGCCTGTAGAAATTCATTTTCAATTGTTATCAGTTGTTACTACATAGTAATTCCAACACGCCTGGTCATGGACACCGCCATGGATATAGGTAATCATTCCTGGCTGAAAAATCTCAACCTGGACGCCTCCGGCATATTCCTCCTGGGAGTAACCATCTGTGCTTTCTTGATACCTGTGGTTCTTATTCTACCCCCGGTTGGACTCCAGAAGAGCGATGCCCTTATCCAGACCCACACAAAGGCAGGCGTCGAAGGTTCAAAGAGCAATTTAAAGAACCAATACTCAGCCGGACATGCGCCGCGAGAGGGCGAGCCTCCGAAGGTTCACAGTCTGGTCATTTACCCGGTGAAATCATGCAAGGGCATCGAGCTGAAGAGGAGCAAAGTTTTCCCAACGGGGCTCCAATTTGATCGTATTTTCATGTTCGCCCAGCTCAAGAGCCCCTTTCCCGTAGCTGTCGACTCGACGGATGAGGAGAAATCAGAGCACAAGTGGGAATTCATCACTCAACGGCAGTTCCCTAGCCTGGCGAATGTCACCGTCGATCTCTGGCTGCCGGACGAGATGAAGCTGCGGAAACAGTCGATGAAGTCGACGGAGGCATTTGTGATACTGCGTTTCCCTTGGAAGGAGGACGGATGGCGTGGTGTTTGGTCTACGATCACAGCTAAGCTTGCAAGAGGGCGCGCTGCCGAGCCTGAAATAGAGGTCCTGCTACCGGTAGACTTTCCTTCCACGGAGGATATCAAGGAGAGGGGCTACACGTTCGAAGATGTCAAGATATGGAAGGAAACTATCAGCGCTCTCAACATGGAGAAGGATCTGCCCGGGGAGCTGCAAAGGTACTTAGGTGTTAGCAACAAGCTTGCTCTCTTCAGGGTCGATCCGGGACAGTTGCGTGAAGTCTATCGAACCGCTCCGACGAAAGAAGAAGCTGGTTACCAACCTGTAACCGGGTTTCAAGATGCCGTATGCCCATCTCTTATCCTAAATCTTTCAGCTTCTCATACGAAACTAACCTTGAGCATAGTTTCCTCTTCATATGATAAACCTAAGCAGTTTACAGGCGTTCAGCTCAGAGGTACCAAAGGACAACGATCTAAAAGATCTCGATGTGCTAAGGTTCCGGCCTAATATGATCCGTAAGTAGCAGCCACTGACCTACCTAGACCATGCGCTCTGACCCTCTAACATGCGTATTTTCAGTTTCCGGTGCGGAAGCTTATGACGAAGAAACCTGGAAGCAGATCCGGCTTAAGCCAGGAAGTTCGGGCTTTTACAACGACTTCGAATTCCACGTCTCGTGCAGAACTGTCAGGTCAGTGAACCTCATATCACCCTTACCTTACTGAGCTACTATCCTGTTCACTGCTCATTGCAGTACCCATGTATAAGCTAACTCCTGTATATCAGATGTAAAATGCCTAACGTAGACCCAGCGACGGGCGTCCGTCACCCGACCGAGCCTGACAAATCGCTCAGGGCGAAGCGGGCTGTTGACGAAGGGGCGCCGCTCAACGGTTGTCTAGGCATGCAGCTTACTCCCTTATTTGACCCCAGTCTAGGGGAAGACCGCGAGGGCTGGATCGCAGTCGGTATGACAGTAGAAGTCGAGCAGAGGGGTCACCACGTGTATATCAAACAGTAAGACGCTCGACGTGTATCATCAAGCAGACAAATGCACTTATATATAGAATAAGTAAGGGCGCCTGATATAATAAGAAGTTGGGGGGGTTGCTAGGCGGTAAGAAAAGAGGGTTGCACCATCAGGGAGGGAGACTCGTAATGGGCACAGCCACTAGAACTACATGTCAGATAATAGACAAGGAGAGCCAACAAACTTCAGCACGCGAATTAAAATTAGAGACATGGCAAGGTGCAATGAGATTTTGTGTTGGGATTTCATCATAAACGCAGGAGACGATGACCGGCGGGTCTAAATGAAAAACGCTCAAGATATGACGGCCTTATCCACCGTCGATCGTAAAACCATACAGGCGCGGTATATCATCCATTCATCCGTTCCCATCTTGCCTCCGAATCCAACCATGGAACGACGTAACAAGTAAATGCTCTACGGTCAGTCATGCAATCGTGATAATATTTTGTGATTTGACCATCCACACCCAAACCCCCGCACACCATCCCCGTAAAGATGCCAACACAGAAAGAAATGATATACCTTCGCACGAACCCTAGATATCTACTTAAAGTCCGCGGCGGTAAGAGCCTGTACCATACTAGTATTTTCGCTAAATCGGGTGCGGAAGATGCGGTTTGCGTTCTGAAACATGCCGTCCTTGAGGGACACAACGATAAACTGGGAGCCCTTGAAGCGCGTCTTGATAAGGCGGCCGATATTTTGCGTGTGTGACAGATCAAGCGCCGCATCGACTTCGTCTAGGATGTACATGGGCGCTGGCTTGAACTGGAGCAGTGCCATGATGAGCGAGAGCGCCACGAGGGACCTATTGTTACATGGTTAGTGGCGCGGACAACATAACAGAGGTAGCAATTGTAAACTAGAGAAGGAAAAATGAAAGAGAGCGTATGAGATGAAGACTCACCGTTGACCACCACTCAGCTCCGTCAAGCTCTGTTTCCACACTTTGCCCAAGCAGACCTTGACCTCCAAACCCTCATTAATAGTTTTGCCTTCGGGCGGATCTAGCTTTGCGAAGCTACCACCGGGCAGTAGCTCGGAGAATATCTGACCAAAGTCACCGTTGACCTTCTCCCAGGTTTGAAAGAGAGCTTTCTTCTTGTAATCGTCGAGGCTAATGATGGTTTCCTCGATCTTGCGCTTGTCACGGATGACTGTTTTCATCATGTGCTTAAGCGATGCCTCCTTCTTCTCGACGCTATCGATCATGTTCATGACCTTGGGGTTGATCTTCTTCTTCATGCCTTGAAAGCGGTCCGTGAGCGTCTTCAGCGTTGCTTTGCACTCTGTGATGTTCTGGCCCTTAAAGTTGTACGGTGTTCCGGTACGGCCAAAATTGTCCTTCTCTTCGGCAATCCAATCAAACTCCTTCTCCATGTTTGCCACGGCTTGTATCGCATGCTGCTGCTCCTTGTGGAATTTATCAACTGTATGGCCAAGCTTTTGCTTTTCGAGACCTTCTTCCGCAATCTGGTTATTCTTTGACCGGATCGCCTCTTCGAGTGCATGCAGCTCATCGTCAAATCCAGTCAGTTTCGCTCTCTCATCATCAAGCTGCGCTTGTGCAAGATCGTGAGTTTCTTGTAACTGTGATTGTTTCTTAACAAGATCCTCAATCTCTTCTTGTTGCGATTTAATGGCCAGTTCGACTTCTTGTAGTTGCTCCCTTGCGGCTGAAAGATCACCGGATACTTGTTCCGAATCTAGCTGTGCGCCTTGAAGCTCCTTTTGTAATGTCTTGACGGTGCTCGAGTTCTTAGCCAACGTTGCCCGCAGCTTGTCTAGAGAAGCTTGAAGTTCCACCAGTTTCGAATCTTTGTTGTTTTCAAAATCTTTCATGTCCTTTTCTATCCTCTTGACGTCTGCACTGGCCTCAGCCTGTCTCTTCTTAGCTTCGGCACTCTCGTTTTTTAATTGTATGATATTCTCCTTCATATTCTCCACCTCCTGGATGATTGATGATGAAGAGTTGCCGCTAATCTGCTCTTGGGCAAGTTTGATCTCATGTGTTTTAAGATCAAGGTCCTGCTTGATCTTACGAGCCTGATCGAGCTTAGACTTTTCTTGCGAAATACTGTTTTGGAGATCGTGCAGAGCACGCTCGGCTTCTTTAAGCTGGCGGTTGATCTCGTTCAGTTTCTGCAATGTAACTAATACACCGCTAGAATTTGGCGCGCTACCGCCTGAGAGTGTCCCTGAAGGATCGTACATGTCGCCCTCAAGGGTAATACTCTTCATTTGTATAATGGGATTGAAGGTTACCCTCTTAGCTGTCTCCGCATCCTGGCAGATTAAAGTATTGCCAAAGATAAACTCCATTGCCGCGGATATCTCGTCGTCGTAGCCTACTAGTGATAGGGCGAAGTCAACCTTCCCAGGCGCAATATCTTGGGCTGTAGCAATTTTCCGCGCCGAAGCTTTGAATGCTGCAATATGGTTTAGGGGAATAAAGTTGACTCTCTTGCGTAGCTTGCCGCGCTGTATTAGCTGTGTACTCGTGACCTCGGTGTCTACAACGACGCTATAAAGGTGACGACCGGCGCATATCTCTAAAGCCATGCCGGATTTAGTATGCTCCTTATCGAGGGTGAACAGCTGAGCGACCAGCCCCTTAACTTTTGAGCGGTCGAAATTGGGAGTTGGATCAGCGTAGTTGAAGTCAATATTGGCGACTTTACGCTTCAGGGTATCTGCCTCTTGACGCAAGCCTCTGATGGTCTGCTGCAATGATGCCTCCTGCTTGTACATCTCCTCTTCTTGTCCTGGCTCAAAACCGAGCCTCAAAAGTTGAGCTTCTAGCTTCTGCGATTGGGCTTTCAAACCCTCGAGCTCTTTTAATAAACCCGCATTCTGTTCCTTGGCCTTTCGAGCGCGAGGTTCTTCCTCCTTGATTCGTTTCTCGAGATGGGCTATTTTGATTTTAGCCTGCTCCTGTTCGGTAACTGCTGCTGCTACTCGATTCTTCGCATCTTGCAGCTGGCCTTGGTAACCGCTTTCCTGTCCTTCCTTGGATGCAACACCTGTTTGCAATGTCTGAAGCAACTCCTCTTTTGATTCTGCCTCCTGGCTCTGCTTTTCGTTTGCATCCTTGACCTCATCGTACTTGGCCTTGATTTTCTCGTAGGCTTTCGTTTTCTCCTTCAAGGTTGCCTCTAATTCAGCGACATTCTTCTGCACCGCGGTCTTCTTCTCTTCTTCCTCAGATTTGCTAGACTTCTTTAAGTCCATAACAGTGGCGAGTCGGACCAGCTCGTTAGAGTGTTTCTTGACTTGATCTTCTAACGCCTGGGCTTTCCCTCCCTTTCTCAGCTCTTTATCCCTCTCCGCTTTTACTCTCTTGACATCTTCTTCGAGATGAGATATCTCGCTCTTTAGCCTAGCGGTGGAATCTTCGAGGTCTTTCTGTCGTTGCTTTTTGTTCTCCAGGTCAGTTGCGGACTGTTCTAATCTCTCCTGGTACTTCAGGTAATCATGTGCGACTACTACTCTCGTTAAGCGCTCCAGGTCATTTTGTGTTTGCTGAAAATCCAAGAAAGCTCTTTTCTCCGTCCGTAACTTCTCGAGTTTGGGCTCAATCTCATCGCGTAGGAGCTCTGTGATCTCTTGTAATTTCATTTCCTTTTTTGCCATAGTTTTAATTGCCTTGTCTCTCCGGTCCTCGAACATCCTCGTACCAGCTGCTTCTTCGATCATGGCTAAAATCTCTACCGCCTTCATGTTCAGCACCTTGGTGATTCGACCTTGCATGATTAAGAAGTTGGGATTGTTTATGTTTAGCTGTACTGATTGGAAGAGATTTTGGACTGTCTGCTGTTGAGCTCGGTGCCCATTTATTAGGTACTTTGATGTTCCTCCCAGTGCAATCTGTCTCGTGACGCTGATCGTGGCATATTCTTCGAACCCGATGGGCGACTTCTGCTTATCTTTGTTGTCGAACACGATCGTGACGCTGGCTTTCGTGACACCGGCTTGGCCACGCTTGTATATTAGGTCCTGGACTCTACTATTAGATCGTCTGAGATGGAAATTCTGGGGGTCTTTTCATTTCGCACCTGTAGATTCTGGGCTCGCACTGTTGACATGTTTGTGATACCGAGAACGAAGCAGATGGCGTCCAGAATATTAGACTTGCCACTACCGTTCAAGCCGGTAATGGAGTTGAAGCTCTCATCCCTTTGCAACGTCAGTTTTATAATTGCGACGTAAGGGGGGTTGGTTCTTCATTGTTTACTGACCATCCTGAGATAACTGTTCTGACGGCGTAGGACTTGAAGCCCTTTTAAGGTAGGTTAGTAAAGATAGTAAGGAGATAGCTATACTATTCTAGAGCATACATACATCTATAATCACCTCCGTAACCCTCATGTTGGCAAATGCGAGGGGATTCGCATGTAAATTTTGGTGGTGTTGTCTACTTAATTAGCAGTAGCTAAGCTAAAGGCTGGCAGGTATTTTCTGCCCTCGAGTCACTGCATGTATTAAAAAGCCGTTGCCGACGCGATCAAGATCAACAAAAACAAATTGAAAGAAATAAACCTCTATGATTGGCTGTTGGTCTATTGACGTGGGGTTAGTTTAGTCGGCTCTGCCCTGATTACCTGATTATCTGATTACTAAGTGCTGTCTCAGATAATAGCAAAAATCACAGAAATCACAGAAATCACAGAAATCACGGAAGCCCCGCTATAATATCTCCTGGCCACATGCAGGCAGCTGCTAGGTACCTAGGTACTCACTCACCCCTCCATCAGGTACCTACATGAGGTAACATATTAAATTGTTTCTTGCAGTTCTTCTTTCAAAACTTTTCCCTTTCTTTTTCTTCTTCAGCTCTCTTTGCCTTTTGGCTTAGATCAAGTGTAGTATCTGTTCTTTTCAGCTTAATCTCTGAAAGAGTCGTACCTAAGACTCAATCGTGGTTATTCTTATTTTTGTGTAAAGGGAGCATATCCTCTGTGCTTGCGCATGATGGCTCCCTACTGTATCCCTGGTATCACACTGCCTCCAGGTGACGCGAATATGTTTTCATTGCTATCACTGGCTTGCCCAGGGCTACGAAGAAGACAGGTAATCGGGTTGTCTCGACTCTACTTATTAAGCTACCTATTAAGCTACCAGCGCTATTTCGGTTTTATCCGATGTATTGATAGAAGTTACTTCTATAGAAGGTAAGTGACTTGTCTACCTACCTAGGTAGGTACCTATCTTCTTGCTGGTTCCCTTGTCCAAGGTTTTAGGTACCCAACTCAGCATCATTGTCTCAGCCTTTGACTGTTGAAGATAAAAAATCCGATGTCTTCCCACGTGCGTTGCACCTGTTTGACAACTTAGATCTGATAACCTGAGGTTCCATTAGGTTAGGTACTTGAGTACATGACCGGTTGCAGTGATCGGCATCAATGTTACGGATACCTACATACCAGGTAGGTTAGGTACATACATGTAAGTAGTACGTAGATACCTAAGGTACTGTACCTAGGTTAGGTAGCCAAAGCCGATAAACCCGCTAAATCAGGTAAGTACTTGTTCCAATAGCACTCGCCTTGTCTGCTAATTACTTATAATAGCACCCACACGCGACTAACAATTAATTGTCCGCTGGACGTCATCTACAAATTAAACCAAATCTCACCTTGAACCCCCCTAATACGGCCTCGTGTCTTCGTCTATAAGTTACGTGAGGTCAAAATACCTGGGTGGGAAACGTTATCTACATAGTAGAGGCCACAGAAATGGCGGACGAACAAGTGTCACTCACTTCCCTAATCTTGATAATTGTCCTTGGTGGCCTCATCATTCGATACTTATTCTTTTCGCCTCCAGCCCAAACACCACGACCACGAGATGCCCAAGCCGTATCGCGTGCCAGAGAAGCAGCAGTAGAAAGAATACAACAGATTTTTGGACCGGATCGAGTTGATCGGAGGACTATTTTATGGGATTTACATCGTAATGGGGGAAACATCGCGGCAACTACGGAACGGATACTGGCAGGACGGATAGAAACCGTG
Source organism: Daldinia bambusicola (assembly GCA_022478815.1). Lineage (NCBI taxonomy): Eukaryota > Fungi > Ascomycota > Sordariomycetes > Xylariales > Hypoxylaceae > Daldinia > Daldinia bambusicola. The sequence goes on from MU284084.1 coordinate 95,213, forward strand.
AGTATCTCCCATAAAGAACTACAGACGCGGCACTCAGTTGTCGTGTTCCTAATTTTAATATGCCAATTCATGCTAACATTCGTATTTCCTCTTAGCCCCCCGTCACATTCCAACCACCTCCTCCCCCAGCTTCTCCGAGCCCTTCGGCAACACAGACACAGCCCTTCAAGGCGCCTCCCAAGCCTGCCGAGCCGGATTTAATTACGCGTTATAAGCTACAGGATAAAATCAGTGCAGAAGGCGAAACTGAATCCTCCGAAAAGTCAAAGGCGTGGAGTTCCAACCGAAACGAGCGACAAGCATCCCTTCAACGAAGGCGAGACGAGATGATTTTGGCGGCAAGAAGGAAAATGGAAGCCAAAATCGCGGCGGAGAAAGCTGCAAAAAATGTGCAACAATAAGAAAGCCGTATATTTTCATGGTTGGGTTAGTGACCAAAGGTCTGAATCGCCATGGGGGAGTTGTATATTTCGAATTCAACCCTCAAGTTGAAAGTGATTTGTATATCGGAGTTGACGTACATGCGAGGCATACCTTGGTCTAAAACAATACTATAGATTTGGAGTCAAGGCGGGCACATTGATGCAATATCTCTGAACACCGCTATCATTAAATGATGGGTAGTTCCGCAAATATATTGATCAGACTATTGTCTAACCAGATGCCTCCGTAGATTTCTATAATGCCATTATATGCAAAGTCTATTATGCCCAACAAGTGATTTCAAAAAAAAAAAAAAAAAAAAAAAGATCCCGCTTGATATATTTCCCATGTGTCCGTATTCACGCCATGCCAAGCCAGAAAGCAATGCAAAGAACTGTTGCGTCATGTCTCATTTCTGCCTCTGCTCAATCAATTGCAGACCCTGTCCAATACCATCATGGACTCCTCCAGCAACGCTCTCTATAGTCCAGGCGGCAAGTTCAGACATTGCCTTCCCGAGTTTACCTTCACTCATGGCGGAAACTAGATATCCGGTGTCAGCAATGAGCACCTGCGAGGGCTATGGTGATACTGTTGGACCTTGGCATCTCTTTCGCGGACTTATAAATACAGAATACGTTACGAAATTTGAAGTTTAGGTACGTTGGGAGTAAATGGCATATAAGAGAAAAAGAACGTAGTTGGGATAACTTACTCTTCTCGCTCAAGACTCCGCTCTGTTTCCCGACGATACTGGCAAAAACGAAACCACTAGAAATGATGTGCTGCGAGATGTTGTACTGGCGCTCGTAATATGCTCCGGCACGGATGACAACTGCGAAGAAGGACAATAGTGACCAAATAAAGATAACAAGGCCCGTAACGAATCCCTGAACAGCTGAGTGTAAAAACGTCTTCGCTCTGTCGGATGGTCGCCACCCAGGTCTACCTAAACCGCCCTCGATCTGGCCGTTCATGTTTATCTGCAAGCATGACTTTGGTAACGCTCGGCGGATAATGCTAACTTCGTAGTCGTCCATGTCGTCCGGGAGTGCCTTGAGCATATACGCCACACCGTCGATATACGACTTTCTCGCGAAGGTTAGGTCCGCCGTTTCTTGGGAGGCCGATTGCTGCAAAAAAGCACCTAAATACTTATAAGCAATCTATGAACTTCTCCAAGGACAGGACAAGAGTGCACATACCTTGCCTGGCATACCTCCAATTCACACCGGAACTTAGATTCATAACGCGGCTATCAGGGTCAGACGGCTTTGGTTTGTCCTCTACAAGTCTGCTGTTAGCAACACTTGCTGCTGCTGTGGCGCATGCTTGCAACCCGACAACTGCATCATCGTCTCTTCTTGCGATGACCACGGGCTCCAGATTATCCTGAGATGCCAGGGGGCGCTGTCGAGGGGGCAGGACGGGACGGCTTGTAGATCGACGGAGCGACTGGAGGGCCGGAAGTCGGGACTGAACCGAGGTAGGTAGCATGTTAAACACTACTATCGACATATTCTCCTCCATCATCGTGTCTCTCTGCCCGCCTCTTCCCCGTTCTTAACCTTCTTAGACGTTGTTGTAATGTTAATGATTCTAGTATTTTCACGTTGGTCCTCCGATTATTACAACCAAAGAAGGATGCCATTAAGTGAATTAAATAGTCATAATAATTACGGCTCAGTTCCTCGGAGCCAAGTTCGGTTCACGGAGCAAAGGTTGTATTACCCCCTTGTACCCAAGGCCAGACTTAACCTTTGCCTGGGTCAGTACCCATGTCCGCGTAGGACGGGAGTTCCCAGGAGCGCCAGGGAAGATATACGCTATTCCAGGTAAAGTCTCTAGGTCCCTAACTGCCTAGGTTAGGCCCTTATTTACCCGTAAGAACTGTTGGCCGTCTACCTAGTCGCTGCTGCGTTGCCACTGTTTGAACCCCGAGGCCCACCTGTGTTTTCGTAAAAGGGCGTTGTCGTTTGAGATGGCGATAGATAAGCGATTTTCACATGCAACCCTACCGCATGCCAAGAATGTACTCATACCGACTTATATTTAACCATGATACTTCCCAACACCGACCTGAAGGGTACCTAACCTAAGGGTTCCAAGTCCCTTCAATATAAAAACTTGTCTACTATGCCTCTTAACTGAGTCCATAAGTACCTATATAAACGTCTGAATTATTCCTCTGTCATCAAAAGCGGTCAGGGTCATGGAACCCATTGAAAGAGGTACCTGGGTATCCAAAATCCTTTGGAGCATGTGAAAAGAATACTTTTACTTTTCTTATGTATCCGATTTTTACAAGCGTTTATTGGCCAAATTGAAGAAAACGCGGATAACTACTACGGCTTAGCGTCTGCATGACTCGGAACTGTTTTCTTGTGTGTATGTAGTCGTACGGGCTACGTATAGTTCTTCACACGCATGTTCTCGTATATACAGAATCTTGCATGGATTTCTTGCATCTGACCTATTTGATAGTTATAGGACGGCTAGATGATAAGAACCTACCTACCATAGGTACCTATCATTCGTGGGGCAGGTACCTAAGGTACATAATAGCGTAACTGGAATAAGAAGCTGCAAGCCTCTGAGAAAATACCTACATGTATTCCGTACCTTCTACCTAATTGACCCTCAAGATAGGTACCTTAGGTATGTTCACTGATTGATGAGAGAGACTGACTACGCCAATAAATCCAGTGTAAAGAAATCGATTGTTATTTATTGGGGATGCATACTAATTTATAACAGTCCGTACAGTACAAGGTAACCTTAAGACTCAATATTGAAAATTGAAAATACACGTGGGTGTTGGCGAATCAGGATATAATAGGTCCGAGTTTCTGAGTTATAGGTATTACTACTATGTAGAAAGTTGGTGACCTGTTGGTCTGCCCTGGTTGAGGCAAACCTTACCCGCCTTAGGTAAGCTAGCAGGGTAGTCTGCTTCGGCGCTTCCACCGCTGGAAGGAGGGGTATCGGATCATACTTTACCCGTGCCTATCTGTAGCCTTACTATGAGAACTGATAAACCAAATTTGTAGTGGGCTAAGTGGGTTTCGCCGGGATCTGGGCCTTTTCCTAGCTCATGGTCCTAAAGAAAAAAAAAAAATTTCGAGTTGAAGAAATTCAAATCGCCTCCACCACGCGCCTTGTTTCTCCCTCTATAAGGTCGTGCGCAGGTAAAAACACTTCCTCCAATACCTCAATTTTTACTTTCTCTGAGGCAATTGCAATTTCTCTGCCACGATGTTCAAGTCTTCTTTGCAGAGGCAAGCCCGCTTGGGCAACTTGGCCCGTCGCCAACTCTCGACCTTGGTCTCGCAGCAAATTCGCTCTCGACCGGTCGTAGCATCTTGCCAGAGACTGGCGCAATCTGAACGACAGGTCGTTCCCCTCAGACAGATTGCGCTGCGATTATATTCTCAACAGTCTGCCGCAGCGTCAGCAAGGACGCAGACTGACGACTCCCCAGCTTCCATATATAATGTCACCCGATTCGAAGATCTAACAAAACTAGGTGTTGATGAACGTATTATCCGAGCCATCACTGTGGATATGAAATACGATACCATGACTGAAGTCCAGTCCTTAACCATCAACCCAGCTCTTAAGGGAGTCGATCTGTAAGTAGGACTCGATATTTTACCTTTTTTTTTTTTTCTCCAATTTTTAAGCTAATTATGGTAAAGGGTGGCTCAAGCAAAGACTGGAACAGGCAAGACATTGGGATTCCTCGTCCCTGTCTTCCAGCGTCTTATCGCGGCTGATTCGAGTCTTGCATCCCCACAACACCGCATGAGGGCTTCCTCACAGGATATCCGTGCTATCATTCTATCTCCCACTCGTGAGCTAGCAGAACAGATTGGCGTTGAGGCCAGGAAATTAGCTCGACACACAGGAATTGTTGTCCAGACCGCCGTTGGTGGCACAAGGAAGCGGGAAGCTATGCAAAAAATCAATCGGGAGGGATGCGACGTGCTCGTTGCCACTCCTGGTAGACTTCACGATATCATGACTGATCCTACTGCTCGCGTTGCTGCGCCGAGAATACAATCGTTCGTATTGGACGAGGCGGACCGCATGTTGGATGTTGGTTTTACGGACGCTATCCATGAAATTATAGACCTGCTCCCCCCAATCAGAGAAGTTGACCGTCAAACGCTCTTATACTCTGCAACTATCCCCCGAGATGTTGTACACCTAGCCAAGAGCATGGTCAAGACGGATAATTTTGATTTCATACAAACCATAAACCCAGACGAGACCCCGACCCACGCACGTGTGCCGCAACATCTCGTGGCTACAAAGGGTTACGAGAATTGGTTCCCAACTGTTCTGGAGATTTCCCAGCGGGCAATTCAACGATCCAAGCAAGACCCTGATGCCCCCCCTTTCAAGGCCATCATATTTTTCTCAAATACTGCTACCGTCCAGTTTGCCAACCGCGTCTTCAAGAGTACTTCCCTAGGAAATAGGCTGACTGGTGTGCCGATCTTCGATATCCATTCAAAGCTTAAACAGGATACACGAACTAGAAACGCCGATGCTTTCCGCCGTGCCCAGTCCGGTATTCTTATCTCTTCAGATGTCACCGCGAGAGGGATGGATTTCCCTAATGTATCCCACGTCTTTCAATTAGGCCTCCCCCCTGACAGGGACCAATATATCCACCGAGTCGGCCGAACAGGTCGTGCTGGAAAAAATGGAGAGGGTTGGTTGATCCTTGCTGAGGACGAAATCAAAGAAGCTCGTCATCGTCTTCCTGGTTTGCCCATTAAGCCTAACCAGACCGTTAAAAGTGCAACCCACGTCATAGGAGAGGGCACGGCATCAGATCCAGAAGTAGCCAGATATTTCGAAGAGATATCCAGGGCCTCCGAGCGTGTCCCACGAGAATTTTTTGCAGCTGTCTATCATGCTATGCTTGGCCAAAAGTTCGGTAGGAATCTGGACGCCGGGGATATCGTCCGACTCCTCAACAATTGGTGTTTTAATGCGATGGGCTGGGAGCAGCAGCCCGCTCTCACTCCCACCTCAGCTAGGAACCGTGGCTTAGATAGAATACATGGAATCAGGGTCGGATTTGATACGTATGAATCAGAGGATGATCGACGAGGCGGTGGTTTTGGCCGACAAGACGGTGGTTTCGACCGGCGAGGTGGTGGCGGCGGCTTTGACCGGCGAGGTGGTGGCTTCAACCGAAATGATTATTCCAACTCGGGCTCTAGATTCGGCTCTAGAGATCGTCGAGACAGCGATCCATTTTCCCGGCGCGTAAATACGGATTTCGACTCTCGAAGACAACCTGCTCGAGCATCATTCTAGAGAACTCGCGGCTTCTTCCGGAATGGAAGTAGTAGTTGATTTCTTGAGATACATTGTCTCGTGCTTAATTTTCTAATGTACTATGCTGCTTCGGAAACAAGACCCCCCTTCCTAGGTATATATGTATGTGGAGGATATGGACTCGCACGCGCCTGTCAGCGCACAGCTTGGGATTGATGACGTGCAAGTACTTCGGAACTAGCAATACGTCCCACCGGTAGATCTACATTTGTGGAGGGGTCTACAATCGGAGTCAAGGTTGTCTTGCTTGGTTTTACGGAACAATCCAAGGCGTCGGGCGGTCACTGGAAAAAAGGGGCCGCACGGCACGGAAATCTCGACTATTTGTACTATAGTGTAGTAAGATGACTCGTAACGGTAGATAAAACAACACGAAGCCAATGATGCACCATCTTAATTCCACGATGTGCCTCAGCCACCAAGCCTATATGTATTTTGACTTAGCTTAAGCAGTTGACAGCATAACTTGCTTGGAGTAGGTTCCTGTCTTATTGTTATAGGTACCTATATATACGTAATGTATCTTGTTGATATAAATCAGGTATGCTTATAATAACTTCGCGACAGTCCCTGCTCGCGCAGGAAATGGTTAACTTTTTGGCTTCCATGCAATTATGTAGATTCTAAAGTTAACATCGATATTTCAAGCAAGACTACCTGGGAACAGATTAGAGACATACAACCTCAAGTGGCTCAGTGGAGCTTATACGCGTGTGTACATGTAATAAATCTTAAATATATACAGCATTGTTACCTATATCAATAACGATGCTCTTAAACGCCCCAAATGCAGATTCAAGATTATAAGGAGGTAGGTATTAGGTAGCCAACGCCGTGTTCGTTTCCCCTTTCCCCGCTGCTAAATTCCAACGCAAACAGTCTTATGCTTGCCCTTGTAACAACCTATTCGCATCCCATAATAATAACCTCTCATCCCATCCCACAGTCGCAACCCAGCCGCCAACGCCAAATAAGCACCAGTCGACGCCCGTTACAAATTCAGTGTGTCTGTTCATAATACCGAGTTGGATCCCAGCCTTGACTGGGGATGCCTGTTGCGCCGGCATCGACGACCCGTCCGTCCATAACCGCACCGTCATATCGTAACTCGCGCTGATCAATATATCGCTGGCATGCGGGCTCCACGCCAGTCTCCTAACGGCGTAGTCGTGGCCTAACATGATAGACTCGGGCCCTGCCGAAGGATTCCTAATGTCGAACGTCCGTATTACCTTGTCCACACCGCCCGTTGCGATCACCGTATGGTTGTATTTGTTCCAATCGTGTGTGAGGATTTCCCCTGGCGCAGCCGGAGGAGTTGGGCCCTGGAGGGGGGGTACTGGGGGAGGTACGTGGACCGGGATCTTTGTTGTTAAGTGATATTGGGCGCTAACTGGTGTTCGGAGGTCGAATATGCGCAAGTGCGAATCTGTCGATACCGCGGAGATGATATTTGGATTAGATGGGCAGTATGATGTACTGTAAGTACAATTACCGACGGGAAGGGTCTTTATGGATTCCTTCCTAGCCGGCGACCACTACTCAACTCTGTTTAGAATTTCTCGGCGCAGTACGCACTTATATGAAATCTAGAAGGGTACGTACGATCTTTACCGTCCCATCCCACGAACTAGAAGCAAATGTATCTTTTGTAACGGGGCTCCACGCCACCGAAAATGTTTCCCTCTTATGCTCATGGAAGTTCATTACAGGGAAGTCGTTAACATTCATATCGTAGAGCTTAATAGATCCGTCACCACACGCGACCAATAACTGGTTCTCGTTGATCTCAGACCAGGCGAGGTCATATTGGGCGTCGTTCGTATCGAAGCTGGATATGAAGCTTAGTGTTTTATATCAGGCCAGTAGGTATGCAATTGCAGTCGCTCACGTCTTCTCGATTTGAACACCCTGTGGCCCCAATCCCAAGCAGAACAGGCGACCATTGCCTACAATGCCGTAATTCGCCGCGGATGCGACAGCGATGCGTGAATCGTAGTATGGCGAGTATTTGACGGCGTAAGGATTCCAGCCAGGCGTGCGAAACTCTAACATGGCGGCCATTTTGCTTTACGTAGCAAAGATACAAAGTGGAAGCACGAGCTCAGACCTGCTGGCGCCTAATAGTCTATCATGTACCTAAGGTAGGTAGATAACTAAAGATTGACAGCTGAAGAATGACGATGAACTGAAAGCCAAGACGTGGGGCCTCGGCATCGCGGTACCTATGTACCTGCCTATGTGGGGTTGTGCGACAGGGCCGCGGGGGGTTCGTCCTCGGTCCAGCAGCCCTATGTTACCTAAGGTACGATACCTCTTAAGGCATGTACTGGTTAAAGTTAGGTACATATTGTATTGTACCGTCATTCTACTTTGAGTACCTTGAGGTCCCTTGGGGTTGCTGATTCATATGGGGTACAAAAATATATCTAAGACCACCTTCGCTGATAAATAACTCGGACTATTTCCACCTTCATTACTGTACATTCTAGGCAACAAAGCTAAAGCGGAGAATTTAACGTGTATTATTCCGGTTTATTCGAGGTTTGGAGAATCTCACCCACCCCAAGGACTTTAAAAGGTGAAAAATACTTACATCAGAAATGACGCGGTCCATTTCATCTTGGGAATTTCACATTCTACCTTATAAGCCATATCATGGACTCGTTCTTGAAAGGAACCAAGCGAAAGTTATCCACAGTTGAAGAGGACTCGTCCGTGATCGACGATAATGAGTCAACGGATGTAAAACTGGCAATTCTCTCATCATTGCACACCAATATTAGCCAGGAAGCCTTACTAGAAGCTCTCTTGGCACATGACGGCTCTGTTCAGGCTGCTTCTGCTTCTTTAGCTGAGGATCGATTAGCGTCGCCAAAGAAGAAACGAAATATCGTTATTGGCTATCAGTCTTCGCTCAGACTATTCGCTAATAGAACCCCAGCTGGGGAACGGCCCGTGTCGCCAAAGAAGGCAAAATCTCTTCCCAAGAAAGGGACAACTCTTCACTTGTATGATCCCGAGGATGTAGCTGAGCATACACCTTGTAGCATCATTCATAATTTTTTGCCACCAGACGAGGCTAATGAGCTTCTTAAAGAGATGCTAGGCGAATCGGCTTCATTCGATAAGATCACATTCAAGTTATTTGATAACGTGGTTCAAAGCCCACATACATCGAGCTTCTATGTGGGAACAGAAGCCGAGATTAACACTCAAAAGCATGACTATTTTTACAACGGCGCACGATTAACAGACGTTCGGCCTATTACTCCTCAACTTTTGCGTGTTCGGCCCAAAGTCCAGGAGGCGGTGAACAGAGAAATCCAAAAACGTATCAGGACCCATTATCCCGGCGGACAAAAGTTGAAATACCAGTCTCCAGATCCATGGTTACCAAATTGTGCCTTCGTCAATTGTTACAACGGACCTCAGGAGAGCGTTGGCTATCACAGCGATCAATTGACCTACCTAGGCCCCCGAGCTGTGATAGGCTCCCTTTCCCTAGGAGTAGCAAGAGAATTCCGTGTCAAGCGGATCATGCCAAAAGACTCCGATACTGGTCCTACGGATGATACGGACACTGAAGGACAAATATCTATACACCTTCCGCACAATTCTCTCTTAGTCATGCATGCTGAGATGCAGGAGGAATGGAAACATAGCATCGCCCCAGCTCAAGCGATCGACCCTCATCCCATTGCCGGTAATCGGAGGATCAATGTTACATATCGCCACTATAAGCCAAGTTTCCACGCGAAGTATACTCCGAGGTGCAAATGTGGCATTCCTGCTATATTGAGGGTTGTTCAAAGGAAGAAGGAAAACCAGGGGAAATATTTCTGGATGTGCCATGGAGGAAACGTGCCTGGTAAAGAAAACTGCTCATTCTTCCAATGGGGCGATTTCGATAACGATGGGAATCCTAGCTGGGACAAGTCGAGGTATAAAGTTGCCCAGAAGAACGGCCGCTCAGAGAACGGTTTACGATGACCAACATCCCGAACGCTCAGCCCCCTATCTTGGTCTTAATACAAAACGACCGAAACATTGCCACGGACAGAAGACTATATTGTACTGGCTTGAGTTTGAGTGGAGGTAAAACCTCGATACAAAGTAGTATAGCGGACAAGAATCTCCCCGCTCTCATTGCTTAACCCCGACACATACTTTTATCTTTCGGATTTCATGGCTCAACATAAAGTGGTGGGCGGCTATAGCCATCCACCTGCTTCACGTTCAAATCGCCGACGTCCAAGCCGTTTATAACCCTTAGGTTGATGGGCATAAGCGAAAGCCCTCCCTTGACGACCTCTCTCTGGTCTTCGGGCAGCTTATTGAGCTCCTCCTCGGAGACCGGTTGAACATTATTATGAATCGATATTCCACATGTCTTGCAGAAAGACTTTCCGAATAGCTTGTGGCCATATTTATAGTACGCGAGGTTTTCTTCACCCTCAATCTCGACCTGGTCTTTTTGAGGATAAAGCCATACATAACCCATCTACGGCGAGTTAGCCACAAGCCGCCAATTAAAATATTTTATCAATATTGATGCTTACCCTGTTGCAATAGCTGCAGTTGCATTCCATGATGGTCTCCTTGGAGCTTTTATCGAGAGGCTTTGATTTTAATGCCAGTCTCACTGCACCACAGTGACAGCTACCGGTGTAGATCTTTGCACCTTCTATCGCGGCTTTCGGCTCTGGTCCTGTGAACTTGGGCGCCTTATAAGGCCCCCTGAATTCCTTGTTGTTCGCACTAGAGATTGACGGAAAATGACTTGTCAGCGTCCATGCTTGGGAAACCGATGCAGGTATGGGTGGCAACTCACTAGAACTTCAAGATATTCCATACGTCGACGCCTTGGCCATGCTGGAACGATCGGACCTGGGACAGATGAGCTATTTGCAAGCGTTGCCCTCTTCAGCACCTCCGAAGAAATGGATATTACTTACATTTGCTCCCATTCTTGGTTCTTCGCCGGGCTTGGGAAGTGTCTCGTCTCCGACAAACAAAAGTTGAACTCCACAGTTGGGGCAGAACTAATTTCCCCTCATGTTAGCCTAACGAAAGCGTCGCAACCCAATATGGACGGTTTTTACGAGCCTTATGGTTGATTGTCTTCTCCCCGAATGTATAGTTTGCTAGGGTATTGACCTCGCCTTTGACAAAGCGGATGTTGCCCGGCTCAGGAACGACCCATAAAGCTCCCTTCTTATAGCATGAGCTACAGTTGCACTCGAGCACTTTGAAGGCATGAGGCATCTTTGCCTCATAGACATAGGCACCGCAGTGGCAGCTGCCTCGGTAGGTCTTCAGATCGGTAGACATTCCGTCGATGAGGTATCTGGAGGGTTTCAGTTCTTCAGCCATAGCAACTTAACGAATAATTGGGTAATGGTATAAGAGGCTATTTACTGGTCTTAATATGAAGTCTCAATCGGTACCTAAGGGTTTGTTGGAAGTTATATAACGAGTTTCAATAACTAGTACTGATTCTTTTTCCAGTTCGATTTGGAGTAAAACCAGACTACACACCTATCATGGCTCGACTGAAAACTGAACTCCGAGGTCTGAGACCTTCTTAAAAAAGTGAGACCTTCTTAAAGGAGTTGCCCGATTCCAGAAACGAGCCCGACAGCCGGTAGCTAAATCCCGCAAGAAGGATAGCATTGTGTTTTATGGAACCCCGGAACCAAGATTGAAGCTTGCATATCACTTTGGGTGACTCCCAAGATGGAATGCACTCCAGCCGACGAATTCCCCCATGCTGGGCAGATACATACCTGATATAAGCCGATAGCCGCCGTTAGAGGATTATAAAAGCGGTGGAGACTGCCTTGAACTTATGCGTCTCTTATGCTTGTAACCTTGCTTCTTAGCCAATTCTTTACAATTCCTGTATACGAAGGCTGATTTATCGCTCCTTGGCCGCGGTTTTAATCTTGTCACAATCTCAGGTGACAGACTGAAGTTGACTCTGGATGACTCATTCAGTGTGGGAATACTATAATAATATATTGTTCTTAGGTATCCTTAATTTCCATGGGCATGGGAGGTAGGTAGGTACTTATATATGCATTCCTCAATTGCTCATATTCATACATATTGCATCCTTATCTCTGAAGAGAGATTCGAAACATGACGATTAACCTCCGCCTTCTCCGAAGAGCCAGATGAGTCTCCAGGGAACGTGTCAAGAAAAAAAAAATCTTGTTCGTGCTGGACCTGCATTACCATCTGTCGGCCAGCTAGTGGTCCTTTTTTTGTGAATGATGATGCGATTTCAGGTAATTGCTGACCATACAGAGCGGACGTCAGCAGGAGACTTGACGCACGAGCGCATCCTTGGTTGCGTTTCGGCGGCGGGGGCGGGGGGAACCGGAGCCGTCCCTAGCCAATGATTTACAAAAATAGTCAAGCCTCCGAATAACTATGGGAAACTATGGGAAAATACGTAGTACATATAAGATGCACCAAGGACCTGGAAAGAAGAGAAGAAGCAAAAAAGAAGCCAGAGGTTAAAAACGAACAATCTAGGGCTACAAAAATGAACAATGTGTGTACCTAGTGTTGTACCCAATGTTATACCCAAAGTTATACTTTAGGTAATGTTATACTCATTGTCCTATAAGTGTCAACTACCTAAGGTACCTAGGTAACTACTATTAGTGCAATGTATAATACGGATACCGATAAGATAAAGGTAAGTGGGGATTGCAAGCTGTACCTTAAAACTCTAAGGCGATCAAATTGCGGCAGCACCATTTACGGCCCCCAGCCACCATCTTAAACAATCAGTGCCAGCCAGTGGTGATTAGATCAAATTGAACCGAACCTAACGTGGGTCGCGACGAATACAACGCGATTGTTGGCGCCTGAGTCCTCTTTTCACTTACATATTCAGCCCTTTGTGCGTTGTGCGTTGTCCAGTTAGACGATCATTTACGTCCACTTATTTTTTGTTGTTTTCGCATCGGAGCGTGCGTTTTCTTTTTTGGGGGACTTTGGATTAAAATGTCGACGATGGCATCGTGAATCCCGCGCGCGATTTCTGTGCTACTGCTACTAGTTACTAAAACAGAACCCAAGCTTGCACTGCACTGCACCATCGTACCATTATCACCACGATTAGAGCCCGACAGGGCAGTCGATTGCCAAAATCCCGAAACTGGAAGCCCAATTAATTGCTCGGTGCCTTCCTCATTATTTCTTTTGGTTTTGGATTAATATCGGCCCCTCGAAACCAAAGCTCGCCATGCCGCCATTAGAACCCTCGCGCAGGCTCGCGCGCGATGTGCTCTCGCATCTAGCATCTAGATCACAGCTCTCGACAGCGACGCCTACGACGGAGTCGAACCTAAATCTGAATCCGAACCTGAACCTCGCACAAAAGATCCACGCCTTCGCCTCCCGCACGCTTCTCCCTCGACTAGCGACGGACGTGAGCACGGTCCCCGAGGGATACGGCCGGACACCCAGCGGTCCGGACCCGGGCGCGGTGGCCGGGATCGTGCTCGGCTCGGTCGCGGGGTTCCTCCTGCTACTGTGGATAATATACTGGTGCGTGAACCTGGGGACGGCGACGCCCGTCATCGTCGAGGAGGCTTCCGCGAGCGGCGTGGGCCCTGGTGGCTCCTCGTCCGTGGTGTCGTACCGCTCACGGCCGAGGGTGCACCGACACCACCGGCGCAGCCACCACTCGCGCGTGTCGCAGCCGTACGCCTCGCCGCCGATGACGCAGCAGCAGCGTCGGAAGGAGACCATCGAGATCACGCGGCGCGACCGGGTCGTCCGGCGCTCCGCGTCCTCGTCTCCCGCCCGCGCGCCTGACGTCGACCAGATCGTCGTGCTGGAAGAGCACGACAGGTCTCGGACCCGATCCCGATCCCTGTCCCGATCCCGATCTCGATCGCGGACTCGATCCCCGCCGAGAAGAAGCATCAGCCGCCCTCGGCCCCCATTATCGCGTAGCGACGCCGACGACGAGATCGTGGTGATGGAGGAGCATTCGACGCCGCCTAGGCGGGCGAGCAGGAGCTACAGACGGAGGAGTAGCGAGAGGAGAAGCGGTGCGCAGTATAGGGACGTGGAATATCGCAGGAGGAGTAGTTCCCGAAGGTGACGATGATTTAATTAATTATAGCGGAAATTTGGATGAGAACAAATGAACGAAGCAAGCAAATTTTATTTTTTTTAGTTATTTTTTCAAAGGGGGAAGGGATGATCTCATGGCCAATGTTGAAGCGCAATATGATCGAATGAATCTATGGGAAATACCTAGGTTAGCTTGGGAGAGCATTTATGTATTAATTAGTGGAACAGCATGGTGTATGAGATTGTACGAGATGATGATGTTTGGACAATGGCAATATATCATAGCATCGGTTTATATTCTCGTTTTTCTAGCTCTCTTCCCTCTCGCCCCCCGCCCCCCCCCCCCCCGGTGGCAGTGGAGCCCGTTAGTAAGCTGGTTTAGTGTTAAATAAAATCGAATTTAGCTTTAAAAGTCGGTTCAAGTGCTTCTTTATATTTATAGAAAGGATAAGGTTTAAGACGGTTAAAAATTGCTAGTATTTGCGATGGGCATATTGTGACGCATACTAAATTTGATAAGGCACTAGGCTAGGAGCTGTTTACTATAGCTGCGCTTCTTAATGAAATCACGTACTACTATACTTGCGTCGAAATAGTGTAAATTTATTTAGTCTATTTCCATAATTCCCAAAGCATAGATTTAAGTTGAAGAGCATAAAAGTACATAATTATGAATCCATTATGTCCAGGGGCCTAGTTTTTCATAAGAGACTCATGTTGCTTGTATGATGTCTATTGGTTTCACATGCTAGGAAGGACCAACGCTGCAAATAACAATGACATCATCACACCCAAACAAAGCTCTATAATTTGGAACTTAGATCCATCAGGTCCTGCGGCCTAAAGTACTTTAAAGTATATCTTTTAGGTATATCCTCGATCTTCAACTTAAATTCTGCAAGCATCTTACACACTTTTTTGATATCAAACCATTACCTCTCTACATAGAAATAGCATCTTAGCCAAAATGGACTATCCCGAGCAACAGATTCAACACATCATCCGCAGTTTGACGCAATATTCGCGCGATGACCAGTGGACTACTCTAGAAGATTACTTCTTACCGGATGCCTACTTTGTACATCCATTCTGCCGCGTGCCATCCTTCGGCAATTACAAGGTTCCCTTCACCAACTCGACTATAAACTCGCGCAAGTTGGTTTTTTACATCTACCAGTGGTACCGAATCTTAAGCCCGGATATTAAACTTAGTATCGATTCGACTAGTGAGTTTACAGCAATTCGATCCGCCCTTCAAGCTCATTTAATAAAAACCATCTAAATTACCTAAAAGGTTACTGTTACTAACTTACAACGTGCCTAGGCTTCGATAAGAGTAAGAACCTTTTATACGTTACACTCCGCCAGACCTTCACTCTGTGGTTCGTGCCATTCTCGCTATGGCAGGCCAACGTGAAGCTGGTTACGGTACTAGAGTTGCAGCAGCTTAGTACCGATAAGGGCCACAAGCCTCTGCTCGGTAACTCGGCTACTCCTCTTAACGGTGAGCGACGTCCTAAGCTGTACTTCATCAAGGGCCAGCGAGACCACTATCAAATAGAGGATTTCCTGAAGTTTATCGCGCCGTGGGGTGCCTCAGTTCTGTGGATGGCATGGCAGCTTTACGCAACGATCATCTGCACCGTGGGTGTGATCTTTCTCCGGACCCCCATTGCCTTATTTCAGAAGTACGTCCTCGGTCGGGATACTAGGGCCATTAAGACGCTCTAGGATGCTTTGCATTTGGCTTTGGAAGGTGCTGCCCAAGGGCCTCGAGGGCGAGTGTTCGCCCCGCAAGGCGATGGGTTTGAAGAGTTGGGACCAAAATAGCTACTACGATAATATCTGCACGTTTGAGCAAGAGTGGCAATGATGGCGAGTACCAGGAAAACAGCTCCATTCTTAGACGCCTGATCTTCTTATTCGCACACCAATATGGGATACCGCTGCGAAACAAACAAATGCCACATGGCCCCTCGCCCCGTAATTGTTTCTCCGCCAACAGGGCTCCTAGTTCTAGGGCGAGTATTATGCCGGCGTTCCCGGTGTTGCCAATAATTAGTTGCAGCTGCCTAGTATGCAACGCGGATCATCCAGGAGACAATGGCAATTATCAACCAAGCAGCAACGGGTGTGGAAGTGTATCACAGCAAGCACTATGTCAATCCCGAACCGACCCCGTGGAATGCAAGTTTAGGGCTATAAGTGGTCGATAAAGGGTTAGAAATCGTGTGAGCAGCAAATTGAGATTCACGGAAACAGAGGGCGCGGAGTTTCCACCCGAGGATCAGGCGTCAACTCTGTGGGAGTAGGGCAAGGGCTCGGAGATACTCACAGCCGAAGACGCAACAAACTTATTATTACATTCGTTGCGGAACTGGTCAAAGACGGCCAGGTTACCTGAGAGAGTTGTATTCGGGAAGACAGCAAGAGGTCTCTGGCAACACAAGACCGAACATAATGATGTCACACTTCAAATCGTAGAACTTGCTTCCAAAGTTTTAGCCCCAGTGCGTCAAAAGGACCCGACGGAAGAAAGTTGAAAAGGTATAAGGACCATGATGACGCGGTGAATCGAGATGGCAGAAGGAAAGTAAGGAAAACATCTACAGCAAATACTAGCGATTGGATCGTTATCCTTCGACTAAGGCATATGCCTCTTGCAGATGGAATCCTCCGATCAGGATACTAGGGTTGGAAAGATGATAGCATCTAACGAGTTTTCTTGGTATATATTAGCCGTTCTATAGGGTTCAAGTCTCCTATATTTCTGGTTCTTTTCGTGGACTATATCAATTCCGCTATACGTTAGTGCCAATTTAAGTGGAAATACCAAGATGGAATTGGTCTGTCGTTTTCACGTCTGACCCATAATGCTTAACTCGAGCAGCGATGGAACTATACATATAATAGAGGTAAATATTGATATTATATCTCTATCATGCACAAAAGCTGCCAGTAGATAAACCCCTTTATTCAGTATGCCCATGAATAGAAATTAGAAAGGATCGAGACGGCGAGAGAATATGGAAGGCCTACTTTCACTTATTTTCCTTTCCCTATCCCTATCGAGCGTTACGTAAAAATATCATAGTAACACCCTTAGGTAAAATGCAGTCAGATATTAGGCTCAATGTTATACGGACCCGATATCATCAGAAACTCTGACATACGTCCTGCAGATCCAGCAAATCATAGTCCGTAGCTAGGTCAAAGACAAGCCCTCCGTTATATCCAGTCATAGATTAGTTACCCAGCATCTATTTATCACTTCGAATAAAAACAAGGAGTCTTTCCATCGAAGTCAAGCGAGCAAGGAGCGTGTATTCAATATGCTCAAAGCATTAATCCATCATACCTATCCTATCATACTCAATCCAACCGAACGCAAAGAAATGCCTTTCATCTTCGGCTCTAAGACCATCTACCTCCTCCTCTTCTAAGAGCCATTTCAACTCTCCTATGTTTTTTGATGTTCTCCATACGTACATGGTGGGCGTGATTCGTCAAATAAGGAAAAGGGGGGTATTAGAAACGTATGATACAGGGAAAGCGAATGAGAAAAAAAAAAAAAAAACCCTCGACATGCCAAGTGAACATGTAAAGATGAAACATGAAACAAAGAGCCTCACACGTCTCTCGAGTCGGGGTCTTATCTGATAGTTGAATAATAATTAGGTAGATATCTCCATTCCTCGTACCTCATTTAAGCTTAACGTCTGTGGTAGCTTTGTTGATAAATATCGTCCTATATGACACCATATACTCCAACGCCGTCGTATAGCAGAAGCTATAATGGAACCGGATCGGTTTTTATAAGTTTGATTCTTTTGTGAGTATTTATCCTCCCCCTTGCTGTCCGCCGAAGAAAAACCCGTCAAATAGGTCGACTTGCTGTCCATCGCTAAAGTCGTGATGCATCCCCTCCCAGCCGAGTCCAAAACCCATGTCCATTTGCAGATCCGTATTGACCACGCCGTCCGCATTGGGCTGGTCCTGGATAGCCTGTAAGAAGTCCATACCCTGCAAGTCCGAATAGTTTATCGTGCCACCGGGAGTGAAGGTTGCGGTTGGTGATCTGAAGTTGAAATTCGAATTCCCTGTGTTTTGCGTATACTGTTGTCCTGGATTAGACTGCGGTGTCAAGCTATTAACAGATACCGGAGAGCTTGTGTGCGCGCCCGGGGAAGGTAGGAGAACGGGATCGATGGCCGAATTGTCAGGAAGCGAGGCTCCATCAGACAAGCTAGCCGTACTAAGGGTAGATTGTGGCATGGAACGCATCATCGAATACCCGTCCTGTTCTGCCTTGATGTTGGGCATAGGAAGGCGGAACCCGCTAGCTTGAGACGCCGCTTGAATGGAGCTCATCTGAGAGGTATCGTGTGAGCTATAGCTTTCCTGCCCAGGCGTGTTATAGGATGAAGTGGTCCGGGACCCTGTATGATCTAGCGAGCCACGATGATGGGCTTTTTGTCGGTTAGCCGTTGCGTCTCTGGTGTTGATGTAGTCGGTTCTTTCATTACCATTTCTTGGAGGGCGCTTGCTCCGATGCAACACTTGTCCAAACCCGCCGGTGGAATTTGCCATTTTGATAGTCGCTTTTGCAGTTCGGTCGAATGCATCCCTACAAGCTTCCGCTGGTGGACATTTTTCGATAAGGTCGGTAAAAACCGAAGTAGCTGCTAGAATTGTGAAATCAACTTCATCCATCGTCTATGTTCGTGTTAGCCGAGCTATTTGGATTCCTTAGGTAGAACACTTACCAGTCGACTTCGGACAACATGTGAATGCCAAATGGCATATAGGTAAGAAATTCCTGCCATGAAAAGGTGATGTGTGGCCAAGTACGTATAGTTAACGAGCCCCATAAGATGGAGTTGTCTGTATAAGCGAAGAATCTTCTGACCTGCCTCAGCAACTTTGACATATACTCTCTCTTCATCTTCTCGTGATTCAGCAGCGTAAATGGAAGGGCTGTTGACCTCTTTGGAGGTATTATATTCGCCTTCGAACATGGACGGCACGCTCAGGCTCTGTCGATATAGCATGATGATAGTTTGCCAATAGTTTAGTTCTAGGAATTCGGGGTGAAATGCGACACCCGAGTCCTGTTTTGTCGGTGCAGAATTCTTCCAATCGTATAGCCGTTGGTCGATATTCCTCCGCCAGTTCCTAAACGAGTCGAATCTGTGTAAGAAAGGCGATGGTAGCTGGGTGTGCATATACTCGTTTCTCGTATTTTGACCATTGAACCTCGCTATCTGTGTTTGCTGGTATTGCAACACTTGCAAAATCTCAGACTGGAGGAGCCGGAGTCGAAAGTAGTGTTTCGCGACAATTTTATATGTGGGCTCTCCCTCGACCGGGCGTCCCCTAAAACCTTCCGAAGTGATATATCGATCATCCAGCAAGGAGGGGAACTCTGTCGTAATCACTTGGTCCGACACGCCAAACGGCCGTCCAACGCATGTACTAACAAGTCTGTCGAGTGAATATGTGCACCACCACAGCCGTCGTCTGAGGTCGCGGGTGTACTCGCGTCTTCCCCTCTCGCGCATATAGGCTTCTCGCGTTTTCTCGTTTCCTTCGTCGGCTTTCATTTTCGCACTGAGGTCAAATTCAACATCTTTTCCATCTTCATAATGAAGACCTAAATCAACAGCTAATCTCACCGCGACGCCAACGATATACCTGTAAAAGATCTGATGTCAACTTCTAACCTCAGGAAGCACAAGGATGCAGAACTGGATGAGACATACCATAGTCCAGGCGGAACTGGGCGAAGAAGAGCAAAATTAGCCAGTAACAAGACAGCTTGGAGCTCTTCCAACCCTCCACCACTGTTGCTCAGACAGGCTTCTAGGTGGACGACAGCGCTCGCATGATATTCTTCAGGTTGGGCCTGCCTCTTTTCTTCTCCAGACACCTTAGAGGAAGTCGTCTGGGCGTCCATAATTATGCCACCTCCGATAGCATACACCATATTTAGGATATAGAGCTCTTTCGGTCCTCGTACCCTACCTTCTTCAGCATATGCACGTTCGAAAAGTTGCATAAAATTCTCTCGGTGTAAAACAGGTATCTGGGGGTTTGCATGTTGAAAATACAATTCGACCATTTTGATAGCGAGGTCCCTGGGAGGGAATTCAGCTGGCCTGATGGTTGGCCGAGTGTGGAGGCCGAAAAAGGAGTCACGCATGGACGTGCCCGAAGCCGCGGCTCCATTTCCTGCAATTGGTCGATAGGGCCGCACTCCGGTCTTGTCGGAACTAGATTTTTGGTCTCCCACGGACGACTGTACAGCGGCAAATACAACACGCGCAAACGATATCCCTGTGGCAGATCCGAGATGTCTCTGGCCACTACTCCCACCAGGCTTCACAATCTTAACCGGCTTCTCTACCTCATCGTTTTCCTTACGAGGTTTCGCGCTGCTCGAGGTTTCCGTGGTTCCGGGTACGGCTGAAGGTGTGCCGTCGGTGGGCGATCGCCCAAGGCCGCCATCTGTTCCAGGTCGCGAACAATATTCAAGATTGTCAGCGGGCGGAAATTGTATATTATTACGACGAAGCAGGGCTTCTAATTGGTCGATACGAGTCTCTAAATAATAGACATAGCTAAAAAGAAAGGAAACTATATTAGCACTACGACCAGGCGGATTGACAAGACTTGATACGCATATCAGAGAACTTACCTGCGCGGAATCTCTCTTTTGGTTATGGGGTCGTAGCCGACACAGGCGACCCTAGCTTTCTCGCAGCTAGCGCAGCTAGGCAGCTTCTGGTCACATCTGTTCTTGCGCAACCGGCAACGGTTACATGCGCTGACGTTGCGAAAGCTAGTGGATTGGCCAATTTTTGAGCCATGAATACTGCCTTCATGCAAAGAATGTTCGGCGTTGGGGGAGATGGCGGCATTTCCATCGGAAGGCGAGTCCTTATCCGGAGAAGAAGCACGTTGGCGTTTCGAAGGATGCGGATCGGGTGACGGCGGTGAGCGCGGTGGCATGGTTTCCGAATCCAGATCCATCCGTAACCAAGTGACGCTATCCGCACAGGGTGACTCGGAGGTGCTCTACGCTGGATTGCGCCAACTAGGGCTGTCGGAAGGTGGGTGTAATTGATTCTCAGCTGGAATTGGGCTGGAGGGTCGGCTATTCGTAGGAATTCGATATCCCCCGCTCCATCTCCAAGCCTCAAATCTCAATGCGTGAAATAAGCAAATGAAATCAAAGCCTCTACTTCTGCTTCTACTTCCAACTATAGTAAGACGGAGAAATATGACGACAATAAGGGAGTAAAAAGCCGGGACTAGCCGTGCGGGAATATGGGATTGTGCAATAGTCTATCCAAACTATACCAATGCGCGGTTGGTGGTAAATGCGGTAACGCTTAATAAATCGCAAGGCTGAAGATGAGAAAGTTCAAAAGTCGATACTTTTTTTTCCCTAGGCGGGATTCGGGGGTTGCGAGGGAAGGCGGAGCTTCCACTCCTACTGCCTCCTGCTGTATGTAGTTCTACAACTGTGGGCTACGCGGGCTTGTTTGGTTTGTTTGGTAAGCCGTAACCGCCGATCTTACTACTCTTGCTAGGGCTTGTTCAATTTCAATACTGTACTGTAACTGTACTGCAACTGCACGGCAACAACCACGACGTCACAAGCTAGGTTGCAGCTGCCAGATGATGATCGCGCAAAGGACTTTTGAGCAAATTGGAGCTTAGATTTTTTGGGGGTCTGTTATCTTTAGCTTAGGTACCTCTATCTATCTGGTATCTTTCGAGAAATTTTGGGGAGGGGAAATCCTTAGCTTTTTTTTTTTTTTTTTTTTTTTTTTTTTTTCCTCTCTCTCTTCCACAGGGAAGGTCCTTGCTGGCAGCAAAGAAGACTTACCATATACCGGTTAGTTAGAATTAACTGATAAGCGGATTAGTTCCGAGACACAGGTACCATACCTAGCTGCATAGTAGAAAACGAACCTATACACTAACAAGACTGCTGGAAGTAAGACCCGTTTTTTTTCGCTCTAGATGGTACCAGAGAGAGCTTAGCTTCGACTGACTGCTTGGAGGTCTTACGCTTGCTTGCCTTAGGGGATTTTCAGATAACCTCCCCCCACCTTTGCCACTACCACGAGGCGGCAAACTGTACCTAACGCGTAATATATGTATATCAACAGTCTACAGGTGGTACCTATCTTGTTCTCCCCCGTCGAGCTAGGGCGCAACTCCGACCAATCAACGTCCAGATAAGGTACAAGCGATGCCGCGATGCGCCTCTCAGACACTGGATACTAGACTTTGAACATATCGGATATTCAGCTAATAAAAACTTTACCAAGAAACTCCATCCCCGCATGTTAACAGCTAAGTTATGCACCTAACTATGCACGTTGGTTAGTTGCTATTGAGAAAAGCCGATGCATCTGATCCTTTGGAACTTTTCAAATACACCTATCAATAGCAACCAAATGCTCGGGACGGTCGGGTTAAGACGAGATAAACTTGGATCCCGTGAATATCCTGCCCACGTGAGAGATAGAGGCACTTATTTCGGCAACTCTATACCGCATCCAAAGCCTTTTGTTGGAATAGTCGACGTAGTTCGCAAAGCATGTCTATACTATACCATTTATACCGCTTATACCGGTTAGTTATACCGGGTTTCTTAAGAAGATACAACTACCGTTTTCGTATTATGTTTCACGACATGAACTCTCGAGACCTCGAACTGGTGGAGGTAACACTATGGAACGACTATCAGCCCATTGATCGATATATCCGCTTGAGCCTATGCTATAGGCGACTATATTTGTCGTCAGCATGGCATATTTCAACGGACTTTTAGAGCCGAGAACTGGCCCGGAAAGGTAGGTATGGAGAGCCTGGAAACAACTCACAATTTCTGACTTCGAAACCATGAGAAGAAGGTTCGGTCAATAAAGCGCCTAGTCCATAAAGCAATATATATTATACCTAGGTACGTAACTCAAGAGAGGTAGGCTTAGACAATGTCAGGTAGATTGTAATAGACTACATGGGAGACATTCTTGCTTCCATACATATAACTGCCAAGTAGTTGAAAAGAACGAAACTCCCCTGCCTTTAACTCTACACAAATTTTAAGTTAGATGCTATACTTAAAATACACCTATTATATACCTAGTACTTTAGGTAGTAAACAAGGAACTCGGCTGGTCAGTGTATCATCTATTCGAACTTACACATTTAACTGACACTTTTACACGTACCTCCATCATCAGTACTGGCAACAAAATCAAATATATGAATAAATGTACACATAACCCTAAGAAACCCTGCAATACCTAGTGATATCAAGACAACAATACTCTCCAACCATGATGGCCGTTGGCAGCACAGCACTTCCCGGGGCGGACATCCCACCGCCGAGCTCCAGCCTCCTTTTTCCACCACAACAACCGCTCCGGGACCGGAACCAGTCGTGCGGGCACTCCACGCGCAAGAAGCGCCGGGCGCGACGGGCCCTGTCTAGCGACCAGAAGCGGTACCTCGTCGAGTCCTAGGCGGACATCGTGGACAACGTGCCGGCCAAGGACGCCACGGCCGAGAACGTCCAGACCTGGCTGGTCATGGTGCTCCATCGCAGGTCGCACCCGGACCCGGCGCGCATCCTCGACAAGCTCAAGTGGACGGGCCGCGACCTCCACCGCGCTACCTACCTCACGACGAGATATCGCCTCAGAGCCGAGTCGGACGGCTGGCTTATAGCTTACGACATCGCGGACGCCGTGAAGGTGGGAACCACCCCCTTCCTCTCCCTTTTCCTCAATAAGAAAACTAGATTGACTTAAGAGTCTTCATGCCCTGCATAATAACAAGTCGAAGCTGATTTTAGATGTACTTAGCAAGCACGTCGAAAAGCAAGGTTGCAGCAGAAATGCCTGCAATCCAGAAGGCTACGCTAGAGCAGAGCGAACGTGTAATTGCCTAGCATAAAAAAAAAGGGGGGGGGGAGGTTGGTAAATCTGGGTGGGTTCTTGACTCAGACTTCATTCGAGTTCTCAACTAAACGCGCTGAAATGGGGTTGGGACTCTTTCCCTACTTGTCAATGTTCAAATTCAGGTGCATCTATGTCGCACTATACGGAGATTGCTAATAAAATGACTACCTAAGCTAGAAAATTGATAGGTTGAAATTCCAAGGAGTCCTCTTCCGGACAATGTTTTCCTATCGCGTATTTTGGAGTTAATAGTAGGCTTCACTAATAACTGGTAGAATTATCATGGCACGTACCTCGGGTATACTTACTGTATCAGCCTCAACCTTAACCAGGTACTCATATTGTGGAACTATAATAGTAACAATGACTATGTTGGCTGCGATGTTGAGTTCTGCCTAGTTTTAGAGGGGAAGAGGCTTGTTTATCAGTTTCATAGGACTAGTTGATAGACTGTAACTGTAGCTATCTCTAGCGCAAGTTCCTTAGGAGACTTATGTAAAGGTCGAGCGTTAAATTGTGGTCCGCCTATAATACCTAGTTCAGATAGACGATGGAGTGGACATAGAGATGAGTACGATCACGCAGGAGAAAAAAATAGATAATGATAATATTCTCGATTAGTAATAAACGACCGGTTTCGTCTAATAGACATATCCTTCCCAAGCCCCCCCTCCACCATATGCGCCTAGACGAGCTTCTTGCGTAACTCCCAAAAATAAAACTCAACTGTAAGAAGCCCCCGAATGGTTCGCCCGGGGGTAGATGTCGAAAAAAAAACCTCGTCCTTGAAAAAAACGCCGTGAACCCTGGCCAAAAGAACGATGCAGATAAGGTATAATAGAAGTGACTCGACAGTGCCGAAAATTCCCTGAGCCCCTGTTTCCCATGCGCAGATTGACGCTCTTTCCCTGGTACACAATTCTCCCTTCGTAGATGGTAACCCCCCTTTGCCCGCTGTGATTCCCGAAATCCCGATTTTTGGTCATTGTACAGAGGTATCGTAGTGGTTCCCGATGTAAGGAACATGCTCTAGTTGCCCAACCCAGTCTATGTAGTAAGTATAATAACTTTTCCCCAACCAGAGACGTAAACGACGAGGTAATACGATTCGATATGAGCCGTGATAATCCAACGCCGAGGAAAGGAACAAGTCATTAAACGTCGTAACCCGAATAATCCAAGCTCCCTGTTATGCTTGAAAACCCGCCAAGAATGAAAACATGGCCCCAAACTAGGCCGCAAATGAACTCCAAATCCACTCTATGATGCCGATTCGGGCGAAGCCTCTCGATTGGCAGCATTACTCGTTTCCTGATTATTAGTTGGATCGACATTACCACCTCCTGTGTGGCTCTGAGGTTCCTGAATTTGAAGTCCAACAATCGCGCCTCCAATGGCCACCAAGGCACTGCACCACCATGCCAGACCTGAATAACCAGACTTCAGGCCAACAGCGTAGAGAATACCGGAAATGGTTGGGCCGAATGCACGGCACAAACTTGCAGTCGAGGCTGCTACGCCGTTGATAGTGCCGAGAGCGAGGGGGCTTGGTGATGAGTCCGCTGTTAAAATAGCGTTGCTAGGGTATGCCATGCTGGCGAATGTGCACTTCCAGACCAATACCATTCCAACGCCAATCATACGATACTTCTCGGGTAAAAGGACCAGATATGGCGTAATTAGATAAAGCGAAAAATAGGCGATAACCAAGAATCTGAATAGCCGACGTGCGCCGAAGTGCTTCAGGACGGGAGGGATGATAAACATGTTGACAAGCAGCTGATACGCGCCTTGGGCACTCAAGATGATCCCGACTGTCTTGCTGTCAAGACCGAAACCATCGACAAATTTGAAAGGTAGCGAAGGCGGCGCTGGATGATCTGGCGGCGAGGTACTTAGAAACACTGGGAACAGTTGATCAAAAGTCATAGTGTGGCTTTATAACACGTTAGTTAGGATGTATTTTCCCAGCTCTGTATAAGGGGGGCACCTACAAGGCTAGAATACCGAAAGAGATAATGTTTAGGATCACCGGACGTGTAAATATCCTAGAGACACCGAGGTTCGAATTTCCATGTCCGCTTTCGAGGTCAAGTGAATCCCACGATATCGAAGGGACGGATGCTGATCTGATGCGTGGCGAGTTTTCAGGGGAGTTCTCGTTGGTCCGATATCCAGGTAATTGTTCGTCGTGATCGATAAGCGGTTGCGCTTCCATCTCTGCCAGTTTAGACTTCTCATCCCGCGGCTCGGCGCATTTTCCAAAAACCGGCAACTTCGATAAAATCCAATTTCCAAGTTCTAGGCCCCGATCCCGCTTCAATTTCTTCTCGGCGTGAGTCTCCTCAAGGAATAGGAGACCGTTGATGACACCAATCACCACAACGAAGGCGCTGAAAAGATTAGGAAGTAGATATGGGTACTTGTCCCAAATACTACCAGCTTCGAAAAGGCCTGGATAGCTGATACACGGCCGAGCGAGTGCGCCACCAATCATAGGACCGACGATCGACCTGTGAAAGAGTTAGATAACCCCAGAAAACAGAAATATTCTCCTTTGGGTATTGTAACTGACCCTAAACACCATACAACGGGCATTATGGTGTAAGCTCGGGCTATTAAAATAGTTAGCTGTTTGTTCAAGGACACCTTGCTGCGGTGGCCAACTTACGCTGATGCTCCTTAGAAGTTACCAGCTCGGCTACAGTTGTCTGAAGCACACCCATATTCCTATTTCTGCGTCAGCACACATCGAAATTGGATAGGTAGATATATCACCATACCCGTTTAAGAGCCCTCCAACTGCTCTAGCAATGAGCGCAACCGTCAAGTTAGGAGCAAAGCCGAAGATCAAGACGCTCAGAGCTGTACCGATGAGACCCGTGAGCAATACAGGCTTTCTTCCGATCTTGTCACTCAGCCGTCCCCACAGGAGTCCCGTCGAGAACTCAGCAAATGTGAATGCTGACGTGACCATACCGGCGTAAAATGAGATTCTGCTCTTATCCTCGGTAATGTGAAAATCCTCAATCATGAAGTAGATATATGGGAAGATACCCATAAATGCGATTGGCTCGCATATTCGACAGATTGCTAGTTGACATTATTAGCCCAAGGCCCACAATACGTATTCTTGCCAAATCATACCTAGGACTAGCATCTGCCGCTTCGGAAATGGTGGTATTGCACCACTACGAGTATCAGAAGGACGGGTGTCCTTTACACACGAATTATTCCTCATGATATTTGTGTTTGGCGGTGGTGCAGTGCGCTACATGAAAGACGAGAGAGACGGGAAAGCCGTAACGATATTGGGTGACTACGCCCCTCAAGCCTTAATATAGGAGTGTATTGATTAGGCAACTTGAGGCCGGGGAGGGGAAATAAAATTTTAGAGCCTTTATATAGATTAATCAAGGAAGTCTAAAGTCAGTGAGACTCAGGTGGGAGTGCCTTGTCGACCCGGCACGGCAGAATGAGTTGTTAAGTTTGGTAAAAGTTGCGTGTATATATTCAAGCCACGCAACGACGGGAGAGGTGAATGATCAGCTTGGCACCGTGATGAGGAGAAGAAGAAAGCCGATAGAAGTAGGCTAGAAACAAGCCAACGGACGGAGGTAGCCATGGCGGGCGACGGATATTAAGTTATTTAATATTGGAACCAGCGGTGACAGATGTTAGGCGAAAAGCAAAGTGCGAGTGCAAGTGCAATAGATGATCCTTCCAGCAGTGCCAGGTGTAACGCGGCGATGGTCTCACAAGGTATGGAGTCCCAACTTCGTGGAAACATCTTCTGTCATGGAAGCCAGAAGTGGACTTGCAGTGGATCCCTCATCCTTATCCCATGCTCGAGGCGGTGGTTACGGGGTGTAGCGATGACATGTACCTGCAAATGAGAAAAGTCGGGACTTGGCCCTCTCTGGCTTCTGGAGCCTTACGGGTTTGCATAAGGAGGAGCAAGAAATGCAGCCTGACTCGAATGACCACGCGGGTCACGGAAAACCTGTGCTTGACTGGGATGGTGGAAGCACATTAGCACATCGAGGGTTGATGGGAAGTACCTGGTACATCACGGATCCCTACATACCAGGTAATGTCCTGCAACCCTGCTCCCCTCCGTAGTACCCTCCGGCATTGGATGCTTCTTGACAGGACAAGGGGGTAGGGTTGCAGTAAAACCCAGGGCTGCCGATGCCCGCCAGCTCTTAGCGTAAGAAGTAGAAGAATGCTAGAAAATGTGAAAGGGCAATGAACCTTTCCCACTTGGGTTTAAGCCGTTCAATAATAAGCCAGCCGATGGTGAGTGAGCGTTAAGCTCATTGGCGATTTCACCACACACCAAAGCTGAATGGTGGAGTCGGCCGGGGATCTGAGCGGACGAACCTGACACGACAACTTAAGGAAGACGAGAGCAGCAGTTAAGCAGTCAAGCGGTGAAGAATTATCCACAGCACGTCCAATTGCCCTTCGAGAGCGATGATATGTTTAAGAGGAAAGGCAATTAAAGAAGGATTACCGATTATGCGTGGCTGAAAGTGGGATTGGGCAAACGGAAATAGCACAACTGGGGTATTTTGAGATGAACCAAATGGCCGGTACGGGGACTTGATTGAGAATCGTCAACCATGACGCAGCCTCTGCAGAGGGCTGAAGCCCAGCTCCGCCAAGCCTCGTTTTTTTTTTTTTTTTGTCCAAAACTTTTAATTATTATTTTTTTGATAACCTTTTTCTTTTTCCCCCCTTTCTTAAATTTAAATAGGTACGTTATCTAATGCATGTACCATATCATACCGTATTACATACATGTATGTAAGTACATATATGTTACCACTTAGGTACAAGTACCTCAGGTAACCTTGAACCTGACCTAACCTAAACCCTAACTTACATGTAAAATAACGTAGGTACCTACCTATTATAATCGTACATACATACATGTATGTATGGTTAGGTACATGCCTTATACATGCTGTACATACCTCGGTACGAAGAGGTAATGTACAGAGTAACGTACCGCGTATCCCCATATCCGAGAATAACCCGTTGCAGGGTTTAACGTAGTTGAGAGATTGGACCTATTAGTTATTTCTAAGTAACTAGTTATTTTTTATTTTTATTATTGTTTTTTTTCTCTCCCTCTCTCTTCGTGTGGATATGTGGCGTGCGGACGCAACAAAGCTGCACCCACGAAGTCGGAATATGACCCGTCTTCATCTTATGCGCATGCTGTGTTACTCCCGGTAGTCTGCGGAATTGCCGCGCTTGGTATGTTTCGCCGGTGCTGCTGCCCGTTTCGAAACTTTCACTGAACAATGAACAAGCAATTAGACGCTGGCTTTTCACACCGGGCCATCATCATCTCGTACTTGCATCATACAACCTGTAGTCTATGTACCGTACCTGGCCCTGGCCCTGGCTTGGTCTGGCACCGTCATCTCGACAGCGGAGAATCTCCTGAGTTTGCTGAGTCAACCTTGTAACTCTTAGAGACAAAGCCGGCTCATCCGTGCCAAAATTCTTCGCGGTACGACCAGTCTTTTTTTTTAGCCCTCGGCTGATAGATGAGGCGGATAATCAAGATCGCTTTTATGGTAACGATGTCGTTATTTGACGACTGAAAAAGTATTAGGCATTGAACGAAACACAACATTCTCCACAGTACGTGATGCAAGTGCGTTGCGATTAATCGGCCTTTTTGTTTAAAATTCAATATTGACGATCGTTCACCACGGCATCCCCTTAAACTCGGTACCGGAACGTTGACGATCAAATTGACGTACAGAAATCGGCTGCTTCTTCACCTTCGGTGGTAGCTTGGGCCTGGGCCTTAGCTTTGGCCCTAACCCTTTTCCCTCTCCCACATCGTTGGGACTCGCATTCAGTCATGACGCAGCATTTCGTGACTACCTAAGATTGACGCCGAATAATTAACATGTATAATTCCATAGAAGCTCCATGGAAGCTCCATGCAACGCAGCGGTGGGTATTGCTGTCTTGTCAGCTGAGTGCATCGTACACGTAGCTTGACGATCAGAAAAGCGTTTGCGAATACAACTTCGTACCTACAATCTCACGGTCAAGACTCCACAGCTCTTCTCCCCGAGCTGGCCAAGTTTTCTGCTTTTTCCCTTTGGCGCTAGAGCAGGCTATGGAACAAATCCGTAACGTTCTAGAAAAGTTGATGGCAGGCTGGTCCCTGTCGGACCATGTGGCAAATGAAATTTCATAATAAATGCTGAGTACATACTATGTAGTAGGAGGAGCTTGTTCCGAATGGATTGTGAGGGGTTGGTATGTACTAAGCGAAAAAGAAGTCTTTTTTTTTTCTTCACCTTTTTTCTTTCCCCCCCCCCTCTGGCTTTGGCCTAGACGTCCTATCTAGACTTCCGCGGCGTGTCGGGTAAGATCCGGTGAGCCGCTACAAAACATGCGCGGCTGCGGAGAAGCCGAGAAAGTCAGCGACTCGCCAATTCGAAATATTAGCATAAGCTATTCACATCGAATAAGGTTCCAGGTTGCTCTCGTTAAGAAAAGCGAGGGTACCGCCGTTTCCCCTTGTACCGAAATATGCACGGGTGTACCATAGTACATCTTTTTCTAGGCTCTGCACAGGGATGGATATGCATCTCTCACAAATAACAGATTGATTTTTTGTCCTGTGTTCACAGCGCACGGCTGCCATGATCGTCCAATGTCAAGGTTACCGTATGGGGGGTTTCAGGTGCAAGGGTAAACCCTGATCTACATGCCTGACCCAACCATTTGGCGCCTCGATGTTGACTACCGGAAGCTTGCCGTTTAGGAAAACTTTCTTGCTCGCCTTAACGCCAAGCCATAAGTACAGTGTGCTAGTCACTCCCTTGTTATTTTTTCTCCTTCCCTTCGGCCCAGCTAACCCAGCTGGCCCAGGTACTTCGTAGATCTGATTGTCGTTCCAGGAATTACTCTCTTGTGGAAAAGGGGGAAAATGGGACTTGCATGCAGGCGTGATCATATGATTTATCCTCCGAAACGAGATCGATACTCATGAATTGTCAGGATCGTCGAGCTAGCGTAATTCTAATCGAGTTAGAGAAAGGGGAATTTAAGAAATTCCTACTCCGAATATATCGACAAAGTAGTGCTATGCACGAGTCAGCAGACATCCGCTTCCAGCCTGGTAACGGAAAGTTAGATTCAGATATTCTGCATATAGTACATGTGGAACATGCAATGTCGTGCAGCAGAAGGTCCACGTTTGGTGAGGTACGTCAAGCATCGTGCGCGACCTGCGGTACCGGTCACCTGGGTGCCTACAAGATAATGGGAATTTTTCCCTTTCCCATGATAGCCGAGTTGTGGCAGGGCTGCTGCGTTGTCTCCAGTGATCGGAGGTTTTATTGGATTCCTAAGGACACGATTACGTCAATAGCTCACCGCCCCTTTTGGCCGACGTTGGACTTGAAGATGGGATTCTGCGGCGATGCCCGACCAGAAGTTTGCACGTATCAACTAGCTAGGTCAAAAGACCTAAGGTATCGTGAAATACGCTGATCCTCTTGTGTTTTTTTTTAACAAAAAAAAACGATAATTAGTTGCATCTAGCCCGGTATATTTATTAGCACCAGTACAAAGGCGAAGCTGGGTTGGACACTATATGGATCTATAAGAAGCAGAGCAAGGGAGACCATACCTGGGTTAGTTACTAGGTAATGTCCTAACAATGTGGTACATTGAACATGTATCCAATAGAGATAGGATATTCTTACCAAGTACATAACCTATACATTTGCAGCTCGGTCAGGGCAAGCCTTGCTAACTTAAACTTGCACGACGCGAAAGCTGGTGCTTCGGACTGAAAGCTCAAATTTCCTCCGGAGCTGGCAAGAATCCCGAATGGACAGTTTCTTTATTACCCACTCCTCCCCCCCTTCTTTAGCGCCTTGCAACAGCCTCGCGGGACTAAGGGAAAGGGGGATACCTGGTGCTGTCAAGATGCTAATCCCAGCTGTGGAGCTAGCTGCCGGTCCGTCCTGTGACATGCGATAATAATGTTCCGCGAGTATAAATCATTACAGTAGTGTACACGATTAAATATAGGCGGCTCGCGCAAGGTAATGCAGTACAAGGATCTCTCTCGGGGCTATAATTGGGAAACGAGGATTCAATCGAATAGGGAATGGCGGTCGGCGGTGAGACATTTCGGCACGGGTGACGACAGCCGGGACTTGACCCGGCTCCACAGCTCGCCTGTATATAGCGCTTGTCGTATTATCGCAAGGCACAGACAACGGCCAACAGGTAGCGGCTAGAGAAATGAGAGAAAATTATCAGCGAATAGCATCAGGGTCTCTTTCTACCGGCATCAGCACGGGTGAGAAATGCGTGTGAGACAACCACGAACTCTAGATCGCTGGACCGATGAATGCACCGGGGAAAGGCATGAATGCTAACCGGTCGACGTGAAATCGGATGATGAGCCTCTCAACTGGTGCGATACAGCTTGACACCGGTGGAGAAACCGATTGGAGCCCACTGAGGAAGATAAGGCGAAGGAGAATACCGAGGTGGTGCATTGGGAGGGTTGCTTTTATGATGTGATAACGACTCTGAGTTGCAGAGCCTTGTCCTACTTCCCCTTGGTCTGTCCATCCTGCCCTGACGCACCCATTCGATAACTGCTGCTGTTATAATATGCGATTCCAATAATGATCGGTAATCTCTTAAAAGAAATCCCGAGTTGCCGAGCTCGTGTCAGATTTCTATCAAAATATAAAAGAAGAACTTTTAAGGTGTTAGGTACTAGGTAGGTAAAATTCGAAGGCAGGTGGTATAACATCAATTTGAACGATTACCTATCATGTAAATACCTACCTTAGGTAGGTACATAGGCAAGTATATACATTTTACACAAGTACCTAAAACTACTACATGTAGGTAGAATTGGAACTCAAATCAGTTGCCTGTCTGAAACTTGACGGCCGATTGATACATACATGTACGTACCGCGTGCAGTTGCAGATCAATCAACAGCCACGTGGGGAAGTACCTATACCCTATATGTACTGCGTACACTCGAATGAGGTAGGCGCATGTAATGCGTTTGAAGACTGGGAGAGGTACATGTATTGGGGCCGGTAGGGCACCTACCTAGCTAGGTAGTCAGGTGTAACCCCTCCACCCTTTCTCTATACCTCTTGCCCAGTTCGGTATCTCCCTCGCTGACGGGAATCTTGTTGCAGGATTGTTAAAACCTCAACCTCCAACCCACAACCACTAATGAAATGTTAAAAGTCTTACCTTTATACATTATACCAAATAATATAATTATCTAAGTATATGCCTAATATATTGATAGCGAAACTATGGACGCTATATTTCCGTACGTTTGTTACTTTCAGATTTTTATTTTTTTCTTCCTCAACCTTACTCGAGCGCTGGGTACTACATAAGCATGAGAAGAACAACGATAAGTTCAGCCAGCCATTATAGAATATGGATGCAAATCTAGAGTGTCATGAGTGCCATGAGTGTCATTCCGCATTAATACCTTTATTAACGTCATTATTATATCAATTCAAATAACACGGCTGCTTGCATATAGCCGAACCGTCGTGCTAAGTCGGTTACCAGTTCACGCAAATATCCCCTAGGTATCCTCAGGCTTCACAAAACAGATTCAGATCCACGAGGCTTTAATAGTACCGTATGCGAGCGGCTATTGTGGCTATTGCGGGACGACTGGCTACCAATCACCGTTAAGGCGGCTCCGGAGGGACTCCATCGTTAACGATAGGAGAAGGCGGACACTCATTTTTGGGCCGCTACTGCGCCTCGATGCAGCTTGTGTTCAAGCGCCCGCCGCAGACTTACAACAAGCTGCATTCGCCCAACCTGTTTAGGCTTTGGCCGCATGTGTTCCTCTCAGCAACATCGACTAAGCATACAAGATATCAGATCCCTCGTCAAACCTACCAAACCCACCGTGCTTAATCCCGTTGACCCCTCATGATACTCGTTTCTGAGACATTACTTGTTATAGACCTTACTCAGTCGTACATACGCCATGCTGCCCTACGCATGCTAACCCACATATGACGCTCCTCCCAGCTATCCCTTCTCAATACCCGGCTTATGCTGTGAACTCCGGGCGCTCCCGCTCTTAGCTTCCGTTATCCCATACTCAATAAGCGAATATAGCAACACGATCTTCAATTCAGAAAATTATCATACGCTTGGACAGGATTTTGTGGGCATCCAGCTTGACTATAACTTGAGCATTGCGTCACTAGGGTCCTGCAGGTTACCCCGGCTTAATTAACCTCCAAATCTGGCAATACCGTCGCAAAGCCAAGAGTTAACGTTATCGTCAGACCGGGTTTGTGGGAGCTACCGTTCATGATCCTACGTCGGGGTTATCGGAGAGCAGTCCAATGTTGACGATCTTTGCTTTGATCTCTCACTCAGGATGTTAGGTGTTGTTTCTATACGTGTCCTTTATTTGCTTTAATGAGGCACGGGGATCCGACTTGTTACCGTCCAGTCAGCTTACCGCATGTCTCAACGTCCCAACATCGACAACCTTTCTCGGCTTTGGTAGGATGGTCACATGTCGCTCCTACCATGGTACTCGACAGGCATCGGATCGCAACCTCCCGCAGTATTGAGTGGCACTGCCCAGTAGCCGCAGATTTAGTTACAACATCCTGGCTTTGATTACCTATCATGGACGGCACATTGCCCATCTTCTCAACATGTTTAGAGGACTTGGAAACTAAATCCGTATTAACTATTCTTCTCTTTTTTCAATTACAGGTCGATATCTGCTTGGCTGGGTGTGCCACGCGGGTAAACGATGATGACGGGCGATACTCATATCTTCGCATCACCGTATTCCTGCAAGGGTTATCTATCTAACTGCAGATCGTCAACTTATCTCAAATTCGTCATGGCTATTCGGACGAACACCTGCATCAACGAGTATATTTCTTTACATACCTATCCGATCTACGTATCTCCCGCCGTGCAGATGCAGCGTTATGATACGCGAGGTTCATTCCTAGCGACAAACCTTTGTTCAAACCAAACATGCCAGGTTACACAACAATCCCGCATAATAACTGTGCGCCACATATATTCTATATGTGTAGCGAGCTATATGTTTGTCTTGAGGCATAGATGAGAGATATTGCTGTATTTCTTAACTATTCTACCTTTGGCCGAGCTGAGGTATAATCAGATAACCCGATTATAAGCAGGTAGGTACCCAGACTTATTATTTGGACTTTTTTTTTTCTCCTTGTGTCTCTTCTTCTCTGCCACTGTGTTCAAACCAACAAGCTCTTCTGATCGAATCAGCCAACTTTTAGTAAATGCGCCTTCACCTGGGTGTGACATAGTCTGACTTTCTGCAAGTCGCATGCCGTCATTGTAATGTTTATAGTGACACTTGCTGCACTGAGGGACATCATAGCAAGGCCCCGGGACTTCCGGCATTCGCGGACTCGCACCTGCGTAACACTGGCGCGCCAACACCCCTGACTTCAGTGTATTAGACGACATTATGCTACGATTGCAATGT
This sequence comes from Daldinia bambusicola, assembly GCA_022478815.1. Classification (NCBI taxonomy): domain Eukaryota; kingdom Fungi; phylum Ascomycota; class Sordariomycetes; order Xylariales; family Hypoxylaceae; genus Daldinia; species Daldinia bambusicola. Next base: position 130,634 of record MU284084.1, read on the forward strand.
CGATTTTACGAACTCTACATTATGAAGTAACCACGCAGGATAATGAACGACAACTCCACTGATAAAGTTGCCTATTTAGGTACACTATAAGACTCGGTTAAGGTAAATGACGTATCATTAAGCCTTATTCTGGTATATTGGCCGCTTATAGTTATTCAAAATTCCAATCCAATAAAGCCTAGACAAATAGTATCCTAATATGTTCTAGGCCTAGCTCTAAGGTGACTACCTACGTACAGTAAGCGGCGATGCTGAACCAGATGCGCAAAAACTGCGGGATGGGCTGAGGTTAGATATCGGAAATATTGATTACTCGTTAGGTGAAGTAGCCTAAAATGCGACAGGTAATCCCTTTTTGGACAGCTTACCTTACCGGTCTCACCGAGGTGCTGGAAACACTATGAATTCTAGTACAATACATAGTACCTCCCTACCTACTATAGTACCTGAGCTATGGATCGAACAGAAGCACGGGCCGCTTCTTGAATCCGTAGGGTGTAGAGGTTGGTACCTGGGTAAGCACCTTAACTTGGCCCTCACTACGGAATAACTTGAGGTACAATACACTGATAATGGATATTGATGGTAAGCGAGACGATCACAAGGTCTCCTTATCCCGTAGCAGCTTCTGATATACAAAATACGAATACTAGTCCCAACCAAAACAGCTACTACCTTACTTTAAGGGGAAATGAAATAAAAGATCCCTCTCTCGAGAGCCTCCTCATCATGGCGATATCACCCTCGTCTACCTACATAGTAGGTAGTTAGGTAGTTACACAACAACTCATGTCTTGAGGACCCCTTGCATGCAGCTGGGCAAGCCACGCGGCCTCGTAACAAAACGACTAGGGTTGTATCACAGAGAGTCAGGGTAGGTTATCGAAATCAAGGTTCCACGAATGTGTCCTGTCATAAATGACAGAAGCAGAAGCCGTTCCCAGCACGGCTCCAGCTTTCCACACAAGACCTCTTCCCCGCGCTCATCATAATTAAAGCCTCACAGCCAGGCAATATCGTGGGGTTCTAAAGAGATCCTTCGAGACGGTGCATATGCATTACCCTTTTAGGCATCTAAGACAAGGGACATTTATCACTCTCGAACATAATGATCTTGAGCTAGGAAAACCAATTAAGTTCTGCAGTCTTGATTTATAGCTATCTTTCCCGCCCAGAGGATCGCCCGACGACTGTTAAGATACACATTCTACCTACTGCTTCATGCCTAAGTACATAACCTGTCTTATTTAGTCCTCAAAATTGCCCGGCGCTTCTGCATTTCCCCAACAAATTGGCTCGTGACTATTGTTGTAATATGATCCATGCGAAACACTTGCAACTTGATGATTCAAGGCTTCTTATCCAGGTAACTGCCTAACTCATGCCTTTATCTTCGGCATTCCATTCTTAGACTTCCACATATCATCACCGTCATCATCACCCAACAGCAACCAACGTATAATGACCTATAACAAGTCCTGGGCGTCACCCGCAAATATGTATTCTTACGGAATTATGAAAGGTATCGGTCAGTTCCGTCATCTGCCGTAAGGATTGGCTTGTAAGCTGCTTTGTGCAGGCGAATCTTACTCGCGCGGAAAAAGCTGGAGCAGAATGCCCGAGAAGCCCTCGTGGCCGCAAAGGCAAGATTTGGCGAGGCGTGCGGCGCCACTGAAAATCCAACGAGTGCATAGTCCATAGGCGGAGGTCAGGCCTCCTATAATTGGCGCAGATCTTTCGAAATTTGGGCAGCGATAACTACCTATGCACTTCGACCTCGTCCTCCACAATGTTTGGGCATGTACGGAAGCAGCCTCAAAGTACAACTTCCTATCAAAACTTCGTGCCTTTAGAAAGAAGGCACTCTAGTGGTGTATGATGATGAAGACCTCACCCCTGACATCTACTTCAGGCTACTTAGTGATTTTCAGCTCGGCAGTGTGCAGGTTTGTCATCTATCTTTATGCTAAGCAAAGAATGCTATCTTTTTCCCAGATCCACAGAATAACCGCACATTGATGGTTTACTTGGCAACTGATATATGTTGAGAGGCTCTTAAGATTGGTCCGATTAAGCCAACTTTCTTGCGAAGATCCATGCAGCTCAGGAATGAAAAGAAATCGGAATACGACAGATGGGCCAGGACTTTCACCCCTCTCTCAGTTGATGGATCTATCCAATCTCAGCTCTCCTGCTAATGCAGCTTTCTGGATATGATGTCTCCGGGTGACATGTAGGTGCCTCACTTTCCGGGGTTAGAAGAGAAGGAAGTCACAAGGGCATGATGCTGCATCGGTGAAAATCGCAGTACGATTTCGAGCGTCTGTCTAGTATACGCCGAGCTGGTCCGAGACATCTTTTACGCACGGCTATTTAGCAGTATTCCGTCACTATTCGACATATTATTAGTAATGAAACATTGTCGAAGGCTTGTTATGTACTAGAGCCGTTAGATTAGATACCACAAGGCAGTGCTGGAGCTATTCCCCATGAAGTGAAAGCTATCCCTCGACATTAGTAAATTCCTAACAGAAGTGAATACTATCCAAGTTAACCATCTACGCCATAAAACTTCAATGTCAAGGGGGTTAGTTACGAGGAATATATTTACATACCAGGATTATACCAAAAATATACCAGATATTCGCATCTATCACAGATCGATCAAAAGCTTCATACGTAGCAGAGACCCTGAGACTATGACCCACGCCACGTGTAGCTCGCATTGCTAGATACGTCATCAAACGATCCATAGGCAGATGGCGTTGCGATATCATGCTACTGCCTGGAGCGTACCCGCCCTGTTTGCTACTTATCGGATGTCTCTGAGCCGCTGCTTAGGCTATGTGTGCCGACGTTCGTCCATAAAAACAGGGTTGAATAACATCCATACACACTCCACGCGCGGAAAATGCCCACATAGGACGCATCTCGCTACACCGCACTTTGAAGAAACTATGTAGGCAATGTAGTGTATACAACCAGCTAGGTACTCGGCAAGAGATGATCAAGAATTTGGACAGCCCACCGCCACCCGGCGCGTGAAAGGAGTGACCGAACGTGCTCTCTAGGTTATACGTTATACCAGCCAACTATAACCTCATGGTAGTAAAAGGCCGCGTCCGCAAAGTCAATGGGCATGTTGCATGAATGGACTACAACCCGGTCAGACAGCATCCGGGATCTCAGGGCTGTTTTATACGAAATCAACATTTGACATAAGACTGTAGTCAGGGGAGTGCCCACCTTTCCTTTTCTTTCTTATTACTTTAAATCTCTCGTCTCCCGCCCCCCTGGTCAACTAGGTATGTACTATATAGCGTATGCGCAAATCTCCACTTCGGTATCTCCTTACCCCTTCTCCACATACATTAGGTCAGGTTGTTACGCACGAACTTCTTCCAGCTTCGTACAAGCTGGAGAAACCTAGAAGATGCATTGACTTGGGCCTTGGCGCCACGAGGGATCTGTGTACGTAGTGTACTTGGTCGTATGTTACTAGCGGCACGGCTTGGTTCCCCGGCTCGTCGTCGCGACATGCTTCTTGACCTAGCTTCGCTGCGTACGTACACGGGACTAACTAACAGCCCAATGAAGTTAATATGCCAGCCCATGCTAGACATGCCAAGTCGCCTGATACAGTATCGCTTATTAAGCCTCCAGCCTCGAGTGAGGCGGAAGAGGCTCCTATCGTGGCAGGGATAGGTAAAATCGTCCCGGCCCGTGATTGTCGCTAACTTCAATATCCCTGCCCGGTTCTGATACTTAGTCTGCTATGCATTGTTGTATTAGTTACCTGTTCTCGAATAGATTAAGCTTAACCTAACTGGTTTTCTATGGCCATTATGATAATCTCACTTTGGTAATTATAATATATAGCTTTTGTTAAAATATTTCCCGGTTACTATATATCTTATAAGTACTTAGTTACGGACTTTATGTTATTAGCGTACTTTAGCTTTACCGTTAAACATTTGTATAATTCCTAAATGATAAGTTTCGCAAAACAAAACAAAAAAAAAAAAAAAAAAAAAACTGCCGCTATAAAATCCCAATGATATAATGTTGTCGTTTGGGGTCTATAATATCTATAATATGCGCTTCGATCAATTGTAATATTGGCTGGTGGGGTTCAGCAACTCAAATTCGAGAACGCACGAAGAGCAAGGCCACCCGCGTAAGAGGGCCTGCCTATACAGGTAGGTACCTAGACTATTGGGTCTATAAGTCTTACACTTAACCATAGCAAATTCCACTCCATTGGTTTATATCAAGAGCTTATATCTTAGATGCATCACCTGTATAGGAGCCTAGCTCAATATGATACTTAAGTGAGAAATACGAAATACTCAAAGTCTCACGGAGAACCTATAGTCTTTACGAAAGACTAAGAGTTAACTAATATAAAAGTCCATCATACTTTAGGTACTTATGTAGATATAGAGAAACTCGTAGCACATCTCACTGTATAGCGTATACCTTGCTTCCGTGTGGAGGTGTCCGTCGGCTAGTACCGAGATCCAAGAGAGTGGTAATAGTGCACCTAATAATATAGCACATATAAGACTGTCCTATCGGGGAATTTGTAGAGCTCATTCCCCACTGTACGTATTTTGCATGAGATGACTACCTACTTTCGCTCACCGGTTATAATGCTAAGGTATAACATATGAAATTAATCGAGTTTACGTGAGACTATAGGTGAGCCTATGACGAGTTCCTTCGAATATTCCCTTCCTAAATCCTCGAACCTACCTAATGGAGCCTTAATGGAACCTCATATACCACTATATAACACGCTACATACGTCCGTTCTCCCCTCACCGCTATAACGTCGCCGATGTTCTTGATACTTGAGGTATACTTGAGCTCTCGGTACCTGCTCGAAGCTGACGGCGCGGGAAGGAATGACTTTCTTTTGGGTCCGAGTGGTCAGCAACCATATGATACTGAGCCCTGAACCGAGGGTCCATCATCTGCTTCTTCTGGAAAAGCGAGTTCTAGGCGATTGCAATTCGTGCAGTGCAGCCCGGCTACGCTAATGCCACTTTACATCCCCCGCAGCGGGTAGGGCGAGCCTATTCCGTCGTCTCTGCTCGTGGGGTATGGTATGTGCAAGTCGATTGAAGCCCGGAAAGCAGGATATAAGCTGACCCAGACTTGATTTTCCTCGGGGTTGATTGAGCTTCATAACAAACCCCGAGTCAAGCTGGTAACTGCAAGGCTGTGTGTGTGGGCGTGTGTGTGTGTGTGTGTGTGTGTGTGTGCATACAACTGTTTGCGAGCTTGCATCTCGTGTACCATGGCTCCCGTAAGCCACATACGGCATAAGATTCCGGACAACGTCGTGTCACGTATAGTTATGTCTTCTACTATAGAAGCCTGAATATCTGGGCTGACGGGGCCCAGATTGTCATCTGAGTAATCGAATAACCATCCTTCGGGCGTATGGAGCACCCGTAAGTTCTACCTCTGGCTAGACGCAAATAAGATTAGAGTACCCAGGTAGCTTAAGACTTGGTATCATTACCAACGCTACGCCGGTAGGTAAGAAGAATGCTACGTTGATTGCGGTAGAGCCGGGTTGGTGGCTCTACCGTTCCTTAACAGAGTATGGGATTAACCTCGTATTGTAAAATCCCGAACCACATGATCGTCGACATGAGTAGGGACGGGAATAAGAAATCTCGTTACGCATTTGGGGTGTCTGTTTAGTTGTTTTTCTTTTCTTCTTCGGACCACTGGCGAAGCGAAGCGGGATCGGGCCGCGGGCCCTAGCTGCATTTTCAAAGACTGGAATACCACCTCCTACTCACGGGAACTTAGTAAGATGCAACCGACAGTCTGGATCCAACTCGCTAAAAAGCTGGCGAGGGTGAGAGCTCCCGAGCTCCTCTGTCAGATCTGCATCGGGGGGAAGAGGGGGAGGGGGGGTATGATGAGCGCTAAGGCATGACCCTCCGATGCAGGCGACGGAAACCGTTTACTGGATCGACCAGGACCAGTTCGTTCCCAGTAACCAATACGATCTCCATGTCTTGCATTTAACACGTCCCACTCCGCAGACCTTTCCGGTTACGGGGATTCGGAGCTGGGTGGATGCTGAATGATAGCTCTGGATGCAGTAGGTATTGCGTAAGCTTACCACTATGCGGGTAACCTACTTGTTCACATACGGGTTGTTGGTAGTCGATCCTAGCCTTAGAACATCAGCGTTATATCTCTATCTGATTATTTATGCATATGCGCCTGCGCCCACCTTCGTACTGGAGGGGTATGTGCGCTTGTACGTGCGCGTGTATGTCACTCTGTGTGTACGCCTCCTTGGAACTCTGCATTTCCAACGCGTTGACGTATAGGGCTGGCGTGAACGTGGGGGCTGCCGTATAAGGCCCCCAAGAGACGAACATAAGCCCGGTAAGGCATCAATGCTGCGACTCTGCCAATATTTCCAGCTCTTCGGTGACCGGCGTGCGATCTCATTTCTCATTGATGTGGTTATATTCAGCGCCACAGGGTCATTTCCGCTACCGAGGAAGAGGAGAAGGAGACAGGTCACTTTGATAAGCCGAGGCTGTCAGGGAACACAGCACGCGGCGGCCCGAACTCCCAGCCAATATATCTCTTAGGGGAAAGTAAGCGAAATGCTGCGTAACTTCACTTTTGCTTCGTGCCCAAATTAGCTTCGAACCGGCCGTGACAACAACTACACCGCCGCAGATCATCGAGTGACAACAACGATTCCAGCCATAGCGGCAGGCTGAGACGATTTATTAGGTAGGTATCCTCATGCAATCGCCCGAGAGCTGTTCTCGTGAGTCATTTCCTGCGTTAGGATGCGTCCGGAATACTCTCCTCGCCAATGACACAGGTGAGTAGCGGTGCCAATGCAGTGCCACGGAACTTGAGGAGTCCTTTGAAACAATGACAATTGTAATGGTAACTCTAGATTGACAGAACAGGCGATCTAAGTTAGAGGCAGACGCTGCAGGTTCCCCGTATCTCATTTAAATCCTGAGACTAGTGTATGTGTTCAGACCGTATGGTGGCTCGCTCAGTAGCCTAAGTAGACGTCTATGTACAAGACTAACCAGCTTCATTTATGTGGCTTTGAATAGCAGAATAATACTCTGCAATAAGCCTTTCTAATATTGTAGATGTGGGAGTTAGTAGGTTAGTTATGTGCTCGAAATTTAATGTCTTCAACCAAGATTTCTCTTGGCCCCCTAATACGTGCGGGCCTTACCTAGTGTCTGCGACGATGCGAACATGCAGTGTAAAAAGAACTTGGCTACTGAACAGAGCATTAAAACTTGACTGAGCTTGTGCCGCTGTTTAAGTAATTTAGGTAGTTTTTCTGTTCTAGACATCTCATGAACAAGTGCTCTTCTGAACTTTCTAACAGGTTCTGACTACGCCGTTTCCTCTACTTGGTGGGTACATTATGACTCTGTGGCTACCTCCCACCCTAGACACCAACGACGCTCAGTTTTTATAACCTTTCATGATTCTGTCAAAAGCTTTCCTAAGTGTCTGACACAATATCATATTCATCCTAGGTCACGACGAAAGTCAATAGATTAGGTACAAGCGGTTACTATCATGAACTTGGTAAGTGGTAGATATTAGGACTCAAGTACCCTAACATCCAGGGATACCACGAGGCAGCTGATTCAATGTAACTGTAGACTTCTGATGTAAGAGTTGAATGGAAAACAAGGGGCATCGTGTGGGTTCTGCCAGCTAGGATCTTCTGTGATGATGCGATGTTACTTCGAATAGGACTTGCAAGGTTCACTAAATGGTCACCCTAAGATATTTAGATGAATGATGATATATAAATGCATGTTTTCCTTCCCATGGATTTAGCTAGGCTTGTCTTCCTATGTAAACGGCTAATTGCTCTCCTATAATTACCTATATTGTGTCATGATAACGATCTAGTTAGAATCGAGGCGTCTTCATCTAGTAGTTGAGTGTTAGTGATATGAGGATATGCGGATACAACAAGGATCTATTGTCTATACAAAGAGTAGTTATCTCCTTGAAGGAGGCGAGAGGGCTAGGCGTTACTAGATCTCCACCATATCCTGCATACTACGCCCCTGACTCTCACTCTGCATATGGCATCCATCGCAGGCGTAACCTGACATTCAGTATAAGAAGTAAGATAGATACTATGGCGCGTGTAGATAACTACTAACACTGTCACGGTACTGTCCTTATAGGTGAAGATAGCATCGTCAACCCCTCGAGTTGACATCGATCTACCTTTTGGTAGTGTAGCGGTTTGATAGCTATCTTCCAAACCCTTACAGTATGTCAACTCGATTGGTTGACGATGCTATCTTCACCTATAAGGACAGTACTGTGACAGAAACCACAGAGTCGAGCAGGACTATCCTCTAACTTCGGTCTAAGCAGCCCAGGCTACTATGTAAAACCTAACCTTTGGAATACAAAATGTCATGAGAAACACTATTTCATGGATGTTATCCAGTATTTCGAGTGGAAATTATGTCGATGGTATCACTGTCTCGACTCTTATGAGTGCTTGGTAGAATATGGCCCGGTGCCTTATACCTATAGATAACTGGTACCTAGTGCCGAAAGACCATATGCCTATATTCGCAGTAATTATATCCACTATCTTCTATAGCCATGCCCAGATGAAGTTAGCTAAGATTATCTTAGATTTATAGATATGTGTGGGTTAAGCAGGTGGTCATATCGTCCATATAGGTAGTGTGTTCCAGACTGCTGGGCCGTTGCCGGTGAATTTAAAAGTCTCAACGGATACGTGTACGAAAACTCAAGATCTAGAATATTGAAAACACCATACCATAGAAGATAAGAGGCAGGCATGGCTATGTTCCCTTATCGAGATAGTATTGGAGTTACATAACCACCAGGCACAATGGGCTGAAAAGTTTATAAAGAACCGCTAATATAGCCAGAGTCGTCGGTCTTGTGATGCCATATTTCCACATAGGACTATATCTTCCCCAAGGGGCATGTACGTTATGTTCGTAAGCCGGGCTACAGCACTTGGGTTACCATTGGCATCAACACTTCGAGGTGGAGAAACAAAGACGCTCCCCTGACCGAGCCAAGTGGGCGCAATAGTTATAATGACCGAGTCAATTAGATGAGAGTTCTCTTGAGAAAGGAGTGAGTTGATCACCTCACCGCCGCCCTCGATCATAATGCTCTGCAATCCCTCGTTCCGCACAGCCGCTAAGATAGTGCGCCAATCGAAACGACGATTGGTTGAATCGACACCAAGCACAGAGTTTTGGGGTTGAGACAGGACAATAAACTTTCCGCCGTGATCTTGCAATAGCTTCTTTTTCTCCCCTGGAGGGTTAGGCACAGCCGTTATGATGTACGGAGCTAAACCCTTGCCTGAACGAGCTAGCTTCATCACTTTGCTCTCTGAGGTGAAATCCCAACGTAACTTCGGGTCGATGACTATGGGCCGAGGCTGACGTGCGGTGATGGCAGCATTAGTTTCATCGATAACAGATTGCTTAGTTGAGACAGAAGCAAGTCCCAAGAGAGCACCGACGCCGGCGGTATCGCCAGTCGGTGAAGTCTCTAAAGGCAGAGTATCAGCCGCGAGACGACAGTTTAATCCTGGATCGTCGGCGATAGCTGTCCCAACCCCAACACAGATGGCGTCGTGGCGGCTACGGAGATAATGGGTCATAGCTTTTGATTTCAGACCTGAGAGGGTTGTCCTCATACCTGGGCCGAGGGATAACGCTGAATCGAGAGACGTGGCAAATGTTAACGTAACAAAAGGTGGCTTAGACGATGAAGATGTGTCCTTGTCGGAGGATGTTGATGCTGACGACGATGGAGGTAAATGAGGTAAATGAGGTTCTAATCGCATTGCCACAGTCGACGGCAATGCTAAAGAATTCTCAGCCATTAGAAGGCCTTTCTTGTCGTGTCAGGGATCGACTTGGCTGACTGGCTATAAACTACCTAAAGCTGCCCGACAGCTATAATAATGAATCGTCTGAAGATAAGATGACTTGTTAGAGAAAAATAATGATCATCATCAAATTGGCTGTGATTCCTCGTATAGTGCAAAGACTATTGATCCGTTCAAGCGAACTTGAACCTCTTAGCAAATATTTAAATACCTACTATGTATACTGTAAATAAAGTCCGCTCTATGCAGAAACAGGGATATGCTGAGAATCCTATGACCTGTTATGGGTTATGGATTGATATAATTGAAATTACTGATATCAACTCACACATGCGTACGTACATATGTACCTAGGTGCCTAGATGGTACCTTAGGTACCTAATGTATTTGCCAGTCCCCTCTATTTCTCTGGAGAAAGACTTATAAGAAGGATAAGGATCAAGAATATTTAATTCCTAAACGAAGGGTTGAGGTCTGATAGTAAAAATCTCTCAAATTATTCTGTAAAGGGTTGTAGTGATTCCTTCTGAAATTTCCAAGGCCAGAGACAACACAAGATTGATAAGATAAATCTGTTCGAGTCTTATCTCCTTCACCTTCGCTACGGGTTCCGATTTGTCATATTTGACTTCCTGAATTATATTTTTGAATGATGCCGCGAATGTGGCGTCGGTTGATGCAGACTTCAAACAAAGAGCATGATGTTCCAATTCAGGTCGCAGGTCAACCCAATGTCTTCCTTACCCATCATCCCAACCTCTAACCCAAAATGGCAAGGCGCAAGTGCTAGCGCACATTGGGGTGAGGTTACCCTGGTTGACATAATATTCATATATTTTCATAAAGTAATTAATTTTTAATTAATTCTTAATTAATTTCGAATTAATTTTTAATTAATTAAATATTTTAATATATAAAAAATTTAATTAATTAAAAATTAATTTAAAATCCATTAGGAATTGATTAAAAATTAATTATATAAAAAATAAAAATTTTAATATTTAAAATGCGCTGTAATTATAGCGCATTTAATGACTTTTACTCGCTGTAATTACAGCGTGCTTAACGGATATTACAGCGTATTTATCGATTTAGAGCCTCAAAACTCACCCCAATGTTAGAAATTACTCAGGTCTTAGCTGCGCAGATTCTTGCCCAATCGGGTTAGAGGTTGGGATGATGGGCAGGGAAGACATTAGGTTAACCTGTAGACTTTGTTCAATTGAATTGGCTGTTATACCGTGCCACAAGTAAGTACCTAGGTACCTAGATATGTATATACAATTCAGCCACATATCTCTCCACACACAGCAGGTACATGATATACATTAAGTACCTATGTACTTGAGTATTAAAGCTGTGACGCAGTTTGTCTGAGCTCGCTATTTCTTAAAACATCTCGTGACAGAGGTAACCGAATCGGTCCACCTCTTCTTCTATTGCCTTCTCGCTGTAGTAAGACTTTACTTTTCCTTTTTCTCTTTCTTTTTTTTTTTTTTTTCTAATAAAACTATTAGTTTTTAAAATCTAAAGCTTTTCTAAATAATTAGTAAAATCTGCCAAGCTCACGCCTCTTGTCCGCCAAGTCGTGCCACTAAATCAGCCATTCGCTTGGCTGCATCCGCGCGTCCCCTGACGCTCCGCCACATCTCCAAACCCAGCTCTTCGGTCACCCCAAGACTCGGCGCCAACACAATATAACCGCCGTCGTTCCCGAGGAGCACATTCCATTATTTGTACCACGCCAAAAGTCTTTCGACACTTTTTTTTTCTTTCTTTCTCCATCCTTGGTGATCGCTCATATCAAAACTCAATTCAACAGAATCGATCGACCACTTTACGTACAACTCGAACTCTCAACCGGAAACCCTTGTCCATCGGACCGAAGCGCAGATCTACCTACCCATCTCTTCCCTGCAGCAAATCCGATCTGATCTAACCTGTACGTTACGGTACGACCCGGGCCTCCCTACACAACTCTAAACAACCACAAACCAACCATGGCCGACAAAGGCGACCAACCCCCGGCGTACGCGCCCCCTCCCCAGGCGCCCCAAGCCGCGTACCAGCAAGGCCCCTACGGCGGCCCCCCGCAGCAGCCCTACAACTACCAGCAGCAGCCGGGCATGAACTACGGCCAGCCCCCGCCCCAGGGCGGCTACCCGCCAGCCGGCCCGTACCCGCCGCAGCAGGGATACTACGGCCAGCCCGGGTACCCCCCACCTCAGGGCCAGTACCAGAACCAGCAGCGCGACTCGAGCGACGGCTGCATGGGCATGCTGCTGGGCGCGCTCGCCTGCTGCTGCTGCTTGGAATGCCTGTTTTAAGGGAGATGAAAGAGGAGAAGGGAGAAGGGAGAAGGGAAGGAGAGAGGAAAGGAGAGTAGAGGAAAGAAAAAAAAAAAAAAAGGAGAGGAGAAGAAGGAAGAGAGAAGAGTAAACCGTTTCGTTTCAGCCTTCCGGAAGTCTAGACGTCAACGGAAGAGAGGAAGTGGATGAGATCGAGATCGTTGGAGAGAGGAATGACTACCTGATCGAGACCTAATGAGGAGGTAATATAACCCGTTTGGCGGTTCGAGTAACTATACCATTTTACCGTTCCCCAACTCTTTACCGGACGACTGCAACGGGAAGCTGAAGGGAAGGAAACGAGCACGATAAGCATTGGAAGGGGAGCCTGGCGTTATTGGTCCTACGGAATAGGTTATTTTTGTAATTATACCTCGTTGTGCTATTTCTGGAGCAGTCAACCGATAGCAGTCGCGTCAAGAAGTCAATTCCACATATTCTGCTGCTACTACAACATTTCGCTATCATACCTGTGTCGCCTTTATACAATGCACTATGGCTACCTAGATTCTAGCTTTCTATGCGGTTGCCCCGTTCACATGCCCATTCGTGTAACCGTTCGCCTGACGATTCGTGTAGCCATTATTAGGGTTACCTGTAAGCGTAGCGTACAATTCGTCGAACCTTTCGTCGGTATCCTTAACGCAGTCGTACGAATAGATCATGTGTTGAACCTCGGGGCTGGCCCACTTATCGGGAATGGGTGTGCCCTTCTTCATACCCATCGCAAACTGTTTATCTCTTTCCTCCTTTGCCTTACCCTCGCCCAGATGTAGCGATCGAGCGGAAGCTGCAGCCAGGTCGACTAGTATCGTCGTTCGGTCCTTTCTCAGTAGCTCGTAGACTTTGAGCGCCTTGGAAAGGGCTTCCCTGTCTGAACCGCCGCCCGGCGCGCGGCTTACCACTTCTGCTAGCACTGCGCCATCCTCGATGGCCATAGCAGCGCCCTGGCTAAGGTGGGGTAGCGTGGGATGGCAGGCGTCGCCGACTAGGGCAACGGAACCAAGGATCCAGGTATCAAGAGGGCTGTGGGAGCGCAACCTCCATTCGCATACCTCACCCTCGGGCACCATGTTTAGCATCTTTTGCACAATTGGGTGAAAATCGGCGTATACATTCAGCATGGCTGACTTGCTACCCCGTGTCGTATACGTGATACTCGGCGCTTCGGCAAAGTTAACGTCCGGCTGGCACGTCGATAGGTTGTAGATAGTTTTGTTGCTGATAGGGTACGCCACGATATGTCGCTTCTCGCCTATCCACCGCAGCGCAACATCGGCGTCAAGAAGCTCAAGAAGCTCAGGGTCATGTTCCATCTGAGACCGCGTAAGCATGATCCGGTACGCGGCCTGTCCTGTGTCTTCAATGTCGCCACTGAGATTTAGGGTTCGGAGCAAAACAGTCCGCACTGCGGATTTAATTCCATCGGCGCCGAGCAAGACATCCGTCTCCACTTCATAAGGCTCGCCGTTGCGTGGCTTTACCTTGAATACCGTCTTGTCCGGCCCGAAGGATATTATATCGGCGAGCGACGTTGAGAAGTGGAATTTGATGCTCGGATCCTTTTTGCATTCCTCATATAAACCGCCGGCTAGCGACGCCCGGTGTCCCGTGCAATGAGGGTATCCGTACTTCTCGGCAATATCGGGCATTTGGACGTGTACGAGTTCGCGGTTCGATGACCCTTCGCGGATACTCGAGGCTTTGATGTTAGTAGCCTCAGCAAGGATCCCGTCCCAGCAACCCCAACGGTCTAGCACCCGAGCCATGTTCGGAGCCAGCTGGATGCCGGCTCCGACGAATCCCAAGTTCGAAGCAGTCTCATACACGTCGACGTGCTTGAACCCCTTCTTGGCGAAGGCGAGGGCGCAGGCAAGACCGCCCATACCTGTAACGAAGCGACATTAGTCGCTATACTTCTTGTTTTGCTTTTTGGGGTCGTCTTCTTTCTGAATCATGTTCCTAGGCGGGATAACTTACCCGCGCCAATGACAGATATCCGCAAATCCCTATAATCGGACATATTGACAATCTAAGCCAAACACCAAGCAAGTCTATACGAAGCAGTGTCTATGATGTGACGGAGTCTGTCGTTTTACTGAGATGGAAAACAAGGGTTTGAAATACGACGGTAGGTGAGGACACCTTAGAGTCTAGACATAGACGTAGACGTAGACGTAGACGTAGCCTTTTCCTAATGAAGGGCGGCTGCTGAAGGCATGGCGACTATCAATAGGCAGCCGGTAATTCTGCCGCCCTTCCATGTTTACCTAGATAGTTATACCGAGGGTTACGAAGGAATCAGGCAAGTGTAGAAATGGAATCCATAACCGCCTACATAGTATAATCCTTAAACAAGGGTGGAGGGGGTTGACGTTTCTGATTGCCGGCTAATGAGGGGTTGTTCCATATCGCAATTAGTGTGTATCGGCATTAGCTTTGTGGGTAGTAGGAGAATCATTTCGCCTTTTGTTGCATCTTTTGGATCGTGGGCATCCTATCATAGCCATATCCTATTTTAGTATATCCCTCTCGTGGAGGCATATATCCACCTAGTTAACCTTTTCCTTCTGCAAGTCTTGTTTTAGCTGAGTTGTTGTCTCGGATCATGCACCTCGCATCTATATCCATGCGTATGTGGTATAACACGCGCATTTAGAGGGTCTAGATGTTTCGAGCTTCAAGATTGGTTCTGAGAAGGACGCTGCTCAAATCTTTACAAGAATTGGAAATCTACACTTACGTACATTAGGTAAGGTAAGTAATTAATACGTAGGTACCTAACATTAGGTTACCTAAGTACGGAATACCTAGGTACATAAACTCTTCTCCACGTGATAATTGCGGCAGCATTCACATTTTAGGTACATATCTAATTTCGGCAAGTGGGCTATGAATATGAATTACCTTAGGTACCTAGGTACATACATAAGCTGACGAGCATGAATCCAGACGTACTGTATGCACCCAAGTTGATTATCGATAAGAGCTTAGAGTGCCTATTAATGATTGCATGATTAATGATATCCTATTCTTAACCCTTGCGCCAGCCGTTTGGCGACGCATAAAGAACAAACGCTAGGATAGGAACCTGAGATGTCTCAACGTCTCAGTTGTTTCTCTCATCTTCAACATTAAATTTGCTTGCCTCGAGTACTCTCCGAGGTGATATGATAAGATGGCATCTTCCAAATTAAACGCGCTACCGGCGCTGAGAAAGCAGCACCTTTTGGTCGAGTTGTACGCGACGCGTTCCCGCATGTGCATGCGCATTCGCATTCGCATTTTATATCCTTATTATTTATTAAGTACATAGCTGACAGTAGTCAATTACAGCGCCGGCCTTAAGCAGACCTACCCTGAAGGCATCTTTGTAAGCCTTACTCCTGGCGACCCCAGTCTTTGGTCCGGAGTACTCTTCGTTCGGGATGGTGAGAATTTCGGCTGCTTGCATAGCTGTGTGGTAACGCTCAGGGGTTTCTAATCGATCGGTAAAAAGGTCCTTATGCTCCCGCCGTCTTGCGATTCCAGATCTCCTTTCCCGACTCGTATCCTCGACTACCACCACTGGTTACCTTCTCGACCGATATGTTTCACCCCTTAATTACGCCGCTAAGCACCTACATGTACTCGACCGACGTCCACGACAATGGTACCGTGAGTGCGACCGATGCCGAGCGGTTACCCCCCGGCGGATTCAGCTTGAGGCATGGATTTCCCGGCTGGTTTAGGCGCTCAAGCCGGGGCCTGAACACTGGCAGCAGCGCGCAATCAAGCGGACAGCAGGACGAACAGCAGACTCCTCACCGACCTCCCCCTCCATCGATGAGTAGCGCAGGCACGCCCGGCTCTAAAGGATCCGCTGTCGGCATGTCACCTGGCTTTGCCGAAACAAATAGGAAGGAAATATCTACTTATGAGGTCCTTCGATACATACGTAACACCTTCAGTGACGAAGACGTGTTGGACTCTATTCCTCTAGAAGCTGCTGGAAACCCCGGTGCCTGGCATGCTTGGCGAACACACCGCATCGATAACGGGAAAGTTTTCTCCGATACATCTGATAATACTGACTCGACAGACGCCAAGCCCACACCTAAGGAAACGCCCGATTCCCCAAGAAGACCAGGAGATTGGAATTGGGAAGGTGTTTGGGAAGAAAGGGTTAAAAAGGCAGTGACAGCTAGTCTATCCGAACCCGTCTTATATGGCGGAGTAGGTGCTGCTGACGATGTGGTAAGTTTAACCCCCCAACGTTTTATTCTCATGTACGCCTTGAATTGGTAAGTACTTATATATATGTGTATGCGCTACTAATGATTATTCACTTAGATTCGCTTTCTGAATATGGAGGAAAGTGACGTGGAAACCGTAAAGGATAATCTTATACGAACCTTGAATAACGACTCCTGATTTGGACTTGCCCGTATAGACTTGATGGAAGGAGCATTTCTACTGCGCTCTGAGGAGGACGGTTTTCTACCTATAGTTTCTAGTTTTTTGATACCCAGCACGATATATATCGCGGTTTTTACTTTACACCTCACAGCACCATTCCTCCCATATGAGGTATCTGGTATCGTTTTCGTAGTCCTACTATTCAGTTGCTTTTACGACCTAATTTCGAGTTTGATATTCATTTCACAACTAAGAGCAACTATAAAAACATTGGCTATGTCCGAACAACTACATCCGGGTATAATTTGCGCTATTGCTCTAATCCCGGCTGTTCTAATTGTGATTATTACTTTGACGATTTTGAAAGGGTTTAACCTTTTATCACCTCTCTGCAACTGGCGACCGAGGTCACGAAGCGAACCGCTGGCCCCAACACATCCTACCAGCTTTTTAGATCCCACAGGAGGGAGTTGTACGACTATTAAGAGCAGTTTTATCGGCCAAGCTGGGAACGAGTCACTTGGGTCTATTACTCGGCCGTTGCCAGTCCACTATGCAAGATAGCTCGTCGCTAGGCATGGATATACCGTCGCCATTACATATAATAAAGAGGGGGAGGTCGATGCAGGCCCTCCGCTGTACCCCCAGGAAAAGCAGCAATGAAAGTGTGGATGACGATCCTAGCCAACCACTAACCATTACAAAGAATCGAAAGTATCAGGGCAGCTCCATTATAAGGAGGAATTCAACCCGCGTCGATGAAGTGGTACTCAGCCGAAGCTTTCGGAACCAATCAGGAGGTGTTATTGCCAACATCGGTAATGCATTTCGATCTTGCTTGAAGTTGGTTACTTCGTTAACAAGTAGATCATAGCTTCCAACCAGGCTTTGGATCCCGTCACACCGAAACCTATAACTGCTCCAGCATCTCGCCGGTCATCAAGCTTAAAAGCCGGACGACCAACATCCCCTACATTTTTCTCTCGGTTACGTTCTTTGTCTAATCGGAAGACCCTATCTTCAAAAACCGATTACTATCAACATAATTCACAGACACTTAGCAGCTCTTCAGATGAATCAATACTCAAGTCTTCTAATGAATACACAACGACTGACTCATGGGATCGATCATCGAATTCCGATTATTCGGTTCCTTCTATATATCCCAATGAATTCGAAGTGAATAGGTTCGATGGTCAAGCCTTCGATAGTACCCGAGGACCATATAATATTAGCCCCGATCCCTATATCCTAGTTCCACATATCTCAATTATACCAGAATCGAAATCCTTAGAAGACGGACAACCAGACGTTTGGGCAGCTATTGAGATATCAGGTCGACTATTTCACCCTCGAGGCGATAACTCAGCTTATAACACCGACCAGGTACCTTTCATCCCTGTTCACCATTGCGGCATTGATTTATCAAGATATGGCTATCTATATAACATAAGGGTAGATGTCCTGCCGGCCGCGGAGGGTAGTGTTATTGACCTTGTAGGGGATACTATGATAAGGTATGTTCACATGGGATGCCCTAGGATGCCCACGCTCATTCGAGCCGACAGGACAATAAGTCCTGGCACTAGCATTCTCCTATTAGCTTGTATCCGGCTGGGGAATTCGAATTTGATAAAACCAAGAGCATCTAGGCATGATCCTAACGGTCTCATTGCCGACCTTGAAAATCAGCTGGGGAGTGCCCGGACTGAATATCTGCAAGTTAGGGTTCACTATTGTCATTCAGGATTCCCTGAATATGGGAGAGATTCCACTGATAACGATACTGGTGGCAGTGCATCGACTTGTCAGACCCGATTAGAAACAGCAGTGACTGGAACCATTCAACAACATACTTCGACATCTGCATGGTCTCCACGGCCAACTCCACCAACTAATCCTTTATTTCCTATTATTGCTTCTCACTGGGGTCCAATTCGGGCCAACGAAATCATGCAAAGAATAATGTCAAGTCGTCCAAGCTCTCGCAGAACAGCCAAATGGATGAGAATTGGACACCACGACAGAACTGGAGATGTCCTCCAGGTACCAACCCGGGCAGGAACAGCTCCTCCCGTCCCCCAACGGCAGGCTAGTCTCAAGCGGTTGTCCCCGGAAAGAATCTCCGACCCGGCCAGGAAAATATGGACAGAATTGCGCCGGACATCCTCCGGCAACCGCCCAGCTTTTCACGTAAGTAAAGCTAATCGGCTACCCGCCGCTACGACTTTTGTGGAGGCACCCAACTCTGAGGCTACCATCCGTCCCGGGTCAACACGGCCCGAGTCCAGGTCAGATGTTCAGCGGCAACGCGAGATGATACGAGAGACCGCAGTACGAAATAGGAGGTCTATAGGTGCTGATAGCTTAAAGAGCTTAGTGCCGTCGGTGGTTGATACGGACCCAGGAAGTAGAGATGATGGTACTCCTGGTTCTTCAAACACACCCGATAAGCAAGAGATACAGACTGATAAACGTAAACGAGATGGGCGCTGGAGTTTAGGGGGTTGGTGGTGATTCTTCTAGAAGGTCAATGGCATTAGACGTATAGAATTTAGTTAATAGGAGTACCGGTTAAAGAAATCTCTTGGGTGGTCTAATTTGATGGGGGGGCTTCTTGCTCTATACAGGATTCGATGTGACTTTTTTGGTCCCTTTCCACCTCGCTATATTTCTCTTATATAATCGTAACTTAACCATACCATACCATACCATACCATACCATATCACCCTATCATAACTCGTCACGCCAGGGTATCGAGTCCTGCGCTCCTAACCGCTCCACCGTCTTCGCCGCCGCACTATTCGACTTCTTCACCGCATCGACTATGTCAAAGCTGCCAGACACCACCTCAAGCGCGTACCGTCCCACAAACGTATCCCCGGCCGCGGTGGTATCCACGACCTTGGCCTTCTCGGCCGGAATGAGGCCTTTCCGCCCGTCGGCGCTCATGTAGTACACCCCACGGCCGCCGAGCGTCACGACGACGTTCTGCACGCCGCGCGACAGGAACGTCTTCCCGACGTGCTCGAGCCCGGACACGGCGTTCAGCTCGTACTCGGCCACGCCGCCGAGGATGGAGGCCTCGGTCTCGTTGACGACGAGGTGCGCGAGCCCGCCGTAGGCCTCCGGCGGCAGCTCCTGGGCGGGGGCCGGGTTCAGGAGGACGGGGACCTTGGCGTCGCGCGCGGCGTGCAGCGCGGCGGTGACGGTGGCCATGGGGATCTCGAGCTGCATGACGAGCAGGTCGGGGAGGGGGTCGCCGAGGGAGCTCGGGCGCGCGAACTGGTCGGCCAGCAGGCTGTGGTTGGCCTCGGGGCTGAGCACGATGCGGTTCTGGCCCGAGGGCTCGTCGACGATGATGATGGCCAGGCCGGTCTTGAGGGAGGGGGAGGCGCGGACGCCGGAGACGTCGACACCGTGCCGCGATAGGTTCGCCTTCAACTGGGCGCCGTAGCTGTCGTCGCCCACGGAGCCGATCATGCGGACGCGGGCGGTGGCTGTCGGGTCGTCGGTGCTGGAGTGGTTCGAGGACCGGGACCGGGATAGCTTAGCGCAGGCGATGGCTTGGTTGGCGCCTTTCCCGCCCGGAGATATGGCGAAGCGGTCTGACGTTAGGGTCTCGCCGGGAAAGGGGTGGTGCGGGACGTAGGAGACCAGGTCCATGTTGAGAGAACCGAGGACGGTGATGAGTGGGAGTTGGCCCTTGTTGGTTGTACTAGGAGTCGCCATTTTCCGGGGGGGGGTTGAGAGTCTTATTTTTACCTAGATCTTTATTTTAGGTCTAAGATATAAATAAAACCAGGGGGGTGGTTATCTCTCTGTAAGGTCGATGTCTTTCTCTTTGAAATTATGTACATTCAATTTCATATGGTCGTACCAGCGCCGCAGCTCGGAAACCCAACGTCGGAATAGCGGAGCCAACTTGGAGCCCCGCAGCAAACTAGATCAGAAAAATTAGCGGCGTACATTCATACACTTGGACTTGGAATAAAACCATTACTCTATATGAGAAGACTGGAGTAAATAAGTATAATATTAATTCCCGTCACGAATATTGAGACTTAATAGGAATATACGCTAAGTTAGAGTAAATGGCAAGTTTATAATGTGTGATACGTTGGTACCTAGATACTTCTTGTGTCCTGTACCTAAGACAGGCAGCCAATCACATACCCTTGCTCTCCCACATGCGGTCAAAGTCAGATGCTATTAACCCCACCATTAGTACCATTATACCATTAACCACCTTCCGCTAACTTACCGTAACCCCACCTAAATATTTTAGATCTCTCACCAGTCTTCACCAGTCTTTACTGTACCAGTCTTCACCAGCAGCTGCTAGCTAGAGCTTCATGACGCCTCTTCCTCGTTCAAATGAGGCTTAATTAATATTATAGACACTCTAAGACCAAGACTACCTAAAGTTTAAGTCTCAGTATAAGTCTAACATTATGGCGGACCTCAACCTCCAAGAGATTCACGACACGCTGATATCGGTGGCTCACGAAGCCGGCCGTATGATATTGTCTGCGAACCCTCAAGATATAGACACGGGAACCAAGTTAAATTGTACGGTTTATTATTCTCATAATTACCCCTCCATAAGTCGGCTACGATAGCTTCAGACGATTCTTAAGAGAATTAAGTTTCAAAAAGGAAAAGACGGACGCAATTACCTGAGGTGCCTATTCTTCGCAGATAGAAAGACAAGCTTTACTTGTAATTCATGCTGATAATACAAGTTCAGCCGCCGACATAGTTACCGAGACCGACAAAGCAGTCGAAGCCCTCGTCTCTTCCCGACTTTCCAAGGCCTACCCCACCTTCGCCTTCATCGGCGAGGAGACATACAAGCCGGGAATGCAAGTTACGGCCGCCCCTACCTTCATCGTGGACCCGATCGACGGCACCCTCAACTTCGTGCACAACTTTCCGGAAGCCTGCATCTCGCTGGGCTTCGCAGTCGACAAGATCCCCACCGTTGGCGTCGTATACAACCCGTACCAAGACAAGCTATATTCCGCCATCCGCGGACAGGGCGCGTACTTAACGCAAGGCGCCGTCTGGGGGCTCGAGGGGGGAAAGGGACGCAAATACAAACTTCCGCTGTCAAAGAACCCCCCGCCTCTAAGGGAGTTATACACGTGCATGTTAGCAACCGAATGGGGCAACAGTCGCGACGGCGTCAATTTCGAGGTCAAGACCGAAGTGTTCAAGAAGCTGTGCGCGAGCAAAGAGACCGGCGGCGCCATGGTGCAATCTATAAGGAGCATGGGCAGCGCAGCGTTGAACCTGTGCGCCGTAGCTGCGGGCCAGCTAGACGGATACTGGGAAGGAGGCTGCTGGGCGTGGGACGTCTGCGCGGGGTGGGCGATACTCGCCGAGGCCGGGGGCATTATGGTCGGCGGCAACCCCGGGGTTTGGGAACCCAAGATCGACGAGCGCAAGTACTTCGCGGTGCGCGGCGCGCCTAGCGGGCAGAAGGATCTCGTGGAGGAGTTCTGGAACGTGATCGGGGACAGAAAGATGGAGTACGAGAGTTAGAAGGGTTGAAAGAGTTAGGGGGTTAGGTATGAGAGATTTAAGGCGGCTTTATCTAAGGGCTACGAATTGACGATGACGGGCAATGAAATCTTATTGGAACGACACATTATTCCAAGAACGTGGCTTGACCGGATTAGACAAAGGATCTCGGGAGCAGATGGGAGGGATAGAGACTACACTAATAAACCATACTACGGTTACCCATTCCAGACCACCCACTCCCTGGAAACCCAGTTGGAATGTTGAACTCTTTGAATATTCCTTACTAATACCGTCCCTCTCTTTGAAAGATGTTTTTGAAAGGGGTAATTTATTTAATATGCTTCGAAATACTGAGCCTTTTTTTTTTTTTTCTTTCTTCTCGTTGGGTGATTTTGTATGGTTGAGTGTTGAGTAATTGGGAAGACGATACGTAATGACGCCGCAGACCACTGGAGTTCGACACGGCCGCATTTCGACGCAGCCGGGTTCAAACTCGAAGAGATGGAATATAGAAGAGCTTCATAAATGCGGCGCTATAGGTACCACGGAGCCGCGACGCCTCAACTTGCGCGGCAAAATCCATCCAGTCTTCTCCAACTGGAAAGACTTACACCGAGAACTGCGCAGGGAATTGAAGCAGCCGCTTCTTCTCGCGAGCAGGCTGCTGGAGGCCGCGGGACTCCCCTGGGCTTCCGACTTTCTCGCCCACGACGTCTTTGTGAAAGGCTACCCTGGCCGGAACCCGAGCTGTCGCTGCAGCTTTACGCATTCGGCCGCGGCGCGCGCAGACGACAATGAGATGGTGCCACGGACCATCGTGCGGCATCACCGCGCCGCGTGGGCGTCGCCGCACCTTAAGGGTCGGTGGACGCGTATCGCGGAGAGCAAGCTTAGGGGCGAGATGTCGAATTCTATCAGGTGGGAGCTGGACGAGGACATGTTCCGCGAACGAGGGTGGGCTGGATACACGTGTCGACATCCGCGGAATGGGCAGACGCTGGAAGAGCTGGATAAGTACGAGACGATACGGCGGTGGGATAGGAAATTCGAGAACCGTCGCCGCAGGAACATGTCAATCTTGGTCTCGGCTGAATTCCCGAAGCGGCTGGCCCAGTTGAGATGCGAGGGAAAGGGGCAGAGCGATGAGTATCTCTTAACGGCGTTCATGACGGCCGTCACGCTTTTGCATGAGTAAATCATACCCCAATTTTCTTCCTTTTTTGTTGGAGTAGAGTTCAATATTAATGGATTTTTGTTCAGGCTCGGCCATGCTATTTACTGGAAGGACTGCCGTGCTCTCACGCGAGATCTACATGAGCCCTTTTATGGCGCCGACCTCGAGATGGAATTAGGAGATAGCTTCGTCTCATCTATCTTCGGCGGTTGGATACCGGTACAAATTAAAAATACCGTCCACGCTAAGGAGACAATGGACTTCTCAGCCGGGATCGCGTGGAAGCAGGTGCTAAGTTGGGATTTCCACCGTCTGCGGCCCAAGCACCGCGCTCACTACTCGATACCCATTGACTAGTAAGCTCCCATCATAAAAGTCCCGTTTTCCCCCGAGTGTAAGAAATAACATTAGCCTACAGCGTATCCCGCCTATTCTCGGAGGAAGACTGGCTAGCGTCGCGCAAGGACCTCCGAAACGCCTTGATCCGGCCTCAGACGCTCGAGCCGGCCCTCAAGGACGTCGGCATATGCGCCGCAGTCGCCGCGGGAGACCAGCACGCGACGGCCGCCATAGCAGACTTCCACTACACGGGGCAAGGCTGGGTGTGGAACCGGCTCACGGGGGCGCGGTTCCGCATCCCGCAGTACGACGGCTACTTGTGCCCGGACCTCGACCTCCCCATTGCCACGGACGACGTGATCGAAGAGCCCACGCCGCGGCCCCAGCTCAGGCCGTCTCCGATGCCGCCTATGCTACCGCCCCCATCGCCTCCGACGGCGATCACGTCCGACAAGAACATTCCTCCGAGCTCCCCTAGCATCCAGGTCAAGCTAGACATGTTCCCTCAGCCGCCGCGGAGATCCGTTCCCAAGAACACCAGGAACAAGAAGAAGCGGGGTCTGGTGCACGACCACATCGATATGATGCAAATGAAGAAGCAGACCCCGGGACTCGCCAGGCTGGCTAAGGAAGAGGAGCAGCAGCAGCAGCTGAATCCGCTGGGCCCGGAGAAGTCGTCGGAGATCTCGCTAGACGAGCTACGAAGCCGGTTATCGCAGCTCCTGGGAGTTTCGTTCGATGAGCTTGAGAGGTTCTTTGAAGCTCCTCGGCGTGTGTAGAAGAGACGGTAGTAGGATAAATGGTTATTACCTTAGATAGGGTGAGGCAAGAGGGATAGGGTTGTGCTGGGGTTGAGGACTATATGTGAATGCTTCTATTTGGTGCTTGGGATAAGTAACATGGAGGGTAACGGAACGCCTTCTACTGTTTGTATATTATCGTAGTAAGGGATAGAGATGATCGTTTTTAGATAGTGGCGGTATTTATAAAGTTTAATAGTAGTGTGATAATAGGTAGAGGTAGCAGACATCATTAGAGACCTAAATATATAGAAGCGTCTTCATACTCGCAAGGTATATTGGTGATTACCTATACAAAATGTGTGAATATTTAGTATATCATATCTCCAGGTCGTGTCGCGAGTTAGTTGCCCAAGCCCACCTGTCATATCTAATCTATACTCGCAGCAGAATACACCACAGGCCCCTAACATAGTATATATAATACGAAGGCTCATGAGAATATTTACTTCATCGCAGCTACTGGCTTTTCCTTGCTCTACGTTCCCCATATAAGACATAAGCATCGTGTAAACACTATCTCAAATACAGAGGGCAGAATGCTCATATACTATAACCTCGCGAGGCCACCTTCAAGCCTCCAGTATATGTAAAGCGTAGGTATCTAATGCAAGTAATATCCCGCTGGATGTTAGCGCTTGGCAAGGGTCTCGATATAGCATCACACACAGACCCAGCACACATACATAGTCTTATACTAGGATTCTCACTTGCTCGCTTATATGTAGGTAGTATGCATGGGGTACGTGCATGCGGCTGACCAGCTACCGCAATCATTTAAGCTTTTTTTCTTTTCTTTTTTCTTTTTTTTTTTTTTTTTGTATGTAACCACGAGGAATTTAGGAGATGAAAAACGGCCAATTACGTTCATGATTTTAGGAAAGAGCATCTAGGTAGCTTTAATAGAATTACCTATCCATCTAATACAATGACGTTGTAGACTTAAATGCTACCGGCCTTGTGTGATGCCATCGAGATGTGCTCACGTATTATCGCGCAAAGGACGACTTCCGAGAGGTGAGAATATATCGATCGTCAACCTATTACTCCTATTGGATTCGTAACATTGTGCAAATCACAATTTGCCCGCAGATAAGTCCCGCGATTACTTACCTCAGACGAAGGAATAATGCCTCAACTCAATGCGGAGGAAGGGCATCGAAGCATGGCATGACTGTCAAGTTCTATGTGGTTAACTATAGCGAATGCAAGGGCGTGTCGAGTGCCCCTCATGGGAGAATTGCAGACTGGTTTGTATGTCTTCGTACGCAAGCATATTATCAATAAGGGATAAGTATATAGGTTGCTTACTGCGGTAACGGCTCACATCTCCTTGATTGACGGTAGCAAAAGGGTCGACCTTATCTTGTATAATATCGCATCGCGTCAATCTCGGAAAAGAAAGAGGATGGCTTGAAAGGAAACTTTGTAAGACCCTTGACGCCTCGATGCAGCCCTCGAATGATAGCATCTTGCTGCCGTAACACCAACCACCTCAAGGGACTTGGGGACGCACGACAGGGCTGAATGATGATGGTGGTACAATAAGGGGTCTCATCATTTTCGTGGCTCTGACCACTAACATCCGACGAGTCACAGGGTAGGATGCTGCACCAACGCAAAGGAATAGGCTGGGAGTACCGGCCCGCGACGGCCACTGGCGCTCGCAGGAAGGCTAGCCGCATGCAAGAAACTCATGCGATGGACTTGGAGTTACTGCGTCGCACTGCAGGGTATCTAACAAGCATGCACCTTTTGCAAGCGGCCTCGCATATGCTGATGAGGAGACAATATTATGAGACAGTATGATAAGGAAGGCTAGATAGATATACTATGTAATAGCAGAATATGCACAACAGGCAGTGCGTGCTGTGCGCCTCGTATGTGGGTTGAGATATGACTCGAATCCTTAGGTATGTGCTGAATTGATTACCCCACGGTCCCTAGCGGTCCTTGAATCAGAAGACAATGCTCGTAGGAGTTCATATAGGTCTAATTGTAGGATACCGAATATAGACCTCGTTCTAGATCGTATACCTAGACGCTGCTCGTGAACTTTAGGTTAGGAGAGATCGATTTTTGGTTGATCAAGTGAGCAGTTGGCTTTAGCTCCAAAAGTTAGCCGCTAGGAAATTTCCGGTGTCGGGCGTAGCGTAGATTAGAGCACGATACCGGCTTGCGCTAGTTAAAAAAAAAAAAGTGTTACATGTAACGTGCGTAATTCAATAGTCCCCCAGCATATCAGCATATCACCATGTGAGCTGTAGCGATGGAATATATGTGTCATGCATTCGCAAGCCACAGGGTGACCATGAATGTCTCAATCAACATTCCGACATGATATATGTGTTAGTAATGAGATGAAGAACTCGAGTTTCACATAGGTGATCAACTTCCACAATGACCACCTGCAGTATCACATAGTAGAGATCCCCAGGTGTTTGAGATCGCTTGAGAATCAGGTGTGCCGACGTGAAGCCACGCGGTAAAATAAAACAAATAAATAAATAAATCGTCGGATGAAAGTTGTGGTGATTCCGCGTTGTCTTCTATTCTCCCCTCATCATTTACTCTTTTTGTTTTTAGTATCATTTTTGGCGTTTGACCATTTCGAGAGGGATCTAGAAGAAATGACAGTATATGTGGTTTTTGAGGAAACGGAGTGGATCCGAGAGGCCCAAGAGGCTAACCCTGTAAAGTTGTTAGCGCTTTCTGCCCCGCCATTAGCGTAAAAGAGATAACTCAATTAGGGAGTGGCTGAAAAATTTGAGCGGATTGATACGTCTATGCGTAACTAGAGTCGAAGCGATGCCGCAAGTACGACAGGGAGCAGCCTCCAAAAAGTTCGCCAACCCCACATACCGCACAAAATCTGTATTAAACGATTGGCCGGCTTTGTTGACCGCAGATCTCAAGGTTCTGGGTTCCATCTACAGACCCTGGCCCTAGCATCGAGATGTTATTCTATCTTCAATGTAACCTTTTCGCATTTTGCGTTTTGCATTGTGCAGCGGGAACCAATGAGGGGTGACAGGCGTGCGTCTGCAACTCTAAGAGAAGATAACTAACTAGAATGTTCACGGATACGACAACTGAAGACTTTGAAAAATATGATGGTATGGCGTGGAGATACGGAGGTATGGATGGATGTATGTATGTATGTATGTATGTAGCCTCCACAGTTTATCACCTTTTAGACCGCCAAAGCCGACTTTGTTATTTGTTATTTATTACCCGATCTTTGCCTTGCTGATCATCTCGGCCATTGCTCGGACAGCCCATCTGGTTTCTACCACATAGGCAGTACACCTCTCAATTGCAAGATCGACATCACATCTACGCGAGTAGAGCTGTCCATTTTCTTTCTATTCAATATGTGGATAAGGTCTGTGCAAAGTGTAAGAGTGTAAGAGTAGGAAGAGAGAAGGATTCGGAGTTTATCCAGATGCAGTAGGCTAGTGAGTTGGATTTGGTTGAACCAGTTAGTTGTAAGTTGTGGATGAAGCGGGTGGAACTGGCGATGGAGATACTTTATTAAGACAGGTATGGTAATAGAATAATAGAAAATAATAATAATAGAAAATAATACACTAGAATAAATGAATAACAGAATGATAATACCTTTTGAGTACCTAAGGCACCACTTGGCGAACGGGGTTTCCTCAACCTCTCACTAATAAGGTTACTTAGAAGTTAGACTCATTCCAGCAGTCCTACCTTAACCCAGGCTGCCCGGGCTGCTCAGGGAAGGTCCACAGTTGAGGAACGTTAAAAAACCACTGTTTAGCGCATCTCCACAATTATTTTTCCAACACCTCCGATTCATAGTATAATTCCCTGATGCCGTCCTCCTTGTTCAAAATGTTCTTCTCAGCCCACCCTACCTTACCCTACCACTTCCTTCTCCCTCATGCAGTAGCTGCACATGCAAGCTCATTTCATTTATCATCTTTCCCTCGCATTTAGATATTATTTCTAGACATACCTGCCGACGAAAACTCGGGGATTTCACACACACCTATCTACCTCATATTCGTCCATACGCCGTTACTACTACCCTCCTCTATCGGTCTCACAAGCGTCTAGTGGCGTAGATAAAAAGAAAGAAGAAAAATACAGAAAAGAAAGAAAGAAAAGAGTTGTCCGAGAAGAAAATATTCTTGCGAAAGTAACGTCGCTGGTGGGAATAGAAGGAATTGCCTGCCGCCACATCGCTTGACGCTTGTCTTCCTGTTCTAGCATCTGCCAGCTCAAGATTTAAGTGCCAAGTGTTGTGTCCGCTAGCCGTAAGATTGATACCAAGTCACGAAGCAATGGTCCTAACAAAGCAGAGATCACCTCGAAACCCCGATGACTTTCCGACTGTTCAGCTATTTCTGTTAGCGATCGTTCGTCTAGCCGAGCCCATCGCCCTCACTTCCATCTTTCCGTATGCTTGGGCTTTAGTCAAGCGATTTAAAATCGGCAATGAGCAAGATGCCTCGTTTTACGCCGGTCTCCTCGTATGTAAATCTCGTACTTGTAGGACACGTAGATAACCATTGCTGACTCCTTTAGATCTCCTCGTTCGCCCTCGCTGAGGCGCTAATGGGGATGTATTGGGGAGGACTCTCTGATAGAATCGGTCGAAAGCCCGTCCTTCTCGTAGGATGTGTTGGCACTATGTTCAGTATGGTTATGGTAGGGTTTGCTACCAACCTCTGGATTGCCTTGGTCGGCCGAGCACTCGGCGGACTTCTGAATGGAAACATCGCAGTTATCCAGACCATGGTTGGCGAGCTGGTCACCAAACCTGAACATGAGCGTAAGTTAAGCCATCGTTTTAAATACAAATGGCTAAAAAAAGTATGCTAATGTCGTAGCTCGCGCTTATTCGGTTATGCCATTCGTTTGGTCCATTGGAACAATCATCGGGCCAGCAATTGGAGGAATGCTAGCAGACCCCCATGAGTCTTGGCCTGATACGTTCCCCCAAGGCACTCTATTCGCAAACTTCCCCTACCTTCTTCCCAATCTTTGTTGTGCTGCTCTTCTAATGATTAGTATTTGTTTGGGATATTTCTTACTAGAGGAAACGCACCCTGATATGGTCCCACGGGTTATGTTACCCGATGACACCTATGTCTCCGACGAGACTCCCCTTATAGAGACTTCAGATGCTATCAAGCAACCAGCAGTCGATCTACGCTCGGAGACGTACGGAACTTTCCGAGGAAGGGAAAGCGGTGAATTTAACCGTGACGCGATTTCCTCGAAAGCACCAGAAAAGAAGGGCGAACTCACCATTTTCACTAAGCGTATCATGGCTCTAGTCATTTCGCTTTCCATTTTTACTTATCACTCGATGACTTATGATCATCTCCTTCCCATATTCTTCGAAGATGACAAAGTCCCTATCGACCACACTCCAGATGAGAGTTTCCTCTCCAAATTCAACCCTCTTTACTCGCCCGGTGGCTTAGGTCTTTCTATGCAGTCCGTAGGGTTCATAATGGCTGTCAATGGAGCCATTGCACTCTTCGTTCAAGTTTTCGTCTTCCCCTTAGCCGCCGAGAAGATTGGCGTCTTTAGACTCTTCATTATTGTTACCGTCCTCCACCCGATTGCCTACGTTATTGTCCCTGCCCTGGTCCATGTGCCTAACTCGATGCTATACGCCGCGATTTACTTTTGCTTAAGCATCAGAAACCTCTTCTCTATCATCTTATACCCTCTGCTTCTCATTCTTATCAAGGATGCGACCCCCAGCTCGTCTGTACTTGGCAAAGTAAACGGCCTTGCAGCTAGCGCCGGAGCAGCTT
This sequence comes from Daldinia bambusicola, assembly GCA_022478815.1. Taxonomy (NCBI): domain Eukaryota; kingdom Fungi; phylum Ascomycota; class Sordariomycetes; order Xylariales; family Hypoxylaceae; genus Daldinia; species Daldinia bambusicola. The sequence continues at coordinate 160,964 of MU284084.1, forward strand.
GTCGTATGATAGCCCCGCCCGTGGCAGGTTATCTCTACTCAATTGGGTCGCAGATTGACTGCACCGGTCTCGCATGGTACGGAAGTGCTCTTGTTGCCGTAATTGGCGCTTTCCAGTGTTTTTCGGTTAAGCGGGAACGGAATGAAATTGTGTCAGAGGAGACGGGATCAATGATCAAGGACAATCATGTTACCGTTACGACTACTGAGATGAATGAGGACGAGCTATGAATCCGTTAGCAAGCGTATCGTCGTCTACGTAGCTCCAAGCCATGGAAAACTGGCTATCTCTCGACAATGACTTTTGATGATTTATGATACGTTTTGGGATGTGGATGTACATGACCACGGGATGGGCTAACAAAAAAAGGCGTTATTTTGGGTGATTAACTCGGAGTTTTGGAGCTAAGCTTGGAAAAGAGCATGGAAAAAATAAAGGGGTTCGCTTGGGTATGTGACGATATCCTCTGACGCGCGTTTGGATAGAGATGGCTTATACTACGGGTTCACTTTTTACCTTATTCAGCGTGGTTTGTCTTGGGGTTTGTGTAGTCATCATATCTTGAGTAATCTCTAAAATAGTAATATAATTATTTGAAATTTGAGTTTCTGTCTAGTTATTTATACCGATGTTGAAGGAGTTAGCTTGTCAGATCTACAAGCTTCTGTGGAATATAGTGTAAACGCTCTGCCTCATTGCGATTGCTGGCGACCTAAGTTTCGTACCTCATAGAGAAATGAGCCGTGATATATAGGTATATTCCATACTTACCACGTAGGTTACACCCAAGTGAGGATCAGTTGAGCCTCAAAGTGTGGAGGAGACCCGCATCCCGTCCCAAATATCCTCCCGAAGATTGCAGATCCAGCCGGGCTGCACGCAGGTACCCGACAAGAAAGAAATAGAACATGCAAAAAAAAAAAAACAAAAAAAAAACGGCCGATTGGGTGCTTCGGTGCTTGGGAATGTGAAAGGATAAGCCTTACGGGGCTGTTAGGACGATGTCGTGAGATGGGCGTCGGTTGACGTGCTTCGCGGAACCCTAGCTTATTTTGAACCTCGTCTCCACTCGCCCTGTCGTCAACTGCCGTTTTGGGATCCTTAGCGCTGGTTTGCGTTGAGCTGATTGATTGAATTAATTGATCCAAGGTTCTATGGAAAGGATGGTCAATTGGTTGCAAGTGCGTCTCAATCAGTCTCAAATTGGATTAGGATGAGGAGAGTTAGTGTCGTTTGAAGTTGGGATTGGAGGAATGTCGAGGTTAGGATAAGATACTCGTAACACTCATTCTTATAGATTTCAAAATTTTGGCTTCGAAGTTGGACACGATTCTTTATACGAAGTTATGTTATGATGACTTAGGAGATTTCCTTATATTATCATCTTTAATGAGAAGAGTTGATTAGGTGACAACTAATCATAAATACTTTCTTGAAGCGAGATGGCGCACAATAATGGTGTACTCTGCTCGTGAGGCTTAAGGTAAGTAGCGCATATAGGAGAGGGTTTCCTTAAGGACAAGATAACACAGCTCAACCATGCCTATTTTAATGAAACTATAACTAGCTGAGCTATAAACCACAACATCTACAATATTAGTATTACGAAATTAACCCGCAAGTGATCATGTTGGAGGAACAGGCATTAAGAACAAAGATCAATTATGTGTTATGAAGTCAATGGCGACTAGCCTTCTCTACTTTTAATCAAGAGAATATTACAAAAGTCTAATGTGGTGTCTGAATCCAGTACCGGTTTGTTCTTCCCTCCGAAGGGATTTAATTTGTCCATGAAAACCTTTATGTCCGAATATCCCTTGCTCAATCAAGTATGGCTTTTCCTATGCCTTCAAGAGTACCATGCAGGCGACCCGATCCTTGAAAACCAGCGTGGCCGCCTCATAACGCCGATCACCATAATAGCCCCTTAAATAAAATAGTGGTAGTTTCTCATCGATGCCACCATTTATAGCGCGTAGATAGCGGCCATGATGGCTCCAAAGGCAGCGGCGAAAGCGCCTGACTGCAGACCCCGGGCGCCACTAGCGGGAATGGTAGAGGTGGAGGCCGGTGGTACGGTGAAGGTGCCGTTAGCACCCGAACCAGAACCGCTGGAGCCTGTACCAGTCGCGATAGGGCTAATAGCTGTAGGCGTCACGGTAGCAGACTGCTCGCTGGAGATCTGGCCACTAGGCACACCGCCGGGGCTGCCACCGGAGTTTCCAATAGCGCTAGTAGTTGAAGCATCGGATCCAGACGCAGTTGAGGACGAGCCACTCTTGCCGGTAGATGAGGGCTTGGCGGAAGAGGAAGAGGAAGAACCAGTATTGGCTTTGTTGCAGCTTAGGTCGAAGAGGGGTGTAGTGGTGAGCTTGTTACCAACGATACCAAAGCTGGGGCTGGGGGTATCGGGCGCAGCATCCTGGAGGGTGTAGTACCAGAGGTTTGTGTTGCTCGACAGCAGAGGGCAAACAACATCCTTCCAGAAAGTCTCGGCATTGTCGGTGGAAGCAACAGATTGTCCAACAGTCTTGCCGCTGACCGGGTGGCCAGTCTCGGTAATCCAAACCTTCTTTCCACCAGCGGCTTGCTGAGTCTTGTCAAGAGCCTCTTGGAACAGAGACTTTGACTTGGAGATGTCATTGGCCATAGTGTCCTGGAAGTAAGGATACGCATCCATGCCAACCCAATCACAAGCCTCAACAACGGCTTGGTTGGAGCCGTTGTACCAAGCAGTCCAGGTATCGACGTGACCAATAGGAACACCCTCTAAGCCAGTGCCAGAGATGGCTTCCTTCGTCTCCTTGATGTAGCGAACAATAGTATCGGGGCCAGTACCAACGTTGGAGCCAGCTGCGATTCCTGCGGGCGAGTTTCGGTACAGATCTTCGCTGCCGACGGAAATACCATCTACAATCTTGGTGAAATCTTCACCATACTGCTTGATAGCGGCCTTCAAGGCAAGGATTTCGTTGGCGAATGAAGTGTCACCTCCAGAGGCCCAAAGACCAAGCAGAAGAGAAGTCTTTGTCTTGATGGCTGCAGGAATGGCGGAGATAGGATCACTTGCCGTTCCACCTTGCTAAAGTTACATGATGATGTTAGACAACTAGATAATCCAACACAAGGTTTTGTTGTTTTGTTCTTTATATTTATTTTATTTTAATTTTGGTACTTACCACCATAGTGTAGAGACGGGCGCTGGTCCATCCCGAAGTACCCTTCAGGTTTTGGGCGGTAGTGAACTCGTTTTCGAAGTCGGACTGTTGCTTGGCAGCACCTGTAGTAAAGGTAGAGCCATAGTTAAATCCCTGGATCGCCGAAGCCGTGGAGGCCAAGGCAAGAATGGAAGCAATGGCGTGCATAGCGACTGAATCTGGTAAAACTTATTAAGAAGAAAGAGATATAACTGTTTTGCTCGAGAGGTTCCTAGATAATACTGAGAATGCTAGGGTTTCCCGACTTAAATACGGATACTCTCCTAAGCTTACAGCTGGTGAATTAGGAAAGTGCAAAGCGATTCAGGCTGGGAAGAGAGAGAGAGAGAGAGAGTCGGCCTGACGCAGGAAAAGCGAGTGTAGGTGTAGTCAGGATGGTTACAAAAACAAGAAAAAGAAGGATGAATGTTAACCGAGAAAAGACTACTTAAGAAAGATGAACGAGAGAAGTTCACGTGTCGACGATCCCCTAGTAGCTACGTAGGATAGGGCATACTAAGTAGGAATACGGATGAAAGAAAAACTAGAAAGACGGGTGGTGACATGAGAAGATCCATGGTATGATTAGGTACTTGTACCTCCAACACGTAATAAAAATAGTGCGTGACTTGTAAGTACCTATTTTGTTGTCTCTTCCATTCCTGGTATAAATAATATCCAAATGTACGTACTACATCATGTATTCCCATACGTAACAATCCGTATGTAGTACACCTATACACTACATTAGGTATGCACCTAAGGTCATGCAATATGTTAGGTAAGCTTGTTCCTGAAAAAGACGCGCCCAAATAGCCAAATCAATATTTCTCTCCAGTGGTACTTTCCAACTCTTAGTGGTGTTCTACAAATTCTAGCCCGTTCTTTGAGTCCTTGCGTACCTTGCCTTCCCATCTTGGTCCCGACAGGGTGGAGTCTCTGAGTGGCTGCTGATCGATCCAATCATAAAGGATTATCCCGTCTTACCCCTGTTGAAAGGTATGGAAACAAGCTCCGAAGTTGCCCTGCTGCGCCCCATCTCCCACGCGGATCCAATCCCCGTTACGTGCTAACCTAAAATCTTTTTCGATCGATTGTTTTATTGGGACTTCTGGACTGCTAAGAATAAACTGTTTACGTGGACGGAGACTGCGGCATGTACAACACAACATATCTACATTTTGCAAATCATTTCAAACAAAGGTTGCCTGTCTCACTGAATTAATCCTCAAGTTTCGAAAGTAACTAGTCGACTACCTAAGGTTAGGTATGTAAGGTAATTATTTACTGAACATTAATACGATCTGACTGCCTCGATTTGGCTTCGAATGGAACCTCTGCAAGTCAAGTTAGCAAAGGAAATTGATAGTCAGATGATGACGTGCAGGAACCTCGTATTAGACCCATTAACCTCACTATCATTTACTAACGACCACGATCTTCGTGAGATTACAGTATAGACAGTATTCGATATACTGTAAAGTCTACTTCGTGTTGTAGTTTACATAATGTTATTCGCTAGTGTCCAATGAAGCATTCCAAGCCCTTTGCCTTCACCTATGGGATATACACCAGAGAAAAGCAATAGCCTACCTTAGGTACCTATAGGTACCCATGTACGTAGAGGGTGGATAAGTCTTACGGAATTCAGGTTAGGGCTCAGGAGAAATAGAAGGGAATAAATAAACAAAAAATCTGCGTACGTAGTGGCCCTGATGCGTAATGCGCATTTTGCGGGGGCCCCTTACTCTTGCATTGGGACTTGCGTTCTGTTCCTGCATTAACCAGCTCATTGGGCTGGACCAGAGATGGGCTGACACAGCGGCGTCGGTTTGCGAGCAAATAAGAAGCTAGCAGTTCACATGTATCACCCCTTACGAAGCCAGTTCCTCGGTCGCCAAAACTGCATAAAATACCTACCCGGGTAACCTAGGTTAATGTGTGCTATCTAGAGAAGGAGACGAGAAGTGGCGAAGAAAGAAAACAAGAAATAGATCACAGTTATCCATAACGTTGCGGTATATACCATCGCGTAGAGGTACACTATAATAGCACTATGTAGGTACCTAAGGTAGGCGAACAAATCGTCATTAGGGTACAAGACAGAAAAACAGACCGTCATTGGATATACCCGAGCTATCCGGACTCACGGCACACACTTCTATCACTAGAAAATAAATTCGGATATCATCGGATAAGTTTCAACTATATATTGCCATAAGAAAAACCGAAGTAACGTGCGTCACGTTGGCTTATGTAGAAACATGGCTTTAATTGTGATTTCAGACGAAATTAACCCATTTTGACGCTTAGGTAGTTATAATGCAAAGCCCGAAAAGGCAACTCACAAAAACATCTTGTCCACGAGTGATCTAACTTAAATATGCGTATGGATGACCCGAAGAGGCGTCGTATGAGAAATTCGCGAGTACCGACTTCATATGTGAAAGCAAGTTAGACATGATTTTAGAATTTCAATATTCTGCCAAAAGTACTCTACGGTACGAGGGTATCAAGTTATGCATAGCATGCCACGTTCATTGCATACGAAGCAAGGGACAAACGTAGTTGCCCTCGTTTGCCTTATTCGGATAGCGCAAGCTTTCCGAGACCACAGTCTAACGGTCTAGATCCAACTCGAACACGACTCGAGTCAGTCAACCTAGACGAATCCCCTAATACCGCGTAGGCCAACCGACTTCTTTCTCTCCTTTTCGTCCTTCTTATCCTTCTTGTCTTTGCGAAGGTTTTGTACGCCTCCTAGCAGAGTTAATATATGCTCGTTACATTTAGTACTGGGTTATATAACGGTACTCACCTCGTCCGAAATATCGCTCCGTAGTGGGGCTACCTTTGCCTGTTGTAGGTGGATCAATCAGCGGCGTAGACGGTCGTCGTCCCTGGCTTTCTGGGCCAACATTATACGGCTCGAGTGGCGGGGTGGCATTATATGATGTCGGCTCAAACACATCTTGCTCAGATAACCCGCGCTGTTGGTGCTTTCGACGTGTCAATGGGCTACCTGAATCGGAGGACATGTCAACCTCCGGGTCGGTGAGCGTGTGAGTATCGGGCTTCGAGAGGTTAGATATTGTAGACTGCAATTCAAGTATGTTTGCTTGCAAAGCTGCGTTCTTCTTCGTGAGCTCTGCAATGCGGCTCCTAAGTTCAGTCTGCTGCGCTCGGCTCGCTCCTAGAGCATTCTCAAACTGCATCTTCAAGTCTTCAGAATTGCGTCCTGTATTGTTCTTAAGCAGGTCTTGAAGCTTGGCATTGAGAGCAGTAATTTGCGACTGATATGTGCCGTGTATTCTCTGGATATCAGATTCGCAAGCTCTAAGCTTTATCTCCAACGCCTCAGCTCGGCTATCTGCTTCTGCTGCGCGCGTTACCATTAGTTGACGTTCTGCCTCCTTAGCTTGGTAATTTCGTTCAGATTCTGTCAATCGTTCTACATCTTTCCTCAACCTCTCCAACTCGCTAACACTGATCTCAACAGATTGCATGTTTTGCTTGAGACCTAGTTCTCTAACTTCAGCCTCGCAAACTAATAGACGTAATTTATCTGCTTCGCGTTTGGCCGCATCTAACTCCGTTCGTAAACTATCCCCTTCCGCATTCCATTTCTTCTGTTCTTCACGGAGCGCTCTCAGCTTGGCAGTGAGATCAGCTTCCCATTTCTTCGAGAGCGTGCGACTCTTCTCTGATTCTTTCTTTGCTTGTATTTCTGATTCTTTCGCGTTCTTTACTTGCTGTTTAAGCTGACGATTCTGTATAATTAAATTCTGGGTTTCTGCCTCGCTTGCTGCTTCCCGAACGTGCCGCCTTCGCAACTCGCCCATATGAGTGAGGTGCTGCTGCTTCATAAATCGTTCAAACGTTAGGTCATTGTAGAGCAGTAGCAATTGGCGCTGCAAATGTGCTATCTGAGCACTGTTGCTGTCGGTTGGAGACTGAGAGGGGTTAACCTGTTGTAAATTCGGCTGGGGTTGTGATCCCGGAGCGTCAGAAATAGATTCGTGGTAGCTCAATGAAAGAGATGGAACGCTATCATTTGGCATCGATTGATGTAGCCCGGATTTGATGGCTTTGTTAGAATTGAGCAAGTCTTGGAGATGAGTTTGCGAAGCAGACGGGATAATTGGACGAGATAGGGTCGGACTCTCATTACCAATTCCGAGTGGTTTGGGTGAAGTATCTCGATTTGAGTGGCGGCTGCTTATAGATGACTGGCGTAGCACGGCGGATTGTACTTTACCACTCGTGATAGATTCCGTCAAAGTTGACCCAGTATTCCGCCGATTATCTCCTTGAAGAGGACTGAACATCGTGTTACTGAAATGATAAGAGCCGCTCAGTAGTGCAGATTCATGGCTGCCCTTTTCAGGCTCGTCTCTTTCATGTAGGCTATGATTCGCCTGGGTGATGTCTTGAGTAGGGAATGCCTCACTTGAACGATAGAGCGCCACACAGTCTGCTACGACTTCAGCCGGCTCACTTTTGATCCATCTTCCAAAGTCGGTTTTCTCTGAATCGATAGTGAGAGTGTAGAAGTTCTCATGGAGTAGATGACATTGCCGAAACCTTTCAGACGCGTGACGTATTTCGGTAGGTTGAACCTCAATATCATCGGCATCGGGGACATCCGCATGTCTGAGGTATCTCTGCGGCTTCCGAATATAATCCATAAAGTTGATAGGGTAGAGGCCGTAGAGCACCGTGAAATAATAAAGGAGTTGTGGGATGGCTGTGTCGTCGAAGTCGGACGAGTATGCGAGCTTTTCCCAGGCTAGAGCATTAGGGGACAACCTTCGATCTGGATCTACATCCGCCACCGTTTGAGCGGACAATTCTCGTTCCCAAAAGAGCAACCTCGCATATATGTTAAATAGCGTGGGCAGGTGAGGAACGAGAGAACTTGGCATATGAGGTAGGATCATGGTCAACGCGGTCAAAGCTAGGGATACAATAGTCGTGGATGTATCTAGCTGAAGACAGTTGATTAAATTATTAAACAATGGCGTTTGTAAGATAAGATGTAGGTGCGGCGGTTGGCTCTGTACGAAAATACCCAGAAACGACAGAGCACGGGCGCGATACGTCTTCTTTACCACATAAAGGTCAAGAACAGTCAAGAGATCCTAAGTTTACTTAGCAAGCTGTTTGGGATCCGGATAGGACACGAGTGCTTACTTTTGGACGTCTCTTCCCGTAATGTAGTAAAGTCTTTCGCAATTGTTTCTCTTTGAACTCCGTCATTACATCGGGGCTTTTCCCGATTGCTTCATATTCATCAAGCCATAGCAGTAAGATACGTTCTGCAAGTTGAGGAGCAGCACCACCAGTGGGTGAACTAGGGTCATTGCCATCATCGGCAGTAAGGACATCCAGAAGGACACCCTCTACTTCAGAAGCAAGACCTCTCTCTTGATTAAGATGGTTCAGTACTAGAAGTAGTAAGTCAAACCATTGGAATGTCTTGCTCGGCTGTCCGATTATGGGTCGTAAACGGCGAAGGACAGCAACAAATGCGGTATATCGAGACGGGACCTGGGCGACATCTTTATGGAACAAAGAAAGCAATTCATCGTTGACCTTGTCGGCTATACTTTCGTCGAACTTCTCATGCTTGTTTAGGTAAGCCTCGATGATCTCAACGATATCGTCGGGGAGCGGGTATGTCGCCGTCGGTATGAAACTATGTATGGCTTTCGTGAGCTCCTTAAACGACCTAAGAGCGTGGATAATATGTTAGCGCGCGGGAGATTCCACTTGATAGGTTAGATGTCTAGAGTAACGAAGCCGGCTTGGTTACTTTGGCCAAGACCCTGGGTGACAAAGGTGACGAAATTGACGAAATTGACGTACGGAGCTGAAGACATTGGCGACCGAAGCCCCGAATGGAGCGGTTCGAATGAAACAATCAGTCGGTAGGGATCAGAGAGCGTTGACGAAGTAGACTTCCTGATCGAGAATGCGCATAGTAGAGCTGCAAGAGCTGCAAGTCCCGCAGGAGCTTCAATCGAGTTCCGAGGAGGTTCCCTGGGACTTTGGAACCGTGGGACCGTGGGACTGTGTCAGCCTTGGTTCCATTCAAAATCTTGTAGCGAATCAGTTTTTGTCGAGTTCCCGCGGTGGGTCCTTCCGACTCGTTTAGAATTGTTTTTAGACCGCTTTAAGCCTGCAGGTGCCGTAGTGTGCAACGAGTGTAACCAGCCTAAACTTAATCGTGTACAGGTTACCTAGGTAGATGTAAATATGTATTATGTATTATAGGTTAGGTACTAGTGCTGTCTACGTAAACTCGACAACGCACCCCAAAGGGGTGCTGCGCTTTAATTAAGGAAACGGGCAAGATTAGGGATTCGATCCGAAGTACTTCCGAATACATGTAATTCTTACGTGTTTGGAGGTATTTTCTAACATTCATAAAATTTCATAAGATATCATTATTCGTTTTCCTTTTTAAGTATGTAACAAGGGTCGGAATAGCTTTTTATTGGTGCTTAAAGTCTGGTACGCTAGCTTAATTACTGCCCGATTCCTTAATTAAAGCGCAGCACCCCTTTGGGGTGCGTTGTCGAGTTTACGTAGACAGCACTAATACCTTATTGCACCATATGCCATATTACCATACACCAATGCCCACGAATCTTTATTTATTGATTCAACGTATTGATGCACATCTTATACTCAATACCTATTAACTACTTAAGGTATACATAATGCACCTAATGCATGGAATGTAAGCCGGCCCAAGGCGCTACATTGAAAAGTGTTATTCGCCCAAGAGTACGACGGGATTAATATGGGGAATTGAACGCACAAAATAAAATTATTCTCGACGAATACAATACGTATTTTAATTATGTTTCAGTTATAGGTAGTTACCTACCTCGGTACCTGTATGCACTCCAGCCTAGGCAATCCCCCAAAGCTTTGGCAACTGCAATCTTTGTAACAAAAAGCCTTGATCATGTGCACCCTTTTGAATTTTAACTTCGGCACTGTATTTCCTACAGTGAGAGCGTGACCACTTTAGATCCACAGGGAAAGGCCGATCTCTTGGGTCTCCGCACCCTAGACAGCGGCTTCGAATCTGGGGGAGGGGCAGGAGAAGGAATGATATACATAGTACCTACCTCGCTACGTGCTAACTACATGCTATTACAGGCTACTACTACTCATGCTCAATCTGACAATGTGGGGTAGTTACCTTCCAATACCTACGGGCTCTGCCTAGCCCCTCCCTAAGCTCCATAGGTCCTACGTAACTCTCCGGCGTGGGCAGGTATTGAAAAGCTGAAGCCCCTCAATCACTCCATCCATCAGCCCATAGGTTCAATTCCTCGTTCAATTCCTCGCTCGATTCGTCTGGCCATTCTCATTCAACCTTCTTCTCAATTCCCTCAAAGGAATGGTAAAACAACTTAAACACCTTAAGCAACAAAGCAATTGACCTCATTTCCTTACATCGTGACTCAATATTAATCAATTGTGCGCGCCTCCAATATCTTGTCCTTCCCCCCCCTCTCTCTTCATCATAGGCATCTGAATTCCAATTCCAATACGTACACACACTCAACCTTCCTCTCTTCATATATCTTTAGACCACGTTGCCAATTATTTTTCAACCATGGCGCACAAGAGCTCTGCGGTGGCCGACGAGCCTATTCAAGTGCTATTCGCACTTCAACACAAGTTCGACTTGTTGGACTTTGTAGGCACCCTCGAGGTTCTCGACTGGGCTCGCCACGATAAGAACGATGAGAGTATGTTAGCTACCTAGCCCACGCATTTCTGTCCGGTCTGCAAACCGCCTCTATTTTACTTGTACGCTAAGAGAGACCTTGTTTGCAGGTACTAAAGCTTTCGATTGCACAATTGTTGCCTCCGAGAAGACGGTGTTATCACAGCAAGGTGTTATGGTTAACTCCCAGATCACCTACAAGGAAGCCCATGAGCGCCTTGATGAATTCGATATTCTCATCGTGGTGGGCAGCGTCGATAGTGACGCCATCCTGAAAGACCACTCTGAACCCATACCCATTATCGAGGCTTTCGCAGAACTTCAGAGGAAGGACTACACCCGAGAGCGTACACTGATGTCTGTCTGCACTGGGGCTCTATTCCTAGCCGAGGCAGGTATTCTAGCAGGCTTGTCTGCCACTACTCACGCGGACTACATGACCAAGTTCGAAATCGTCTGCAGCAATGCAGCTCAGCGCGACCTACAAGAACGAACCGATGTCGTAGAAGACGCCCGATACGTCGTGAACAACCTTCGCTTCGAGCTCGGAGACGAGGATGAGAATCCCTACATCCGTCGCAAGTCGGACGCTGGTAGACGCCCCTCTGTAGCTCGGTACGTTTTACATTCAAGTATGCACTTTCTTTCGGCGTGCTAATCAGTCATACAGAAAGGGAAGTGTGTCATACAAGGGCTCGAACGGACGCCGTGAGTCCATTGCGCGCCGCGCCGCAATGCGTCTTGGGGGGCTTCGGGTCATCACGGCGGGGGGAATATCTGCTGGCATAGATGCAGCTCTGTATCTAGTCAGCATTCTGGTCGATGAAGATTCCGCGAATGAAGTTGCCCGATTCATGCAGCATGAGTGGGTTAAGGGTGTTGTGGTTGATGGTATTGACGTTTAAAAGATAAGAGTCTAATATGGGAACGGGCGGGCTAATGCATGTGCGGACGTGTCAAAATCTTGCTGGACACTTTACGAAAGGAGTAAAACTATTTTTTCCCCTTAAAAAAAAGGGCCTCAAATTCATATTTTCGTCGTTTCAAGTTTAATTCAATTAGGTTCTCATTCTCGTGACCTTTAAGGATGTGTAGAATTAAATACACAGGTAAAGTAACTCACTTATATGAAATTTACAGTGGGCATTCTTGTATAAGTCATGCAGGGACACAGAACTAAGCGAATTGGGTACCCATCTGAAGAGGTGGGTCCGCGAAGTCGGAATTTTCACCTGCCGATGTAGAGGACGAATATTGAAGCCCGCAGCGCATTTGTTAAATTCAAGTTGATATTGTAAAGGGTTTTGTATACTTTAGTATATCTCCTTCCACAGTCGCTATCGAGGCACAATGGCGACAAAATACTTCCGGATAGGGACGAAACAAGTTTTCTTGTATGCGCATCTGATCTAACCTATCTCGCCATTTCTTAAGAATGTTTTGCAGCTGACATTTGGGTCCCAAACGTTAGACCAGATCACACGATTGCCTTCCTTCGACCGCGGGAAAACCAACCGCCTAACTTTGCATCCTTTAGGGTGCCCCTGACATTCAACAAGCTAGACATCCGCGACTACCTACTGCACGCGTACAATGTGCCGGTGCTGGGCGTGCGATCGCAGCTGACGCAGCGCCGGCCGCGCCAATCCAAGATGCACCACCGCATCTACCGCCCGCCACCGGTCAAGACGATGACGGTGGAACTGCACCAGCCGTTCGTGTGGCCCGAGCCCCCCGAGGACAAGAGCCCGTGGAACCCGCCGACGATGGAGAGGCGATACAAGGATATGGAAAGGCGGGAGAAGTGGCAGAAGGACGCGCAGAAGAGCGGCACCTTCCCGCTGAGAGACGAGCAGCCGGCGCAGGAATCTAGGCTGGCGCTCAAGGAGGAGGCGAAGAGATTACTGAGAGACGGAAACTGGGAGAATCACAGGAACCTAGACCCCAAGTTCACGGAGAAGAAGTAAATGGGGGCGGATCATGGTGAGGCAAGAAAGAACAAAAAGAGTAAAAACTTGAGTTTTTCAAGTATGGAGGGGAAGGGGGGAATGGGACAATGGCTAAGAACTCTATTCTATAAGCATGATAGAGGACGAGTGTACGACTATGGGAAGATCCCAGACCAGATTTGCATGTACAACACGCACTGGACAGCGAGCAGAAGACAATGCGAAAGTATTGTATCAATACTTGCTTGATGCTATGCCTTTGTAGGCACAGCATCTGGTATATCTACCCAGTGATGGCCCTGTTGAAAATACAAGACCTCGCTTCCCCAACTCCACCAACCCGCGGTGAGGTTCCTCGCAAACACCTCTAGTGCAATGTAATTCTCTGGCATTAAGCCCTGGAATAAGGGTCTTACATTCGGCTTTCTTGAGTGAATATCCGGTACCCCCAGAATCACTTTGCTCTGGATTGGAGCTTTCACCGTGCAGCTTCTCTTCCTACCCAGTAGCAACCGCTCCCACGGCTTTCTCCATTGAGCTTCTAAGTCGATGACTGGGTCTCCGGAACTGGTGATCTTCAGCCAGGTCCATTCCCCAACGAGTTCCAGGCCCCATTCAGAGAAGATCCCTTGTGGGGATGTTAGTAAATTATTGACTGCAGCTTTGTTAGTGACCCATACTGCCACAATGCCGTCTGACTTTAGGTGTGACGCGATAGGTATCTGAGTTAAGAGATCCCTAACTTCTTGCATGTTATACGCAATAGTGTAGCTGTTTTGTTTCCGCTTTACAGATCGACTAGGCCACGGTGGATCAAGAACAATTAAATCGAACATGGGGGCGTCAGCGACAAAGGCTCCCCGCTGAGACTCTATGGTTCCTAAGAGATAGTGTGATTGATCTGGAATGAGAGACCCCAGTATCACGTCGGCCGGCGTGTCCGTAGTTCGCTTCCTCTTTTGCGATTCTTTAATATATGATTTATCACCACACAATTCACTTGCATCCTGTACAACACGCGGCAAACACCATAAGCCTTTGTAGTTCTGCTTAGCCTTTTCAAGTGCCGACCTTACGGCTTCTTGGGTCATCAGTTCAGCTATGCTTGCGGAAGGTGTCGTCAAATGGTCCAAGCTTTTCTTTTTAGGTTCGGGTATTTCCCATGGCGTTTTTATTGGACTGCAAGAGATAATACGTTGCCTAGGCCTAGGGATCTGTTCCGGTAATAGTTGTGCCTCTTCAATAGAACGTGGAATGTCTATAAGAATAATAGATCGATCTGGGCTCTGATACAGCACACAAGATTCGGAGAGATGATACGAATCTGTGTGTGAAGACATGATTCCTCGGGATTCCTAACATGCGAAATGAGAACGCAAGCCCCTTTAGTCTATCTGTGCCGCTTTGCCGTGCTTTCAAGAGCCACAATGGGACTTGTGCAATCATGACATGAGCCTTAACCCCTGTAGATCGGACGAGTGCTCAAAGACATCAACAGGAAGCATAGACTTCATATCCTGTAGTGTCAACTTCTGGGTTGATTTTGATGACGATGTGCTTGCTACGTTGGCCTTAGCTCAGTCAATTTGAATCGGGTTCTGCAAGTCAAGCTCAAACTCGCTTCGTAAGCTGCTCCACCGAGTGGTCCAAGACCTACTTTTGATCTTTGGGTATCTTGTCAGCTTGTTCAGAGGCAAAGTCAACCACTTGTTGTGCGTTAGGAATATCCCGAACTAAAGGCGGCCAATCATAAGTCCAATGAGAGCGGTAACTGTGCCTTAAAAACAGTTGTAACCGCCTCGAATGTTAGGTATTGAATACCCTTCCTGCGCCTCGTTAAAATGTATGGTAAAGATCAAGGGAAAATGGAAACAGCCGCGCGTGAGTTGGGCCCAATCACAACCGATATGTTGGGTAACTTGTTAGAGATGTGAAGCGTTTACAATAACAGCGCTAGTACCGGCAGAGCGGCAAAGCTGATAAGAGAAAAAAGAGCTTAGGCATTATCAAAGTGGGACCTTTCAGGGGTTTTGTGCTGCCAAGTCATTTAGAGCAGGCGCCTCTGACATCAGTCTCTTAATTTTTTTGTTGTACTATGTAATCCTTGTGTCGATGTTAGGGGTTCCATCTTCTGATTGGCGAACGACCCGTCTGCTTAATGTCAAGCTGGTGTACGGAATACAAGCCAAACATCTCGTGCATTAGGTAGTCCTCCAACTCTGCAATACTTATAATGAAATCCCCTTCTTGTGGATCAGGATCTCGCAGAAAGAGCAGCCGAAAATAAAGTTCCAATGCACCGCAAGTGACATGGTATGAATCGGTAGTTGCATCCCGCGTAATAGTAATCCTTTGTGGTAATACTGGTCGGAGAGCACTGCTCTTAGTAGTTACTTGTCTTGTATTTGTGGCTCCTTGGCAACTCTGAGGATTTACTGCCTCTTCTTCCCACCTTTCGATAAGGATACTTGAATTCGTATAATCAAATTTGGCGAGAAGCACAATCTTGACCTGGTGGTCTGATGCTGAGAACCACCAGCCTCGATGACGAATGTCGGCCAAGAACCTTTGAGCCCACGTACTGAGTTCAGATCGCCGCTTGAATCGCCTTCTTTAATATTACTCCCAGGGTGACCTTCAAAGGTGGTACTTCCGATTGCTGTACAACTTTGTTTTTGTCCATTCAAAACAAGCTGGTCTCTGAACCCATTCCAGAGCCCGAGGGGAAGTGCTTCATGTAGGCCAGTAGGGATTGCAATAATCAGAATAGCTCTATCAGCATAATATTTTTCCTAGAGAAGCAGATTCTCGATATCGGTAAGAGAGACAGCTATAAGAGCAAATAATCGCCGAAATATTTATATTTAAGAAATTTACCTTTGACGATAGCACAGTCAAAGCCACCCTGGATCTGGCGGACTGCCCTAAAGAGGGCCTTCTGTATTTGTAAACCGAATCGTAGACAGGTTGTCTATGTCCGAGGATGTTGATGCCATCGTGAAGAGAATAATTGGCTGTGAGGAGAGTGGTTGCGATCGACATGGGGACTAAGGGTGTAGTTTGGGTGTAGTTTGGGTGTAGTTTTTCCAAGGTTGTTGTAGAACCATAAACCTCGCGCGTTCATTGGATACTAGAGGGAGGGAGACGCCCACGTGTGGGGAGGTCTGCAGATACTACGTATCACTAGTACCACCCACTGGTAGCGGTACCTCGAAAATGACTTGCTTATGCTGTTTATGACGCAGTGTTATCTGTACCTAAAACCTGGTGTGGTACTTGATTAATCTGTTATGTATCCAGGTTTTAGGGAAAGTTGACGCATCGCGGAAACAAGTCCCATCAAATCGATACAGCTTTTAAATTCAATCTAACCGCCGCTTTCTCCTTGTCTATAAATTCTTTTTTATTTTTTTTTTTTATTTTTTTTTCGTAACTATCTGAACTTCAATAACGTAGTTGTTCCTCTCCCTTGAATCAATTCCTATACGTTTGTTCCTACCCGCACCCGTAGATATTGTCCTGTTTGTTCAGTTCACAATAACACTTACCATAGTATTCACTATTTACTTTCCTGCCCTGTCAGCGCCACCTACGTTAACCTACAGCACATACGTGCCTCCTTATCTAATCGTCATTCTCATTGACATTGTCATTGTCACTATCGCAGTACCAACTTCGCAAAACAACGACGCAGCTCCTATCAAACTACTTTGCCCTCTACTATTCCACCCTCTCCATTCGTTGATTTAAATTGCGTATGAAGTCGATATCGCAACAAATATCTCGGGTTAGATTCTAGGTCGTTACCCAGCCTAGAGGGCTAACATGGCGGATTCAGGGGGTAGGTTAACGATGCTTTTATACCAATTTGTCTCAGGTCTGCATATGATGCTAACGAATTTACCTAGATCAGGGCGGCACAGCCCAACGTAACCAGGGCATCACTCTAATAGCTTTTGTTACTGCCCTGAACGTCTCGTTAATAGTCTTTGGCGTTCAGACAGGATTCTTCCTGTTACTGAGAAATAAGCTATCCAGGATATTGTATGCGGTCCCCTGATCTACCCAACCTACCTCACCTCATACTTTTCTTAAACCGTACGCTAATAAGTTATTTCTAACAGCAAGCCTAAAACATACCTTGTACCAGAACGAGAGCGAACTGAATCTCCACCGAGTAGCCCATGGGGCTTGGTTAGTACTGTATTCCGCTTCCCAGATCGCGAGGTTATTAAGAAATGTGGTCTGGATGCATACTTCTTTCTCCGATACCTTCAGACTTTACTCGTCATATTCATACCTATGGCCGTCATTATAATCCCAATATTGGTGCCAGTCAATTATGTTGGCGGACTCAGTCGCAATTTTTCAGCGAATACTACCAATAACGTCAACTCTACTGACCCCCAGGGCGCCGATTATAGCGACCCTAGCGCACCAAAGTCTAACATTACCGGTTTGGATACGTTGGCATGGGGCAATGTAAGAAAAGATCAGACTAACAGATATTGGGCGCATCTCATCATGGCGGTCTTGGTTATCATATGGGTTTGTGGCGTCTTCTTTGCTGAACTGAGGGTTTATATCAAAGTCCGCCAAGACTGGTTAACGACCGCCGAACACCGCCTACGAGCTTCTGCGACAACTGTTTTAGTTAGCGGTATACCTGACAAATGGCTCAACGAGCAGGCTCTCAGAGGTCTCTTTGATGTTTTCCCGGGAGGGCTTCGAAACGTATGGCTCACGCGAGATTTGACACATCTTTTAGAGAAGATCTCTAAACGTGATATGATCCACAAACAGCTAGAGGAAGCTCAGACGGAACTAATTCGGATGGCGAAGAAAGAGCAACTGAAGAAGAGGGAGGCAGATGAAAAACAGGCGCGCAAAGCATCTAAATCGCATCGACCTACTAAAGGAGAGAGACAGGAACGCCAAAAGATGGAGGACGACGCAGCGAAAAGACAAGCCGAAGGTAACCAAGGCATAAGCAGCGGTGATCGGCACGAAGTCGCACACGATTTAGGCGATGCCGAGGCAGAGGTAAAGACTGAGCAGCGTAACGAGGGTCCTAGGCCATCGACTGGGCGTAGCTTTGTAGCGAGTGGATTCTCGAAAATAACTGGCGGATTTGGAAAGGGGGTTGATGCGATGGGTAAGACTGGACAGGAAATACTCGGAGGCGCTAGGAATATCTCGCATGGTATTGATAGCCAAATTGAAACAACAAACGGCTTTGTAGCAATAGGAACGCCACGAGGCCCATCGCCGGCTCCCCCCACACGAGGATCGGATCGCCGTCATGTTCAGCTGCCAGATGAGAAAGACCTTCCCAGGCCGTCAACACAGAGCTCGAATTATCCTGAAGACCGTGTAATGGGGCCCCCTACATCTCAAACAGAGCATTATCGCAACGGTTCTTCGGTTTCCCAGGATACCATGCTAAAAGGAGAGAGCGTCGAGATGCGACATTTCGGAAATACCACCCGTAAAGCTGATACCCTTGAGGATATGCAGCAACATGACACCATACGATGGTATCAGTTTTGGAAGCCCCCGGCAGGTGGATACGTGTCACCTGTTCCCCAAGGATACGAGGGAGACGATTTTCCATTCAAGAAGGAGAAGTCACTCTTAGAAAAAATCAAGTCATTTATTCCGTTTGTTGGTGGTCCGGAGCTTGAGCCGATAGAATACCCTAAAGCCTACAATGACGAATGGCTGGAAGATAAGGACGGCGGGGCGGAGTGGGAAAAATGGGTTAAGAAATCGAAGCGTCCGACACATCGTCTTGCCATCTTTGACTGGACTCCTTCCTGGCTACCCGGGCTCCCTTTTCTCAATAAGAAAGTCGATACCATCTACTGGTGTAGGCAGGAATTGGCGAAGTTGAATTTGGAGATTGACATCGACCAGAAGAACCCAGAGAGGTATCCATTGATGAAGTCGGCTTTCATTCAATTTAATCATCAAGTCGCCGCGCATATGGCTTGCCAGAGCGTCACCCATCATATTCCGAGACATATGGCTCCTCGCACTGTGGAAATATCTCCTAACGATGTGCTCTGGGAAAATATGGCTATCAGCTGGTGGGCTGAGTGGCTTCGGACCGCTGCTGCAGTGGCTATTGTCGCCGGCATGATTCTTCTTTGGGCGTTCCCAGTTGCCTTCACCTCCTCAATCTCTCAAGTTAGTACGCTGACAGACACCTTTCCCTGGCTGAGTTTCATCGACGAGAACAAAACTATCCACAACATTGTGTCTGGTGTTACTGGTGTCCTGCCAGCCGTTTTGCTTGCTCTGCTTCTCTGGTTAGTTCCGATTATCATGGGCTTCCTTGCTGGCTTTAAAGGAGCCAAGACTGGGGCCCAAAAAACGGAAACGGTCCAGAAGTTTTATTTCGCGTTCCTCTTCGTCCAAATTTTCTTGGTTGTCTCCTTAGCTTCAGGCGTCCTCCAAACGCTTGATTATCTCGCAAATAACCCCACTGGGATTGCGGATCTCTTAGCCGAAAACTTACCAAAGGCTGCCAATTATTTCTTCTCTTACATGATTCTTCAGGCCCTCAGTGTGAGCTCGGGTACTTTACTACAAATCGGAGCTCTTATCAACTGGTACATCATCGCGAGGATTATGAATAATACAGCCCGAAATAAGTGGTTTACTAATACCAAGCTGCCCGAAGTGAACTGGGGAACAACCTTCCCAGTCTATACCAATTTCGCCTGTATCGCGTTAATCTATTCAGTGGTCGCTCCGATCATTTCTATCTTTGCTATTATCACATTTAGTCTCCTGTGGATGGCAAATAGGTACGCCATGATATACGTGAACCGCTTCACGATCGACACCGGTGGCGTGCTGTATCCGCAGGCCATAAACCAGACCTTTACAGGGCTTTACGTGATGGAGTTGTGCCTTGTCGGTTTGTTTTTCCTCGTCAGAGATGAGAATGGTGAAGTTGCATGCGCACCGCAAGCTATCATCATGATTATTACGATTTTCTTAACCGGCATATACCAAATTCTTCTGAATCAGTCCTTTGGGCCACTATTTCGATACTTACCGATTACCTTTGAGGACGAGGCGGTTTTGCGGGATGAGGCATTTCAGCGTGCTCAGCAACGCCGTCTAGGTGTTGATAACCACGACGATGATACGTCCGACAAGGAGGACTCGCCGAGACAGCAAGGTGGGAGCCCAACTACTTCTATGGACGGTGCTGATGACAAGACGGGGCGAGGTAATAAATTTACCAATTTTAAGCCTGTTAAGGGCATTGTCCACGCCGGTACCTGGGCGGCTCGTGGCGGTAAAAGTACTTATGATCGTACTTTTGGAATAGCAGAAAAGGGGTTTAAGAATGTCGCTAGATATCGCGAAGAACGTCGAAAGAAGGATCTCGAAGCGCAGAGGGCCATCGGCGAGGCTCTGTATGGCGGATTCCACGATGAAATTGAGGATCTTATGCCTGAGGAAAGAGACGTACTTGTTAAGCGTGCGTTTATGCATTCGGCCCTGCGCGCAAAGCGGCCAACTGTGTGGATTCCTCGCGATGACTTAGGTGTGAGTGACGATGAGATAAGAAGGACAAGGGAGTTCAGCGAACATATTTGGATTTCCAACGAGGGTACGGCACTCGACAGCAAAGTGCGAGTTGTATATGGCCGTGCCCCTCCAGACTTCTCGGAGCTGGATATTATCACCCTCTAGAGAAAAGAGACAGGTGAACTGAAATGTACATAGAGAAAACATACGATGGAATGATTAAGGTTGGAATTCATTGCATAGCCGGCGGAGAGGTATACCCCATGTTGCATAAGGCCTTTAATAGAACTTCCTAAATAGATAGGCCTTCTGATTTCTGGATACTACCCAACGTGCTTCGACGTGCATATGGAACCCAACGTGAGCCCGCTTAATTGAGTTCCTAGTTTTATTTAACCTTGAAAGAGACTCCTTACGGATTGTAACCTTATACGGGGTGGGAGAAGGGGGACATTCTTAATACATTTGATTATAGGTAGTTACCCAACCTAATTCCTGGAGCTGTACCTGAGCCGCGTTGCTTTTAGCTTGAGCTTGACCAGAGTTGTACGCCCCTATGCAATTTCCTGCCTGAAGATACCGATATAGCATAGGTATTCGTACGCGACTACATATTACATCGGCATAAGTTATTCCAGGTGGCTCCAGAACGAATTTGAAAGATAAACAAAATACATGTGTTCATTCATACAAAAGAAATTTGTTAGTATAACTAGATATTTTGTATTATAGACGGGAGAGCCCGTTGGTTCGAATTTACACTAGTAGGTACATATGCAACTTAGCCGTTATGTGGCTATATTTATAGAATGTTGGATGCTTATTCTCTTAGGTACACTCTGTTTTGCGCACTGTAAGGCAAGTATATGATCTGAAAAGCTTATACTGTATAGGTAGGCATCTCGCATGTACCCTGAGTACCCAGGAGGTATTATATGCATATGTGCAGTGCTTATAAGCAGATAAATACAATCTTGCTTACATATATACCTCGTACCTCCAAAGGCCAGAGAGGTAGAGTGGTACCTAAGATAACGGCTTCAATGCGGAGCCACCCGGCGGGGGGGTAACACACAAACTCTAAAGATGTGCTAAACCAGTGGACGAGACAGTTAGACAGGGGTATAGGAATCTGCCAAGAACCAAATTCTAGCGCGATCGGTCGCCGGGGGGTGCTTTCGCAAATACAACATATGCAAATACACTATTGTAGTAGACTGGCCGGGACCTCTGACACGATAACCAGGGTACTTGTTGTTCTCATTCCTCTCTTTTCCTTCTACTGCTTTCTACTGTCTTTCTTTTTTCTTCTCTTTTACCCGATGTCTCTGTCTCGCCCGGCTTGTACAGCATAATAGTACCTAAACCATAATTCCCGAAGTCCTCTCCTCCGATCTTGACTCGGATCTTGGCTTGGATCTTACCTTAATGATACTTAACCATACCACTCTTTTTCTAATAAAGAACGTGTTAGTCGTGGTTCCGACCACAGTGCCTTGTAAGATTTGCCCAACAAGTCAAAGCAGCGCCGCAAGATCAGCGTCAGCAACAGCTTTCAGCTAGAAGATCATCCCTCGCATCATTCAGGTCTGTCCTTTTAAGTGGTACTAGGTACCGATTACACTCGTTTAAACCCATCCTTCGACCCTCCACCGTGGCGTTTCATTTACAGCCACGGAACGGGTTAAAACAATATAGGATCCCACGACGGCCTCGTCGCAACACAAACTAGTACTGCATTCCAGTCACTTGGCATACCCGCAATCGTATATGAACGAAATTATAGCTACAATTTCTTGCGCCGAGTAGTAAATCTAGGCGAAAGCTGGACGTTCGATACCTTGCGAAGTTAATCGAGTTGATGCATCTCGAGACGCAATAGCGATAGGAGGGATACACGTACGATGGGAGAATCTCTGTCCAGGAATAGTCTGAAATGGCTGCTTTCCTTTCTAATAGTCTCGCAAGTCCATGCTTTCTATATTCCGGGTATGCTAAACCTAGGCGGCTCCGCGTAAACGCGCTCCCTTCCGCTATGCAACGTCTAACAAATTCTGTGCAAATATAGGTTGGTCGGTAAAGAGTTACAAGGAAGGCGAACACATTCCTCTACTCGTTAATAAAGTCTACTCCGATAATACGCAATTACAATATGCCTACTACGATCTCCCTTTCGTCTGCCCACCCACCGGCAAAAGCCACGGTCCGGGTCTGCTAAGCGGCCAGAGCATCTCGCTCAATCTCGGAGAAGTTCTTCGCGGCGACCGAATTATGACTTCAGACATTGACCTTACCATGGGACAAGACAAGGAATGCAGTTTTCTTTGCGAGCAAGTAGTTACAAGAAAGGATCTAAGGAGGGCAAAGGAATTGGTGAGGGAAGGATACGTGGTAGAATGGATCGTGGACAATTTGCCTGGAGCCACTAGCTTCGTGACCGTTGACAAGTCGAGAAAATATTACGCTGCTGGCTTCAAACTTGGATTTACGGATTATTCGTCGAGTACAGGAAAGCCGCGCTACTTCCTCAACAACCACCATACCATTGTGATTCGATACAGGACAGCGCCAGGTCGAGCCGGTGAGAAAGGAAGCAAAGTAG
This sequence comes from Daldinia bambusicola, assembly GCA_022478815.1. Taxonomy (NCBI): domain Eukaryota; kingdom Fungi; phylum Ascomycota; class Sordariomycetes; order Xylariales; family Hypoxylaceae; genus Daldinia; species Daldinia bambusicola. The sequence goes on from MU284084.1 coordinate 184,010, forward strand.
TTGTAGGCTTCGAGGTTTATACCAAGAGTATCGGTCCAGACGTCAAGCGAGAGAACGGTTGCCCCGTCGATCTTCACGAAGTTGAGGATCGCTTTGAACTCTACATCGCCCCAAATAAGACGACCGAATTCCAAACGCAGTACGCTCATTCATCATACCACCCCGCGGCGATTGAAGAAGGCGACGACGATGACACCATCTCTATCCCATACTCCTATTCCGTATACTTCCGCGAAGACGAGTCGATTGAGTGGAACCGCCGTTGGGACTTGTACTTTGTCAACTCGGAGGAAGGCTCTAGAATCCATTGGCTAGCAATTATTAACTCCCTGATTATCTGCGGTCTGCTCACCGGCATTGTCCTCATGATATTAGCCAAGACGATCAGATCCGACATCAAGGGATACAAGGAAGGCTCTATCGAAGATGGTAAATTGCGCAAAGCAAAGTCCGCCAAACGTAGTCCCAAGTCTGAAAAGACAGGTTTGGGCGTTCTCGAAAGAGATGGTGATGTGGATAAGGAAATCGAGATTTCATCTGACGACGAAGCGCTGGAGGATGTCACGGGCTGGAAACTTTTGCATGCCGATGTCTTCAGAAAGCCCGCGTACGGCCACCTACTCGCTCCACTTGTTGGGTCGGGTATGCAACTCCTTTTCATGGCCATAGGCTTGGTCCTACTGAGTGCCATTGGCGTCTTAAACCCTAGTTTCCGTGGTGGCTTCCTCAGTGCCGGCTTTGGTCTTTTCGTTTTTGCGGGCGTCTTCTCTGGTTATTTCTCTGCAAGAGTCTACAAGACGTTTGATGGGAAAGACTTTGGGAAGAATGCGTTGGTTACGGCATTCCTATTTCCCGGTCTCTTGTTCGGCCTAGTCTTCATACTGAATCTCTTCGTCTGGGCGCAAGCTTCTAGCACTGCCATACCATTCGGTACCTTGATAGCTATTGTGCTCCTATGGCTTTGTATCCAGGTCCCGCTAGTTTATCTGGGCTCTTGGTACGGGTTCGTCCGCACCGGTGCCTGGGAACATCCTACAAAAACCGCGAGCATTCCCCGCCAAGTCCCCAACCAAGCTTGGTATGCCAAGAAGCTGCAGTCGATCGTCCTTGCCGGTCTAGTCCCGTTTGCTGTCATCTTCATCGAGCTCCTCTTCGTCTTTCAGTCCGTATGGCAGGACAAGAGCGGATACTACTACGTTTTTGGTTTCCTGGCTGTCGTCCTCGTCATCTTAGTTCTAACCATTGCTGAAGTCACAGTTGTTACCATCTACGTTCAGCTCTGTTCCGAGAACTACCATTGGTGGTGGCAGTCGTTCTTTGTGGGCGGAGGAAGCGCCATATGGGTGTTCCTGTACAGCATCTGGTACTACTTCGCTAACCTGCACATATCGGGCTTCGTAAGCTCCATGCTGTTCTTCGTATATAGCTTCATGGCATGCTGCGTGTATGGGCTTCTTACTGGCACCGTGGGATTCCTGACGGCTTATGCATTCGTCAGGAGGATTTATGGGTAAGTTTAGTTAAATGTTCACTTCAGTGTCGCGCGAAACATAACTAACTTCTTTGCAGTGCTATTAAGGCAGACTAAATACTTAATCCATGGGAGAACGTGATAATGTATTAATGAGACGGATATAATATTTCATATATATTTCGCTGTTTTCAAGGCTTTCTTTTGCCTGCGTCGTGGCGTTTATTATTTTGGTGGAGCTATACACTCATATGAAAAGCCTCGATCCCTTAAATCGGACAAACAGGTCGGCGTAGGGTTTGCACCTGAGTGTTTCAAAGTCGTGGCCGCCTTTTGTTGGATTGGATCAGCGTTCATCAGCCGTCATCTAATATCTAAGGGGGTCTCGAGTTACGTTAGCCCTTTACGAGATATCGCTCCTAGCGACTCTAATCGACCTTATACAATATAAGTTTAACATATAATGGCATTGTTATACATTTGTATATACTTCAAGCTACCTTGGATATATGAGTAATCAACTTCATTTGCTGCCAACGACGTGAATGACGCGTATAACGCTTGCTTACGCAAAATAGGACGTGACGTGAAAATGAAAACGAATACGTAGAATATGTACAACTTGAAACTTCATCCTGTCTCTCCTTAGAGACTTTATTCACCTCTGCACTTGGCATATTACTTCGCTCATAGCTTGCTCTGGACGGGTTTCCGTTGTATGGCGATCCATACCCCCTCGCCTTCGGCCAAGATGTTTCCTATCGAGATGTTAGCATTCGAGTGCGACGTTGATGATATTAGACTTTTTTTCCCTTATAGGGACTCACCATCTTTATCTTCCAGCGTGCCCCTAACATCTATCTTCCGGCCCACCTTCCGTATCGCGCGCCCGCGTATCAGCAAGATCTGCGGGACCCGGATCGGGCGGCGGTAGTGCGTTGTAAAGCGGGCTGTATGCGCCCCGTGTGCTGTCTCCATTAGTACCTAACCTATATATAATTCGGAGATGGTGAAGTAAGGGAGCGAATTGTTTTTTTTTTTTTTTTTTTTTTTTTCTTTCCTCTTTCCTCTTGACAAAATACGAATAGAGCAAAGAAGACAAAAGGATCCAAAAACTCACTGGTCTGAGCATTCGCCGCGCTCCCCATAACCTCGTCCATCAGCAGCCCGTGCATGCCGCCGTGCATGACGCCCGGAAAGCTCTGGACGTCCTCGCCTAGGTCGACCAGGGCGTTGAACAGCAGGAACGGGTTCCGCGGGTCCTCGCCGTTCTCCCTGCCGCCGCCGCTGAGGAGGGCTTCGGACGCCGACAGCGCGGGCTTAGATTTCGGGTTTTTTCCCTTGCTCTCTGCCTTGCTGCTGCGGCTGCTCTTGTTGCTGTCGGGCGGCGCGGAACCCCCGGCGGGAGATACTTTGCCGGTGCCGCCGAATGATGGGGAGGAGGGTGAGGAGGGCTTAGGCTTTATGGGCTTGACGAGGCGGTAGAAAGTTACGCACGCGCGGGCGGTCGTGGGGCCGTTCATGGTCTTGCGCACGAGGCTAGAGTCGCCGTTGGGTACTACAGTTATGATGATCAGAGAGTTAGCACCTATATATCTATCTGTTTCATAAACATTCGGGTCCTAGGTGCTACGTACGAGGTCGTCGGTCCGGCACGCCGATCTCGATGATAGCCGGGTCCGAGAGGAGCGCTGCGCACCACGGGACCGCCTTGAAATGCGCGAGGGGATCCGCGACTACTTGGTTGTGCTCCGTCGGCTTGGGAGCCGGGTCGGTCGGGTTCGAGGAGGACATGGTGAGCGGGTGATTGGACGGTATGGAGTTTGAAATAAGTCGTGATTTGTGTATCTAAAAAGTACGGGATGTGCTTGGATTAAAGAGTGTAATGTGGTAAGAAGATCGCGTGTATGCACCTCCGCCTCTACAGCACGTATACACGCGCAAGAAATATGTGAGATATGATAGATAGGTTAGGCAAATATTATTAGCTACAGGGACAAGATAAGTAGTGGGTAAAACCTGGGGAAAAGCTCATAAGATCGTCTGTAAAGCGCACAGTACCTATAGTATAATAGACAAGGGGGGAGGAGGATGGGATGGAACATTCATTCATTGATATGCAATGCAACCAAAAGTGTTGTTTCTCGAGCCTTGTGAGCTCATTACTTTCAGCCATCCGCCGATCCGGGTAACCTGCCCTTCGCGCGATATCCACTTAAACCACCTAAGCTGAGGTAGGTACAATACCTATTTACTAGTATGCAAGTCAGCCCCGGGGAAACCAGCCAGTAGATGGCGTCGCATTTGGCAATATCTAGCGAAGAAGCGGTCGTTCTTCGGTGGAGGTGGATGACGCTGAGCTCTAGCCGGCTTGCTAGACTTGTATTAGACGCAGCGACGGTGGCTTTGGGGACGTACGCCACTAATACAACTAGAGCGCGTCCGGTCGTGTTGATCTATGGGGTTCGGACTCGCGAAACCGATGTTGCTTGAATTAGCTGCCATTGACGTGAACTCTCATGTGCATATACTATTGTTTCTTAAATTAAGACCATCTATATATTGGCTGGACGAGGCTCTTAGAGCTTTACTTATTAGACTTTAGAAAAGTAATGACTATATGTTTGTTTACGCATAGGATAATCCCGTAATTACCTAACTAGCTGGAGTCAGCCTTAAGAAGTAGGTTTCCAATGAGGTTATAGGGACGATACCCAAGAAGGAAGGGAGGCGTTTGTCTAGAATGAAAAAGCAAGGAACAGAAAAGAAAACTGACATTATGCGCCTCTAAAACCGTAATATTTCCACATATGGTTGCCAATTCCTCCATGTCTCAATTGGCGAATGATTTCATACCTTAGGTACCTCTCAAATTAAACTTAAGAGACCAACTGGTAATGTGCTGGGCTAAAGGGGAATGCAATGGGAAAGGGGGTGCCAACAATTGATATATATGATGATACTTCTATGTCATGTCTTATTGTTCCATTTATCCATACCTATGCACATGGCCTCAAGTCCTCCTCAGTCATCGCGAGCTAGACTCCCACTCGCTATGCTGTACCCAAGTAAGGTATATATACCATAAACGCCTATACTCCAATAATGCTATCGTGAATCTTCCAAATGTATGACTTTTGTCTAGATGTTGAACAGTATTTTTAACCGTTCCCATGTGTAGAAACTCACGGCACCCATAGGTAACACTTTCACATAACCAATCGATAATCCGACGAAAAACCCGGGAATCCCTCGTTCTCTAAAGATCATACTCGCAGTTTGGCCTATTCGTAATCGTCGACCATCTCCCACGGCCCCGCTAACTTGCTGTCGCCGTCTAATGACCTCCAACGGGTAAGAGACGGTTTGTGAAACAACACCTGAGAGTCCTCCGGCTGTTAGTTCAGCCCAAGCTTGAAGCGGCGCAGGCTTATCAGGAGGAGCATTGACAGGCTTGGCTAGAGTAGTATATTTCCGAATTGATGGTAGGCGGAAGAGATCGCTCACGGTGTCATGAGTTAGAAAGGACACACCGGCGTACGGTACCATACCCAAGAGAGTCGTAGAAAACCCTCTGTAAAAGTTGATTAGCCCAGACCGAGGGGTTATGGACTGCGCCGTGGCTGCGGCCACGCTCCCGACGACACCTGACCCGGGCTTCGTGTTCACAAGAGGCGCCTTCGATAGAGGGTGTTCATGGTAAATCTTTTTGCATATCTCCATCAGTGACGATCGCGTAGCCTTCGTTTCGAACGCCATCCGCACTCGAAGAATCTCCAGAGGGTACGTGAGAAAGACTGATGTAACGCCGGCCATAGCACCGGATGAGAATCGCCGTAACCAGGTTTCATTTTTCCGGTTTGAGCCGATAATCAAGGCGCGGTATTGCTCGTAAGCAACAAATTTCACGGCAGCGTAAGGATATATCTTCAGGAGTGTCGCCGAATGTCCACGAAATAGACCTAAAACCCCGTCGCGCGCATATATGTCGCGTATCGCTACCCCGAAGCCGGCCCATGAGCCCTGATACTTTGCGAATTGCGGATTGCTTGTCTGGAAGAGAATTTTGACTCGATCGAGAGGGGCAACGGTAGTCTTGGCCTGGTGACAAATTGTAAGCATGTGCTGCCCAATTGAAGCATTGAGACTGTAAGAATACGTACAGCACACCCTGCGAGACCTCCCGCAACAAAAGAGCGGAGGACATAATCCATACTGTGCTTATCCGGCTGTTTCCCCTTCATTGCTATCGGCGGTGGTTTATCATCGATCGAACCTGTGTCTGAGCCTCGCGTCGTCGTAGCCCCCGTGACGGCGTTGCTAGCTTTTCTGACAACGCCATCCACTTTGCTGACCACGGTATGGGCATTATCGTCTCCTTGAGATGTGAACTCGGACATCGTAGCATGGTTTACGGCAGCCGATGGCATTACTGCGCCACCGACCTTGTTTTTTTTTGTTTTTTTTTTCGATTTGATGCAAATAGACGTTACGTGAAGAGGTAGGAGCGAAACTATGAGTACATGTCAGTGCTGATGGTGCCCGCCCTGTAAGGTTTATCTGATGTAGGGAGGGGGGTTTGTCGGCGGAGGTAAAAGTTGGTGGGAAAGCGGATGGAGATTGCGGTGCCCCGGATTTTGCGCTGACGAAGCGATTTACTACTAACTATTAGAACTAGTATTAATTATTAGAACAGCCGCGAACGTCACTTCCAAGGTTTCTTTTTATTATCTCCACCCTTACCAAAATACCCCGAGTTCCAAGCCGAAGCTTGCCGAAGCTTAGCCCGTCTACCCGATACTTTTTTTTTTAAAACTAACGCGGTACGTCTTCAAACATTATCACGCGACCTTTTCCCTACGTTACTATGTAGGTACTTTAGTACGTAAGTTCTTCGAAATTGCAGTAATGGTTCATATGATCATCACCACTACCACTATTACAAGATGTTTTGAATCGGAGTTAATTTTATGAGCTGGCGTATGTAGGTATCTACATATGCATATTTCGCGCACTACATAGTATTTACCTATCATCTACCTAGTGGAGACCTTAAGTCAATGTTTCAATGAGGGAAACAATAAGAAGAACGGAATATGGATAGGCAGGTAGATAGGTAAGATGTAGGTAGGTAGATAAATAAGAGGTACTTACCAGGTAACCTACATAATTGTTGAAGTCGAAAATCATATATAAATGTATTTATGATGAAGATTAAATTTCCTTCGATCATTTGCGTACCTAGGTATATAATCTAATTGAAGTACTATCCCTGAGATCAAAGCGCCAAGTCCTCGGGAAGCCCTTTGATAGTAGTTACAATGTTTAAAAACAATGTGTCTATGAAAGATTTATACATACCTAGTAGGTACCTATATATTAGGTACCAAAGATTATACCTAGCCGCGATCTCTGTATCAACATACATAGTAACACCCGCCTTTGTCTTCGTTTGTAGACGGTGTATTATGTAGCCCTCGTTATTTCCTGGTTGCTGGGTTTCCATTCCAGGCCCCGCCCTATACCAGGAGTTGTAGTGCTTTTCGCCCTTCGTAACCAACAAGTACCCCGGTTCCTATTCGGAGGTCTTGGAGGCAAACTGAGCCTGCTTTCGCGCTAGTTCCTCCTCTTGAGCTTCCTTAATCTCTTCCTTTGTCGCATTGTGATTCACGTTTACACTGCTGTTATATGGGTTTTCTGGGCTCTTCGCAAATTCTTTTGCGAGTTGCTCCTTCCTCTGAGTAAAGCGCAGTCCTTTTATACTTCCGTCTTCTTTCATTTCTTTGAGCCGCCTTTCCTCAAATTTCGCGTATGCGGCCTTAACCCTTCTACTGGCATGTTTATCGACTTTGACTTCAGATGAATTTAAGAGAAGGCCCTCGAGGAGGTCTAAAATGGCGTCAGTGCCCGAGGCCTGGTATTCTGTGTTTTCGTCCCCGTCGGTGGAGAGATTAGACAATGCTCCGTCGATGCCACGATTTGTTTTCTTGACAGCTGTCTTGGAATTCTTAGGGCCAGCACGATTTGGTAAACTCTTTTCCTCCTCTGCAGCAAGCGCTTCTTTCTCTGCCTTTTTTCGGGCTTGCTCTGCCCTCTTGGCTTCCTGTGCTTCTCTGAATACAAGTTAGTATCTAGGTATGTATGGATTACTAGGTTGGTCTTTGTTAAGTACGGTGTAGCCCAATGACAATTCACTAATCGAGAGCCCTGGATGCCCATCGGCCATGATGTACTCCAACAAAGGATAAGGAGGAAAGGGAGGTAAGTAGCGTACTTCTTGGAATTATTTTTAGCACCCTTAGCCCATTCGACATCTTCTTCCGCCGCCTTCTTTGCATTCTCAGCGGCAGCCTTGTTGGCAGCTGTTTGAGCTTTTCGGGCCTGGCCAGCTGCCTTTTTGCTATTATCACTGCCCCTTTTCCCCGCCATGGCGCTAACTATAGATCCGACAAACAAGGCTAGTGTCTGATGTTTGCTTTTTTTTGTATCACAAGTTTACCCAAGGGGACGGGTCAAACAACGTCTCGTCAACTATTTAGGAGCTTATGTGACCTGTCAATATGACGAAGAGGGGCAAAAAGTTAGTGGGGAGTTTTAATGCAAGAGTTATGTCTAGTGTATAACCTAAGCATAATACTGCCGGCATGCATGCTTTCATAATGTACCTAGGTATAAGCTAAAGTCCGACATAGCTCCAAATCCATCTTACCTACAGATGCTATGACGTCTTTCCAGTATATTAAGATAGCTTACATGCTCTGGTATAAATAAGAGTATTTGCTTTTTTATTCATGTAAGTCTATATATTTCCAATATGCGAACGACCTACAACTTACGAAGATACTACCTGCCTAGATAGGTATGTATTGTACAAAACTAGCGATCGATTGCCAAGAAGTACCCCTACGCTTTAGCTGCAGTTGGTTATGTTCCATGGCTTTTTTCTACTTTATTTATGCTGTTGGTTCCAAGTTCGAAGACGGGTAAGGCTGAATGGCAGTCCTACACAGAGAACTAGCGGTTATGCAGGGAAGATGATTGGTTACCAATGTTGTGAGGTATACTGCCAACTGCTCTACCCACTTCTACGCCACGCAGGTAAGGAGGCCTGGATTAGGTATTTAATGAAGTCAACATGGTAGTTCAAATATTAGGTGCGTAGTAGCGTGCTATGTCTCCTCGTTGGAAGTTAAGGGCATAGTACTCTTGCTAGGACGCTTTGTCATGATGCTAGACGATTCTCTCGAGGGATTGTTTCGACAACCAGCATATCCATATCGAAAGTTAGAGGGATCAGATATTCGGCTGCTCCGTATCTTACCAGGAAGCGGAACCGATGGCATTGAATGTCTTCTTCATCAGATGCCTTTCGAAGAAGCGAGGAACTTTTACTCCTTGTCTTATGTATGGGGCGATGTGACGGATCGGTTTACTATCATCCTTGAAAATCAGCTTTTCGAGGTTACGAGAAATTTATTCACGGCTCTCCATCAGTTCAGAGAGTGCCCTTCTGGCATCAACTTCCTCGAAGAATACTTATGGATTGACGCCATATGTATCAACCAAGAAGATATAGACGAAAGGTCCCAACAAGTGCAACGCATGATGGACATCTATAATGGGTCGGAAACCATCATCTGGCTCGGGCGTATGGTTTTACTATCTACGGATGGGCCTTCTAGTCGCTCGCCTAAATATCAAATGACATCAGAAGAAGCATACGAGTTTTTATTCAAGAAGATAAATTCGATGGGAGATGAGTGGGAGCCTCTGGACGAGAACGATAACTTGGTCATAAATAGAAGCCTCGGCTATGCTTACAAGGCGGTCCTGGAGTTAATGATAGATATCTTGAAACGACCATGGTTTGAGAGAATATGGACGCTCCAGGAAGCTTGCTTAGATGCCCGGCCGACCGTCTATGTTGGACCTTACAGCACATTACTGTTTCGATTCCTACACTTTACTGATTACTTTGTGCGACGCAACAAGTTTCTTTACTTCTGTTCAGGAAGCAACAGAACCGTCGCCTTACAGAGGATCGATGAGTTATACGTAATGCATTTCCTCAGCGACGATCATGAATTTAAAAAGCTGAAGGTGGGCGAAGTCTTCGCCAAAATCCTCGGGATAGGAGGCGCCTCAAAGTCTACGGACCCTCGGGATCAGGTCTATGGTTTATTAGGAATAGTGAAATATTTTAAAGAAGACCTCCCAGAAGATTTATTGCCAAACTACCGCCTATCCTATACGGAGACATATTGGAACTATGCCGCCTTCCTTTTTCAGTCAACTGGGGATTTGCGTTTACTTAATTGTTCCCGCAATGAGCTCCAGGATGTACCCTCCTGGGTACCTGACTTCCGTTACCTACCCCGGGGGGCTTCATTTTTCGACCCATCTGTACGCGTGACGCCTGACAAAAAGGGTTTGCATCTACAGGGTCATATACTAGGGACATTTCGCAGTGTCTTTCCTAGAGTTAACACGAAGGAGATGATTCCATGTCGAGCGAAAATACCGCTCGAGTTAACCAACCATTTGAAGACTTTCGAGGAGCATATCCTTAAACCATCTGCACTTGCGAGAGAGATAACAATCGAAGAGACATTCGACGAGATAATGGACTTCGCGAGTGGGGTTGTATCTGTGGGGGGGGCTGCATCGTTCTATGAGGTCTACAGCACTCTACGCAATTCATCCAGGACGAGAAGGTCAAGAACAGCAAAGAAAAAAAGGACGAGGAACATAATCTTAAAGGAAGATACCATAGTTGCCCATTTCGCATACCACTTCATCTTACTCCACGATGGCACCATTCTTGTAACCAATAGGCAGGATATTGAAGTGAGGAGTGGTGATTTAATATGCATACTCAAGGGATTTGACAAACCAGGCTTATTGCGTGCCTCTGGCAAAAATTTTATCTTTTTGGGCTTGTGTACCGTACGAGGCGGTCCTCTCAAGAAGAAATTGGATGACAATTTTTGGGCTACTGCGCATATACAGGATATTAAGTTGGTATAGCGAAGTAATAAGGATGAAGATGAATGAGGATACAGCATATATCACTTCATCTGTTTTGCCATTCATAGCCTGCAGACTGGTGAAAGCCATTCGTGAAAGATGGCCCCGAAGATGTTATCGAACAAGGCTTTCAGCTCGGAAGGCATCCACATAGAGGGCATTATCAGCCCAGTAAGGTCTACAGAGGATGGCATGACAGAAGATATGCTCGACAAGTATCAGTCATTTATGCTTTCAACGCCTATCTGATCGTAAGCGCGACAACTAAGAAAATTCTACAAAGAATATCTAACAGCTTATGTGATGAATTCCGAAAACAGCAGCTAATATTCTAGCAAGACCATAGTTTTCAAGTATCTTGGGTATTTAGGGGCTTGCATGTTCCCATATTCTACGTTCTACATAGGCCCTGTCTACCGCTCACCTCAATGGCCACAGAGACAAGAAGGATAAGATAAGTAAATAGGATCCGTAAAGACTCCCATTCCGCGTATGAATATAGCATTATGATCTTCAGACTGAAGATGATGGCAGCGGTGGAAGGTTTATGTGAGGTTGTTGGTTAAAACATAGCCATGTCGCCGTATCTTTCGTCAATTACCTATGCGATAGGTATTGTCACGACACAATTCTTATAGATCGAGATAGCAACGTCAACCCCTTGAGTTGGCATTTTTTCTGCCTTTGGTAGTGTAGCAGTTTGATAGCTATCTCCTGAACCCTTACAGATATTCACGGTGAAAATCCACGAAACAAAGGAGGAAAAAATCAATAGCAGCCAGTACAGCCAATTACATGTAATTATGGAAGAGCTTAAATCTGCATTTATGCTCCTTTCCGACGGTTCTGTCGCGCGACTGCTAAGGCAAAACGTCGAGGTACAACCTGGGGACGTCGTATGCTTATTTAAAGGGGCTGCGCAAGCCAGCGTGCTGCAGCCTTGCGGGGACAACTATACGTTTCTCAGCCAGTGCGATATACGAACGCGCCCGCTCGTATTCGAGAAATATGACGAAGAGTTCTGGGAAGGGAAAGAATTGGCAGAGTTTAGGTTGGTATAGCAAACTACCTGGACCTGGTAATATCTTGGGTTATGAAGGTGATAAAGTTAGGAAAACGGGATACTATGGAAATAAATACAGCATGTCATCTGAGGAGCAACCAGACACTGGGTAGAGCTGGTCATAAGTAGAATAGAAACTGTAGAACTCTCGTAAGACTTATTATGATGCTCTAGCCCAGGGCCACCATACTATGATATGACGTCCCTAAAATAGAAGCAGATATTAGTATCGCTATAAGATGTCACTAGTAGGTATTCATCAATAAACGAAGTTAGCCCCTTATTTTCTAGTGCCTTTGATGCCTTGTGCATTCTCCACTGCACTAGTTGAACACTTACATCGTGGAGTGCACTGATGTTTTTACAGGCAGCAGAAAGATATTCGTTCCCCATCCCAATTTACCTAGCACGGAGCATAGAGAACAGGGAAACCGTAGAAGGGCACTCTCAATAAATCTTATGTGTCAATCAATTACTTGATAGCTCCTATTTCCAATCCCAATATGTTTTGAAATGAAACTTGGTCATATTAAGTGGCTCGGTGATTATTATCAATAGCTGAGTTCATTGCCTCATGTTGTCACAAGTTCAACTGCCATCATATGCACATGGTCTAGTTCACACAAGTAAGAAAAGAGGTAAGCAAGTCAAACAGCCAGCAAAGCCAAAACGTAAACGATACAATGCGGGTAGTTAATCAGACAAGAAAACAACTCTACTGCGATGTTGCATTCGCATTGCATATTGGATTGAATCATCCTTCCAATAAACGCCTATGGCTTTTTCGGGGGGATACCAGAACAAAATAGTACACAAGCAGCAATGGAAGCAAACTCCCCTGCACCTTTTCCCTCATCGACGAGGCCTAAATAAAACGCCGCGAACTCCCTTTTTTTCTTCTCATGTTTCCGACCCGAGGCCGCCTCGTACTCTTTCAGACCACGATATCCATTCCAAGAAACGAATTTTTGTGCTTTGACGCCCCTACGTGGTCATACCTAGTCCAGCTCTTCCAGGAGGAAGAAGATGGAAAAGAAGAAGAAATTAATCTGCCGGCCATCTTTTTTTCATCGACGGAGTAGAAGTCAGCTTGTGGCATGCACAGACATATATTATACCGACGGTTATCGATCCCGTGCCGTGCAGCGCATTAAACATCTCGTCTCATCTCAGACGGAGGTGTGAACCACGAATCGCAAATCGCAAACCGCAAATACAGAGTAGTAGAAACACAGAGGCGCAATGCATGAGGTGACAACAAATAAACCGCAAAACCTCCCTTATACCTCCTCCCTAAATATCGATCTTCGCTCCGACGTCGGGCTGTCGTGCTTGCCCCCCGCCATCGCCTTGGCCGCAGCGACATTCGTGTCGATGGGCCGGGGGCTCACGCCCCGCATGCTGATATTGCTGGGCTCGGCGGAGTCGTCGTCGAACGGATTGCGGCCGCTTCCCGCGCCCAGGTTCGCGTTGCCATTACCTCCGACGGACGGACCCTGGTCGCGGCTCAAGGTCCTACCCCTCGGCTCGTCGGCCCCCAGGTTGACGTTGCTGTAGCTGGTGTTGGTGTCGTGCGGTTGTTGCGAACGCTGTCCTTGTCCGCGCAGACCTAATTCCTGCTCCTCGTACCCGTAGCCGTAGTACCCGTCCGCCTCGTGGCCGACGCGCGAGTCCCAGGCCTCGTCCGGGTCGAGGGGTCCGAAGCCCCGGCGGGACGGGCGCTCGTACGCGCCGCTCGCGGATCTGTTCCCGCTATTGCGAAGAGCGCGCCATTTGTCGTTAACCCAGCCGCGAATGCCGCCTGGTGCCGGTTGCGGTGGCCCGTACGAGGGCGAGGATTCGGAGTGGACGAAAGGGATGTAGGACGACAGAGGTGGGGCAGGAAGCTATTGCGACAGGGGCACTGTTAGTTTCTGGTCATATAGGTAACTAGTAGATAGGCTAACTGCGCAACAAGGAGGAGGAGGATAAAGTATTGCTCCGCTTATGTCCGGCAAGTAAGACAAGCATGACGCGGTGTTTAGGGGAGAGGAGACAAGAGTGTGTGGATGAGAGATGGTGGTTGGGTGGAAGGATATGGTAGAGAAATCGGAGCACTTACGCCTAACCGCCTTGCGCGCAGCTGGGTAAAGACGATCCAGCCGACCGCAGCGACGATCAGCAGTACGAATAGGACTATGAAGAAAGTTCCGACGGGGCTGACCATTTTCGGTTGCGGGTGTGGTCCGGGATGTTTATCGTTTAGGAATCGTCTAGAAACTAGAAAAAACGAAATATGCGGCCGATAAGGCCAGGGAAAATCAGATGACGAAAAAAAAAAAAAAAAAAAAAAGAGTGGCAAGACTGGCGAGACCGGCGAGAGAATAGAGAAGGGAGAGGAAAGAAGGGAGAAAGCGTTGTGGGTCGTATGTAACAAGGACGACAGAAGATGCAGCAAGATGGGATCTTGTCGTCAGTATGTCTTACAATGCGAAGTTGGAGTTGAGGCTGATGACATTCTTTTTCCGGCAGCGTTGCGGCGGCGTTGATTGCCATCGGGTGCTTGCGGGTCTCATTTTTCGCGCTGGTCTCTTTTGAAGCTTTGGGTCTTTTCGGTGGGGCTAAGTTTAGCGTCATCGAGCTACCCAATTTAGGTGCTTAGCCCCTGCCTTTCTTCAGTTGGAGCCGGGCTTTGCGACTGGGTGACTGGGGGAAGGTCCAGAATGTTTCCACCTAAACATGACGTTACATACCTCTTAGGGTAAGTAACCAAGTACTTGGACTTAAACGGTCATGGCCCGTGCATTAGTATTTGCATATTGGAGGGGGAAATACCTATCCATAGCCGTCTGTAGTAATCCGCCAATCTTAGCTCTATCAATGGATGTTATGCAGCTACTTACCTACCTAAGGTAGCCAACTAACCTCTTAACCTTACCTTAGGTACATATAATGTTACTCGGTTGCATACAGGATGCGGGTCACATATATAAAGGATAATAATTGGGAAGAAATTCGTTGCCGATAAGCCACAATAAAAGTTAGTTATGTCTCACTCCAAGAGCCTACTCAAGCCTATCAAACCTGTCAAACTTATGATCACGTTACTGTATTGCTCCTAAGCCTTGCTTGTTGTCTCACTTCTCTTACGATTTGTGCGGAAAATCTGCCTTATAATAGTAATTTTCACGCTCGGTGTCAAACCTCTATCGGGCCATTAAAGGGTTTGGCGACATGGAGTTTGATTGCAGTTATTATTAGTATTCTGACTTGTCATATCTGGATAGGGGCAGGGAAGCCGAAGCAAAGCCATACTATGTACTATCGAACATATTCTTTGTTTGGAAGCCTGCATTTTCTTCTATTAGGTACTCAAATGGGCCCCTGATCTGATGCTATGTTAAATCACGATTGGATCCATCAAATTAGGCGATGAAAGCAAAGCAACTAAAACATGACTACGATGCAAAGAGTAAAGATGTGGGATGCAGACTTCCATTTTTGGCGTATCTTTGAAAGATGAACAACATTGGAGGTATCATGTAAAGCACTGGTCCCAGTGCCCACCGTTCTTTGCGAAACTTTGGCTCTCAACGAATTTGCTTAAGGCGCAACGGCCTAACGCATCGGCATCGCAACTCTGCAAGGGTATCACTCGATCATTAACCAGAATTCGCACAAACTCTTCTTTGCTCCCTCTGCACGACATCTTCTCTATGTATAGCCTCGCAGCAAACGGGACAGCCCATGCGGCAGAGAAACCTTTGGCTTCCCTTGGGCTAACCCTTCGACTTCCAGGCAGTGGGTCTGTAAGATTGTATAGGCCTAGAGTCCCGTATATGTCCATCATATCGTTGTCATGGCTGAAGTCGGCATATAAGACACGGTCAAGAGGAAAGGTAGCGTTGGACCCATCGAGGGTTGAATTTGTGGTAGTGTGATCATCAACAGGCTGACCGGTGAGTCTTGCAAGTAGCTCATTGACAAAGCCGACGCCCTGAGTTGGACCAAGAGGATTCCCGTTTCCAAAACCATACCATTTGCCCAGGGATTGGTAGTAGTCATAGTCATGCCACTCATTAACCGTGAATAGGTAGCAGAACTGTGACAGCTTTCCCTTGTCATCAGCGACAGTATTGAAAGGACATAAATCCATGATGTATATGGCCTCCTCGTCGGTTAGGTTCGCACCAGGCAAGTTCTGGTTCAATCTCTCCGTCAGGGGCGGTACGAAATGCTCTGTCCAAGTATCCTGATTGCTCTGAGTATCATGCCGGCTGTCTTCAAAAGCAGGACAAAGGTTAGGACTAAGCGAGTTATTGAACCCGTCTCTCTCGGGAATGATAAGGATATTATAGGGGTATGTATCCGGGATATGGGAATGTTTATCCGCCAATCGCGCCAGGTGAAAGCCTTGAGTCCAGTTCTGGGCTGACTCAACAACACGGTCCTGGCCAGAAGCACGTACAAAGGGGGAATTGGTGCTGGCTAGATGCTGATATCGCTCATAGAACTTGACACCAGAGTCTGCCATTTGCTGTTCCCCAAAGAGGGTCAATTGGTCGGCACCGAGGGTGTACTTGTAGTCCTTGATGAACTCGAAATTATTTCCATAATTCACTACGTTGTTGTGGATGCGTTCAACAAGCGCCCCATAAGCCAAGGACTTATGCTCTGTGGGGTCACGGGCACCATGGCGTGAAAGCACTTGCGCAAAAGTAACATCACATCCTTCTGGGATAGCAGGAGAGATTTCCGAAGGGACAGAAAATACGGATGAGTATTGACCCCACAAGCGAGAAACCTCGTTTTTACAGTGACGGTCATGGTCATGTATAAAGCCTCTGCAAGGTTGGGATGAGATGGATTGCCTAAGAAAATATCCGTGGTCAGCTGAAGTGAGCTATTTATGGCAACCGCCTCTAAGACGTACTTGACATACATGAATGTCACGGAGAAGGAAATTATCACAATCGAAAGCAAAGCGCATAGGGCAAGCCTAATACTAAAAATGTGCTGATTAACCCATCCTGTAGCGCGCTTTCGCATCTGGGTTCGAGAAGCATTTTCGGGAAGTAGAGTATATTTGTATGAACCTCGGGCCATGAAGGCCGTCAGCTGGCGTCTCAAGTCGGTGAAGACCATCGTGAAAAAGAGTGAAAGAACCGAGCTTTCTTCATCGCCGTATGCCTGACGATCTGTGAAGAAAGTGAAACCAGTAATTTAACAATGCTTTGCTATACGTAACGCTGCAATGACGAGGGAAAAAAAAAGGTAAGTAGACGAATGAGCAATTATATTGTACGTAAAATGAGTTGCTGATTTTTGTACAGGAATTTGCAACTTCGGCGCAGCCATCTTTAGGTACCTAGGTAGTTTGTAAGCCGCTATTAATTGGTACCTGGCGTGACAAACAGCTGTTGCCGGCCCGTTAACATTTGCAGCCCTCCTTCCTTCCCATCCTCCCAACTTGCATTAGGCATCCAAAGTTTTATACTATATTAGGTACCTAAAGTCTATAAGTCTGCTGCAATTCCTGGCTCTGTTAGGTAGCAGTATTAGGTACCTCATCTCATTATGTACCTAACGTGTTGCCTGATAGGTTAGGTATGGTTGGGTACCTGTAATTCTTATTACATGAACATATTTGAGCAGAATGAATACATAGGTAAAAAAAGGTATGAGCTTAACGCCAGGTTCATTCAAATTCGAATATGTACATCATCAAGAACCAAGTATCAACAGATTAGACTTGACCTATAATTAAACCATTTACAACCCAAAACATGAGAGAGCCTTGCTCTCATTCCTACCAAGTATTTGGGTATCATCCACAGAATGCCACCAGCCTGCATTAAGACCCCTCAGAGGCCAGAAGCTCCCAATGGCCCCCAATTCTATCATTACCCTAGCATCATGACCAGGACCCGCTTTAGATGCTGATATTCCAACCCAAATCTATACGTCCCATTTAATACTATGCCGTATTCCGGCACGAAATGAACAAATGCACGGTCCCTTAGTACCGTTTGGTATCATGAAATGCTATTAAAGAAAGAATTGAAATTAGACAGCGACACCAACGCTTTGTCTTTGAGGGAAGACCATTGGCTGGCGTAGTCCAGATGCGATCGACATCGGAGTTTCCAGCCTCGCCCTGAGGGTTGTCGTACTGCTAGGCGACAAGCTTGTAGGCAAAGTCTGTTCTTCTTCAACAGTCCAGTCAGAACTTGTTGATAGGGTATCAATGCTACACCGTCGGTTATCTTCAAAATCGGCCACCTTATAAAAGCCGTCGGTATCAGTCATTGGTCTCGGATCGTTGGTGACAGAGTCGAGACTAATATCTCTGTTGGGCTCTCCACCAGGGAATAGCCAGGTAGAAACCCGCGAAAAGGATTTCTTCTTGCGAAGAGGCGGTCGTAGCCTGAGCGGTAATGGTGGAGGGGGAACTCTGCTCTCCACCTTGCGCGACGAATTTGCCTTGTATGAAGTACGCGCTGATGTCTGAGATACCGCAGTTCGTGGGCGATCGGAACTAAGACGTTCACTGAACGAGGGGGCATTGGGAGGCAGTGCTGGGATCTCTGGCATGGGCGCCATCTCTATAAGTTCGTCAGTGCGTGTTTTAGCTTTATCAGAGCATGTGAGGTCACTGACCAGGTTGTCCATGAGCAGTTGATGGTCGGCTGCTAATATAAATGCTCTGCCTCTCAATGACATCTTCAATCTGCTCCTGGAGCTTGTCCCGCTCTAGCATGGCAGTCGCAACTCTTTCAACAAGGTCTTCCATCATAGGACTCGATGATGCTGGAGATGAACGATCCCTAAGCTTAGCGGGCTGGGGTCGCTGAGGTGTGCTGATGTCTGATTGCGGAGAATCGAACACAGAACCATCATTAACTGGCCTTCGGGGAATGTGGAAAGACATGGACGAGTAGCTGCGTGAATGCGAAATATGTGGACTATCTTCACTACGGGTTGAGAGAGTAAAAACGCGCTGAGGTGGCGTGACTGGAGGTTCAGGGGGGCCAAAGTGAGGGAGGATGGGAGAAAGTCGATTATCAGACATATATATACTGAGTTCAAGTGGACGAAAAGAAGCCGGCTGCGGTCTCACTTGTGTGGGCCTGCGATCCGGGAAACGGAAAGATTCTGAATGAATATGACGGAAATTGGTAGGAGCGGATATTTGCGGCCTGCGCGATGATGATGAACTTGGTCGCAGCAGGAGCTTTCTTGCAGAGAAGCTGCTCTGTCCAGAACTATGCCTTTTCCTGGGAGCCCGCTCCAAAGTAGATAACTCTGTATCTTGTCTAAACGACGCTGCTGAAGGAGGCGAGATGAACGAAGGCTCTTGATAAATAACACCGAAGGAATCAGGAGTAACTAGCATAGTTAGAGAAAGAAGCTGCTGTTGTTTCTGCATATCCCAAAGCTTACCAAGCTGACGAGGCTTCTCATCTGAATGAGAAGAAGCAAAGGATGAACAGCACTCAGAAATAGAAAAGAACCATGATGCATAAGCTTCAGCAAGCATCCCACCTAAGGCTTTCATGATGACTTCATGCCGAGCTGAATATAGGAAGAAAATTGACCAGAACGACCAGCGGTTGGTAGGAGATAAGGGAGCTAATAAGAGAGCAGCAAAGAAAGCAAGAGGTCATGAGATGCATAACACCTTTATGGAAGACGCGAAAAGAAATTACCTTGTGCACTTACATACATCCATGGATGTATGTACCTTTTTAGACTTAGGCATTAGAACTGCGCGGGCGCGCTGACTTTTCTGGCCTCGTAGGTGCACATTTGAGATGGCAAGCCTTGATGGTTTACTACCTAGTAGTATGTAGATGCAGACGTCCGTTACTTTGATAGGCTGTAGTCTAAAAGTCGTGGTCCAGTCGGCGCTTACGAACCAGGGTCCTAGAGAGGATTCGGATGGTTGGCGGCACACACCAAGATTGCAGGACCCCACCACTTGTAATATGAACGATTCTGCACAGCCAGTCTTTTGTCTTAGAATTCCTTGCTTTGTGATCCGTCTAGAAGGACTTAGGTCGCCCACCCTCGCAATGTTTTGGAGAGGACATTGCCACAGAACCCCATCGAGGGGTGTCTCGTGGGCCGCAGAGATTGGCCTTAGATTGACGTTAGATGTAGCAGCTAAGGTCGTGAATACGGAAGCCAGTATGAGCTTGTCTCTCGTCATCCCCAACAAGGCAAGTTTCAATGGATGACGAAGGGCGTCCTCTTTGAGAAAACCATGGGTTCGTCGGACTGGAAACGGTACTAGAACCTCCATACAGTCCTTTGCAAGGCAGATGTTCCCACTCGGTAACATGTTTGGGGAACTAGACGCCATCTTACGTTACAAGATTGTTGTTGACGAGGCGCGCCCATTTTAGGGTTGGCCGGATATCCGCAGAAAGAGGCAGCAGACGCTCTATTGCGTTGCAAGTCCGAAAATTGGGTGTGTTTGAGGTATGTTTATTTGTTTGTAAATTAGGTAACCTTTATTGATTACCCGTATGTTTCATCTCGGCCTTCTATTAATACTTACTTGAGGCACATTTATCTTTCTCGCGCGTCGAGTACAATAATGATATAAGGACGTCCATAGTATTCGGGTATTTGAGAAGTAAACTGCCATGTGCCAGGTAGAACACGGGAGGATTCATGAATATCGTCATCAATCATTTCGTTGATGGACTCAGGATCTGGTATTCATAAAAATCCGTGGCCGCGTTGTTGATGAAACTGAACAATGTCAACATGCCGAAATATGAGGTCGAGTATAAAATATTCGACCTCATAAAAGTGTGAAAGGTGGGAAAGGTGAAATATTTAGGTATAAGTCTAGTATTTGGAGGCGTCTGGGCAACCTGGCGGATTCGAAAATTAAATGAGCAGTCTTGGCATTCTTACCAAAAATCAACACCATAGTTTCAATTGACGATATTAACAAGGTATACGAGGATATGGGCAATCGCTAACGTGACCTAGTAAAGAATAAAGGCCGGCGAATCAATAGATAATTTTATTTAATTTTTACGATTATTCTTCGATTTTTTACGATTTCTTGAATTCAAAATAGTCAATATTGTATATGGTATTGATTTTTGGTAAGAATGCCAAGACTGCTCATTTAATTTTCGAATCCGCCAGGATGGATTAAGTGGTACTTAGGTACAAAATCCTTAAGGCTAAAATTTCCTAAGGTTGGCTGAGAATGACAGATTGTTCTATTGGCGCCAGTCCAAAATATCGACTACCTATTACAACCTTTTTGACTTGGCACCTTCCGGCCACATCTTGCTGTCTCTTCTCACACTATCTCAATTAATTTTGTTCTTCTCTCTCTTAGCTTTCCTTTTCGGAATCCCAGCCATATTGGCAGTAACTTTAAGAGATAGTAATCGATATGCAAAACCCTAACGTCCCTCCGGGAGCTATCCCGATACCAATGGGACCTGGTGGCCAGATGCCGACACCTCAGCAGATTGCCGCGATGCAACAGCAACTGGCCGCTGAAGCACAGAAGCATGGAATGACTGTCCCCCAATTCGTCGAACACATCAAAGCCCAACGTCTAGCACAGATTCAGGCAGCTCAGAGACAACAACAGCAGCAGCAGCAAGGTGGCCAAGGACCGCAAGGAGGACCTCAAGGACCCCCGCGCCCTCCTCCTGGAGCCCAAGGCCAACCACAACCTATTCGCCCCGGCCCTCCCAATCCCGTCGCAATTGCCCTTGCTACTTTCCTACGGAGCCAGCCTCTGAAGCAGCGTACCTGCATCCTTAATGGAGAGCGTAAGGACATGTTTAGAGGTATGTTATACTGTCTACGATTTTGGAGGTGACATGTTCTCACATTTCTATCTCTAGTCAAGAGGGCCCTTAGAGCTCTTCAGTCCCCTGCCTACGCAAAGGCACGCGCAAAGAACCCAGCACTCCCCGAGATCACCGATCGCGCGTCACTTGAGAACACTTTCAAGTTGCTACCCTTGTCCATGCTGGCCTTACGTGTTAGTAAAATCGATCCCCACCAGGGTCACAACCACCCTCCTAAGAAGGGTAAACGAATCAAGGGACTATGGACGGTCAAGATCGAGCAACAGCAAGATGCGGGTGATGACATGTACTATGTTTGGTTGTATGAGGGCAGTCAGATTATGCGCAAGGTTTATGCTGCTCTCGCCCTGCTCCTCATCTTCACCATAGTCTTGTACCCTTTATGGCCGCTCGTTTTGCGACAAGGCGTCTATTATCTCAGCTGGGGATTTTTGATGCTTCTTGGACTCTTTTTCCTCATGGCCATTTTCCGTGTTATCTTGTTCTGCATTACTTACTTTGTCGTGCCCCCCGGACTGTGGCTATACCCCAATCTTTGGGAAGACGTCTCTTTCATGGACAGTTTCCGTCCTGTTTGGGCTTGGCATGAGGTACGTTATTCTAGGTTATTATCATAGACCCTCGCTAACTAGTTTTTTTAGACCACAAAGCCCAAGAAAAAGAAGAAGGCTTCCAAAGCAGTTGGCGCGGAGTCGGCCGCTCAGCTTGCAGTCCCAGGCCACGCGCCTCCGGCTACCGCTACTACCACTGCAACTGAAACCCAGATTCAAACAGAACCGCAGCAAAGAGCATATGTGGCTCCAAAGGTTGAGGAGCTCGCTGATGATGAATAGGTGCGGTTAGTGTATCCCAATTCGCAGCAATAGGCGTTCAGGTAGTTTAGCTCAAGAAGGGAATGTCTGTACAGTAGAACGAAAATGCCTCTAAAAGTTGAGCTGCGTATATATCGGAATAGGTTGCATTGGCCAACCCCTCCCGTTAGTGATAAATTCCAAAGTGATGATCCACCGTCAAAGCCCTTATCTAGCCTCTTAAGGGAAGTATTCTACGGAGACGCGGATGACAGTACCTTTAATTAAATTGTCGCTCAACTAATCGGAAACTACCAAGATGCATACATAATAGCTGGAAAATCCTGTAGTGTGTTTTGAGCAGACCACGTCTATATTAAATTAAAAAAAAATGGTAAGTATACGGATGGTGAAGATAGTAAAGTTATCTTTGAAGATGAGATGTCCACCAGCTCACGGCCTGGCTACTCATCTAAACACATTGTATACATGATAATACAGAGTGTTTTTCTTGTGCCGATTGCCAATCTTGTGAGAAAGCCGCTGGTTTAAATACCAGGGGGGAGACTTACCTATTATAATAAAGGCCCTCGTGTGACTTGAGCAGCGCCATAGTGACTTTGGCCTTTTTTGGAGCCACACTTCAAGAGTTGGCCTCTCATTTAACATTGTAAGTAAGTTACAGAAAGCAACTCCCTTACTAGAGCATTAAGCATATCTCATATGCCCCTTTACCTAGCGTCATGTTGACAGCTTGCCCAGACCGAGTATCTTTTATTACATAGCAATAGTTATCCACTACTACCACGCTTGTGATGACCAGTTATTTCCGAGAGTTTCAGATCTTATATCTATTAAAGCTATCATGCAAGGGGTTGAGGTGAGAAACGAGGCATATCCAGATATTCTTACATGCAAGGCTGTCACAGAAGCCAACTGCTTATACATTACATACCATCAACTCGTACTCATCACTTCCCAACAATATCCACAATGGCATCGACAACCTTCTTCGGGCTATCACCGCTCTCAAAGAAGGGGAAATGCGTAACTGGGAGCCTAACAATATCACACCCAGTTGCGTGGGCGAGTTGCTCTTGAAGAGGAGCGGGCAGGGATTTGTCCTCCGTGCAGACAATATACGTCTTGGGGACGGTGACGTCGGCCGCAGAGAACTGTATAGGGGCTTCTAAACTAGCCTTACTCTGATGCATCATGCTTCTCGCCACTTCCATACGTTCTTCTTCGGAGATTGGAAGATCGTTGTTCTTGGATGACAGAGCTGACTCAGTAAGGACGTAGAAGGGGCCCTGCTCGACCCATATATCAGGTACCTATGTATGAATATTGAGCTAGTAAACTCATATATAAGGTATGCAAACCTACCTCAGGTTTATGTACATCTGCCGCTGGCGTCTGGCCTAATATACTCAATAAACTTAAGCCCTTCTGTGGTATTGCAAGAGCGGTCAGATAGATGACTGATTTGATGCCTCCTTTCAAGCCCTTGGCTTTCCGGTCCTCGATGGTCTGACCCTCAGTCAAAGCACTGGCGGCGATTCCGCCCTGGCTATGGCCAACTACCACCGCTTCTCTGCCCTCGTCTAAGTAAGGGAGAAGGCAATCGAGAATGCGCTTCACATCGTCGACGTAGGTCTTGCCTGCCACGGAGTCGTCGATGCCCGTTGTTGCCATCGGCGGGCTCAGCACGATGTATCCCTGAGAGCGCAGGGGCTCGATCAACTTCCGGTAGTGTAATGGCGAAAGGAAAGCGCCGTGAATCAGCACTATGACAGGCTTTTGCGATGCCATTTCGAGAGATGATGGGCGTAAATGTCTTGATAATGGAATATATTCTTATTCGAAAAAGACGCAATATATGAGGGTGGCGAGGTCAAGTTAAATATGCTGAGTATCTACTTTCCTGGGTATGTTATGAGTAGCTATTTTGAGAACTTCAACGTAACCACAATACGTCAAGCCTATGACTCTTCGCCAAGTCAAATTGCGATAGGTTACTTTCCGTGCAATAGACCGTGCGTACCGGTCACATTCCAGGAAAGAGAAAAAAAGTCTCACCTAATGGTACATATCCCAAGGATGGCTCGCGGGCGGCTTAAGCCAGTTATGCGACATGGGGCAAACTAGCGAATTAGTAGACGAGCAAAAAGGGGATCAAGAAGCGATATGATCCTAAATTTGGCGAAAATACACGTCCTTGACCATCAGCTAGTCAAGTAGGTGGATAATTCCAGCGGCTGATCACGGGTCGAGCTTCGGGACTCCCCGGGTGAGGCACTGAGTCATGCATATTAGTATTAAGACTTATAAATAATTCTTTACATAGGCAATAGCGTTGAATAATATGGTTATACTGCAGTTTGGCAATAATTCAAATACTATGTTGCTCAGATAAGCTCGTCTAATCTGTCAATGCTTATACCTAGATACATCAGAGAGCTGTAACGGCGGAGCAGTTTCTATATTCTAGGCATCTAGTCTGTAAGATTAACACCTCCTAGCCACGAGTGTCTAGAGACTATAACTACGGTGCTTTCGTACCTAAGTTAGCAACCATGCAGCTCATCAACTCAGATACGGTTTCTCCTCTATGGTAAATGCTCATAATAAAACACCTCGTCTTTGAGTCCTCCACGGGACTGATGCCGTATCTAGGGATCCTACCAGCCTCCGTATATCCTAGTTTGCGATATACTTTCTCGGCCTGGCTTCCCATTTCCGTGTCTAGTAACTATTTGTACGTTAGTTACTATAGAAGCTCGAGGCTACTCAAGGTATATTCAAAAATGCCATCAACGTTTTGCCTCTATTCAACGCTTCAGCTTCCATGTGGTACATTAAAGCTCTGGCTCCGCCTTGCCCTCGATAATTTGGACTGACGAAAAGCTTCTCCACGAATCCACGAAAAGATCCCGTCTCGCTGAACGGCATGCTCGGCGTGACAATCCCAACAAGCTCAGACTCCTTGGCCCTGGTGCCTGGCTCGGATTCGTTGAACAAAATGCTGATAGACCGTGTTTCCAAATCAACTTCTTTTGCTATGCCTTCCCAGAATGCCTCGATTTTCGAGTTTTCTAGAGGTGGCAGGAACGTAGCGATAGTATGGTCCTGCACAATGCAAGCTGCATGGAGAGCAGCAATGACCGGCAACAAGTGACCGTGTTCCTGTTTTGAGAAAAGCTTTACAGTAGGAGTTGGCATTATTATATCGAAGTATGCCGGTTAGCTCCTCATATTCAAATAACTAGATTAAAAACAGAAGCGACTGTATTTGAACCTCCAAGTTAAGATATTGTTAAATCGAGTCTAGACTTATTAACTCAGTCTAGGTGTTATAAGTATTATACAATTCGCATCTCCTGTGGCACAGGGACCACAACACCGTAATACGTGGCCCAATTCTAGGCAGACGGCAGCGATAATCGCACTAAGCCATTAAAAGGCGGGTACATACTGTACCTATCACGACATCTGCCGCTTGGTTAGAAGATTAGCAACTGATATATCAACTCTGAAGCTCCAACTTCTGCATCTCATATTCCCAAGCATTATTCTAATAACTAGCGATACTTGGAACCTATGAATGCCATTTCAGGGCTAGTAGCATAAACTAGCATAAGTCTTTCACAACTCATCATAAAGGACTTTTTTTTTTCTTCTTGGCTATAGATATATTAGATATTTGGGTTCTTACATATGTAGTAAGGTAGACTATGTCAAGGAGACTTTCTGGCCGAATACTACTTACCAATGTAGAACTTGCGGTATCTACACAGTAGTGTCCTACTAATAGATTAACTACCAACTATAACATGCGTCTCATTTTACGAAAATCGGACGACGTTACTTAGCTTAAAGGTATACTAGCACTTGCATCACGTTACCGTATATTGCAAATAAAATTGCTCGTCATATATTTAGAATGTTTTGTTAGTTATTATATGTTAATTAAACGTATTTGAATATCTACCTAAGGTAAGTTTGAAGCTTTTATTTGTGACCCTTACTTGTCTGTACCTTTAAGTAACTACATTTGTAAGCAGGTGGATAATGACCTGTGAGGTACGTAGTGGTACTATAAGTAGTGGACTAAAAAAAAAAAAAAAAAACTGTGGCGCGCTTCTGCGGCGGCTAAGAGGAAAAAAAAAAAAAAGTCGATCCACTCATTGAAGCGCTACAGTAAAATAATTTCACCTCGAGGGTATATAAGTGACCTGTCAGTAATCTAGCTTTGCTGTCTACATGCCAACGAAAACGAATTTATAAGATGTTTTGAAGATGCATGGAACTTACCTGCCTCAAACAGTCGTGTATCAATGCGCAAGGCTTTGATTCGTTTGTAGCTGTGATTGATGCTACTGATAGTCTAAGGATAATACCTGGACGCTTCCAAGGCTTCAAAGTTGGCAGAATTACCTCCAACTCTAAACAACTCTGAACCTCTGGTTTGACACCTGACCTCAACATTTCAACCCCATGAAAAATCCCTATTCGATTGCAATACCGTATCTTTATTAACATTGATACGCTTCAATATGAGAATTGCTAATAGATCCTTAGCAGTTCGTAGAGCCTTCGATAGCAAAAGATTGCTTACTAAAAGCTTCTGGAATATTTTACGCCCCAAAGCTACTACGAACACGAAGGAAGACTCTATATCCCTCCGCAATCCTCTAGGTCCCAGAGCATCAAAATATCAGAATCTCTTGTCATTTATAGAGCGTGATGATGCTCTGAAAGAACTGCAAGATCCGAGTGTTCGGCGCCAAGAGCTGGCTCGAACTCTAAAGAATACTCCCATATTCACAGCTGCCGTTGATAAATTTGTCCACTCTGAGTTATCACAGAGTGGGCATGCCTCAGATTTGGTTCCCCAGTATGGATTGATTGGCACTCGCCGGGATGACAAAAGTGCTGCCTCTCCAGAAGATGACCTCGTCATTGGTAATGTCAACGTACCTTGGTCCGCCTTTGTTTGCGGTTCCCAAGGAGCAGGAAAGAGTCACACGTTATGCTGCCTGTTAGAGAATTCTCTCATTCCCAGCAGTAATGCTGGGTCTCTCCCATATCCGCTCGCCGGCATGGTTATGCATTATGACGATCACGCAAACTACAGCACAGCTCAGGTGTGCGAGGCGGCTTATTTGTGCTCCTCCGGTATCCCCGTAACCGTCCTCGTTTCGCCGTCCAACATTTGGGCGATGAAGCGTTTGTACTCCAATCTTCCGGGCTTACCACCAGGCAGCCCAAGGCCAAAGGTCGTACCCCGTACGTAAATAAGAGTTTCCTTCCTTCCCCCCCCTCCCTTTTCTACATGGTTTGCTTTAGGGGCTACTATCTCCTTATCTGGTGGACTAGAAAGTCGTTTCCAAGACTTACACAGCTCCTAACCCTCTTATCACAATAAACTTTTATTAACCCATTGTCATAGTTTATTTCGATGAACACCAGTTGGACGCTTCGAGAATATTGAAGCTCATGGCTGTTGACCCTACTGCTGACAGGACTCCATTATATATGGAAGTTGTGATGGACATTGTTCGTACAATAGCCATGGAAGGATCGGCTTTCACCTATTCGAAATTTCGGGAGCGTGTTGCTTCAGTCAGATGGATGGGTGGACAAGAGACGTCCCTGAACCTTCGTCTTCAGCTTCTTGACAACTTTATGGCGCCCTCGCCGATGACAAAAACAACTCGACCAGCGAAGTCCCCGGACAATATCTGGGCATTTGAACCGGGCTCATTAACTATCATTGACATGAGTGATCCTTTCATGAGCTCGGACGAAGCTTGTACATTGTTCTCGATCTGTCTTTCTATATTTCTGGAGGAACGAAACAAATGCGGGCGCGTTGTGGCGATGGATGAAGCTCATAAGGTAAGTAATACCATATCTAGTCGAAAGCGAACAAAATCATGATCTAGAAAAGAAAATGAATGAGAACTAATGGTGACCAGTTCCTAGCCCAATCTGGTGAGGCCCGTGTCCTTACAAATGAGTTGATCTCCGTTATTCGCCAGCAGCGACATACTGGAACGCGCGTGGTAATTGCTACCCAGGAACCTACGCTGTCACCTACGCTTATTGACTTAGTTAATGCCACATTTGTTCATCGCTTTCTCTCCCCAAACTGGTATGAAGTTCTGAAAAGGCATCTTGCCGGAGCTAATACACAGGATCCCGGCCACAAAAATTCACTCTTTCGAACAATAGTCGGCCTTCGAACGGGACAGGCGCTCCTCTTTTGCCCCACTGCGCGGATAGATATTGACGACGAGGCTTCTGATGATACGAGAGGGATACAGCCTCTCAATGATAGTTACGTCAAGATTCAAATCCGAAAGCGTCTAACCGCTGATGGTGGAAAGAGTATCATGGCTACAAGCACGTCCGAAACTCCTGAAGCAGCGGCGGATGTTGACGTCCCTATGCACATTGTGGAACCGAAGGCCAAAGGCGGCAAGAAAGATGGTAAAAACAAAGGAAAGTCGCAGAAAGAAAACGGTGCGGAGATCGAAGAAGGAGGAGGAGGAAAAAAAGAACGTAACAAAAAGTATGGGGATGTTCCTCGGGTTGAGATAGTCCGAGAGGGTGTACGCCTTTTCTCTTCAATGGCTCCAGAACATAATTGGGAAAGATGGTCATCGATGCAGCAGAGACATAAGGCTCAGTTTTGGAAAGATCTGGAGAAAAATCTCGGGATGCGGCCTGATGCGATTAACGGGCATTCGAAAAAAAAAAGTGGTTTAGTCAATGATATCGACAAACAATTGGTAAGAATTCTTTATATGGTTTCATATATACTTTCGTCGTCTTTCCACATTCACCCTCAATTTATTTGGTAGAGATCGTTTAGCTAATATGCCAACTCGCTACGCGATGAACAGAAGAAACGTCTCAAGGCCGAAAGAAAGCAGGAACTGGATGAAGACGAGGATAAACCCTTATTGTCAGGAGTCTCACCTGAGACTCCTTGAGAACAAAGGAACTGTTTGTATATAGCTTTGAAGCCAAAGCTATCTTAGTTAGAGTTCCTTGCGGAACAACGAAGTTGTTTCCTTACCTCATGGTCTGCGACGTGACACTTATAAACTAGGAAGGAGAATGGCAGGGTTATTAACGCGGCGAGAGGGATAAGGAAACAGGCTTATGGAGGCTCAGGCTAGGTAGTGCATGGTATATATTCATGAATGGGATGTAGGTATCCCTTCACGACTCGTGATAGAATGGGTTTGTAGATTGGCCTTGTTGATTATATAGGTAGACATCCTCCAACTCCAACTCTCTGTTACTTAATCGAAGAATATTCAAAGCTATGCCATGACCTTCAATTCGATATATTGTACGTCTGACATGGTTAGAATTGATACCCACGCAGTCTCTGAGGTTGAGACGCTGAAGGATCAACTAGGTAGGTAGGTATACAATAGAGAACCTCATTATACCCAAAGAGACCCCTTAAATATTGCCTGGACCAGAATGAAGTCTGTAAGAGAAGATAGTTAAGTAAAATGCAAGAATATTATGAAATCAATGATATTAAGAGGTAGCTTAATTCCTCTCAACTAATCCATTTGGACGTAGTAGTTCGGTAAGAAAAATATTGGGCCAAGAACGGAAGCTCGTCGCAAGGACTGTTTCGAGCAGTTTATATGAACTTTCCACTTTTTTTTTTTCACTCTTCTGGCTACGTAGACAATATGAGCATATTACTTTTTGCAAAAATGGTTCCCTTCAGAACGCGATTTGATAGATACCTCACTTGAGGTGCTTAAGTAAAGTTAAGAAGAGCTCTTTGACCTCGAGGGAAGTGAACACTAGAAGAGGTATTGTACCTACCCTGCCTCAATTGAACATGAGAAAACCATTAGATCTGTCTCTTTTCGCCTTGAGAAAAAGGAAAATAGAGCAAAAAAGTTTAGTCTCCTCGGGAAAGGCTCGAACTTTCAACCTCCTGATAACAGTTTAGTAACAGTCAGACGCGCTAGCCAATTGCGCCACCGGGGACCGGTTGTTAGATATTTCACATTGCTGTTAGCATACATTATATTTATAGCTACAGCAGCTCTCAAAATAGCTTCATATGAAATCTCAATTTCCTCTTCTCGTAATAGAAAACTTTTCATGCATTTATACCAAGATCCAACCCTCTCTAACCTCGAAGATGGAACATTCCACGTCTTAAAATTTTACCCGTCAAGTTAAGCCATTCTCCACCTTTTTCTTGTATCTATGTTGCAGTATATCGATATTGTGACAGTTCCAATGCCCTCAACAAGCCCTACTCTTTTCATTGACTTCGGATATACTATAGTATCTCATAGTGATACATAAGGAATGGTACACGTTCACCTTACGGAATTCACATCAGATAGCCGGGGACATACCTCAACACGTTTTATGATGCATTTCCTCCTAAGAGTTTGAACTGAACCCAGAGGATAATCTAGAAAATACACCGTAACCCGATTCCTAGCCGGCCTCGTGAGCCTTTTGATTAGAACGCGGATATGGCACGCAATGCTACCATAATAGTGTCTTACCAACCCAATCCAACAATCTCTCTACCTGGAACGACCAGGTATATGGATGTCTCAAAAAGTTGCACCCACGACGTAATGAATGTTTATCTCTATTCCTTCCTCTCAATGTGGACATGACTGTACTCTTCTTTGCTTGGTCCTAGCCTTCTCTTGCACGGGGAAATGAATGCTATGCTTGGGCTTAAGCGAGTTCATGAACCGTTGTGCTATTCCCTCCTTCTCCTTACCAGACTTCTTTGTCATTTTCGCATCCTCGAATGTCTTCCACTGACTCCCTGTAGGGTGTGCACTTGCTTTGCGAGCGCCATTGTGCCTTTTTGACTTCCGCGATCTGTAGGACTTCGACCTCCGCCTACGTAGTGCTTTTGGAGCCGTTTCTATGTTCATAGCGTAATCGAATCGCACTTTGGTCCTGATACACACCTTTTTAATCCACTTCCTGAACTTAAACTTATGAATTCGTTTGACCAATGTAGCAGAAGATCTGCCAGGTTCTTTGAAATGGAATCCAGACTGCTGTGGATTTCGCAACGGAGGTGAAACAGAGGTGATTCGACCTCGCCAGGAACTGTCTCGGGCAACAGATGCAGGTATAGTATGGTAGGGACCACCTTGTCTCTTCCAATGTATCCTCCTCCGTTTCTTGCCAGTCTCCGTGCTCCCCCGAAGAAGACCTGCAGAGCTTGCATGGCTCGGGCGAAACGGAAACTCATCATCAGATGAGCTGCTGTGAGAAGGTTCAAGTTCAGGATAACTACCACGGATAGCTGAAGTACTCGAGGCTTGACCATCAAGTACGGAAAGGACATTCCTCTGGGATGCTCTCTGGCTTTCCTGCTCCGCCGTGTAAAAGAGGTTGTCGTAGTACATGGACTTAGCCGCCTTGGCTGGCCGTTCCTGGGGACAAATGGTGGAAGCATCATCAGAAAATGGTAGTTTCGGGGTGTGATCCCTACTTGCTGTTCTCGTATCGGTATCTGAAGCTCCGCCAGCCGCAGCTAGTTCTTCCATAAGACACTTACCGGCTCTGTTACTCAGTTCTGACGTATCATTTGTCGACGAGCTAGTTATCCTCTGGGACTTCCCTGACGGATATGTGCCACAATGGGTGATTTCAGCTATGAAGTCTTTTGTCCACGTATTCAACGGTGGCGAATGCCCACGGTCTGGTGGGGAACGGATACCTTCAGAGGGGTAAGATGACGAGGCGCTGCGAGCTCTTGTGAGCGGACTTGGGGAGCCATCGTCATCTAAATTCTTCCTTTCCGATGACTTGATACGAGTGTGGTCCTCAAGTGGTTTACCTGCGTCGCGTTGTTCCAATGCTTCCCGTAGTGACGCCGCTTGTTCAGAAGAAATTTGGCTAACAGTACCACACGTTCGGCTAACAGGTCGAGACATTTGCAAATTGATCTTGTCAAGGCTGCCAGATCCGTATTTACGTTTTGTCAATTTTAACCTAGTGCTTGATGTTAGATTCTCAATACGAGAGAAGGGCCGCCAGCTGCTGCTAGTAAGACGAGTTCCGCTAGTTTCCCCAGCGCTTAGTTGGTTCTCGTCTTTTTCGAATAAATTAGCGAATGCTGAGGAGATATTTGCTCGCCGACGGGAGATGCTGTCGCCGATGTGTATAGTTGGGAATCTAGTATGGTGGCCTGGGTCGGCGTCCCTGGATTTCTCGCGGGGGAAAGCCCTGCTAGGTAAAGACCACCTGTGTAGCGACATAGTAATAAGATAAACCTAACTGTGCTCTTACGATGTGTTGATTTACATAAGCTGTTCTGTGGTGTTTGAAATTAAACTGCTATTAATTCTCAAATCCTGAGGAATAGGACGATGGCTGAGAGCTAGGCTAAGTGTACCTATAGGTTTGGGGAGAACGGGTCATCAGCCATGTAGGTATACCTTACTTTATGGGCAATGTACTTGACTATGACTTGGCTTTCAAAGAATCCCCGTGCTGCCTTCTCTAGATTGCCTAGGATACTTTGTATAGGAAACCGTTACCTATGACGATGCTGCAGTGTGTGCAAGAACTAGTTACACTTATTTACAAAGGTGATCGCCCGTCTCTTCAGCATGCCGTAACAGATTTAGGCGGCAAGTGCTATAGGTATAGATGACAATTATGCAAAGTTATATACCTAAGTAGGCGGTCTTTTTAATATCATATTGTTATCCGTGATGCCTATTGTGTTTCTTATGAAATTCAAGAGCAGAAAGAATAGGATTGAGTGCGAGTTTAAGAAGGTTAAGTTCCGTAATCCTCGCTCGATAGTTATTATGCTTAGTTGCACACTTGGACTTGCGCGCTTTGGAATTAAAATTTAGAGATACGCTTACGTGCATATTAGACCAAATATGTTAGAGAAATGGAGGAAATTATGTCGGCCTAATAAACGAGAAGGTAAATGATGTCACGATATCGTACCATATCGGCAAGCCCAGGTTCGCAAACAACTTGCTTTTTCCGATGAAATTGGATATGCGTGTACGAAACTCTCTTATCCAAATTTCTACCTACCTACTGTAGGTAACCATCTAGGTTATCATTACCATCTTTTAACCTCAGATCAGCTCATCAAAGTCATGTTGCCGGTTCCAACTCGCCATACTACTAGCAAGGCTTGTATTGGTCCGTACCTAGGTACCTATAGTTATGAGATCCATCCCGAGGTCTCAACTAATAGCAATTTGCTATGCAAGGCAATTAACCAGACTTTTTCATGGAACACATCGATTAGCCCTGCCGCCGATCCGCTGCGGCGCATCCAGAATTTCTAGTCGATCATCCCAATTGCAGCAAAGCCAGTTCCCGCGTGGCTTTTTTAGTTCCCCAAAACAACGACGAAGGGAGACCGAAGCTGGTAAAGGTCCCCTTATAGTTGTACCCGTGGCTTTACTCCTTCTGGGCGGTTTACTCATATATTCGCTTTATCCAGACCAAGAATTTCGCCAAGCTCGCCTTGCCGAAAAGGCCAAGAAGATTCCTGAGGATGTCCAGCATGGTTCGCAACAGCAGACAGAGGAGACCGCTTGGTCATCCTTCTCCCGCCGGTTCGAGGACTTTGTAAATGTCACCGATATTGAATGGTCTTCACTATCTGATCGCATTGTTGACATGATCCTTCCTGATTGGTCCAAAACTATACCTTCTCAAATCCGTAAGCTCCAGCGTGAGCTTTCCATGGCAGATGGGTCGCTGGCTAAGGAGATATGGAGGGAGGCTCATGACCCTTTCATTCACCCCGAAATTCAATACTCTGCCAAAGTGCGCGTCTCAGACGAGCTCTGTGATGAAGAAAAGGAGTACCTAGCTCGTCGCAAGAAAATCGCCACGGCAGCCTTAGCCAAGTACCTTGGTCTAGACGAGAAGGATATTAACCCCGACGACGTTCCTACCATAGCCATGTGTGGTTCTGGTGGTGGCTTGCGGGCCCTAGTCGCAGGCACAGGTTCCCTCCTCGCTACTCAAGAAGATGGGTTATTCGACTGCGTAACCTACACTTCAGGCGTCAGTGGATCATGCTGGATGCAGGCTCTCTACCATTCGTCTTTAACAAACTGTCGGTTTGATCGCATCGTTGACCACTTGAAAGCAAGATTAGGAATTCATATCGCCTACCCTCCGGCTGCATTTTCATCTGTGACATCATCTCCAACCAACAAGCTCCTTCTAAGCAGTCTAGTTGAGAAGCTGAAAGGAGATCCTAAAGGATCTTTTGGCCTCGTCGACGTGTATGGGATTTTATTGGCAGCAAGGCTCCTAGTACCGAAAGGCGAGCTCGGTGTTAATGAACGAGACTTTAAACTCTCTAATCAGAGAGAATACATCAAGTACGGACAAAATCCTATGCCAATTTATACTGCCGTCCGCCACGAGATTCCGAGTATAGCCAAGCAGGGGACTAAGAGTGGCATCGCTAATACGGAACAAGCAAAGGAGATAGCGAAGCAGGAAGCATGGTTTCAATGGTTCGAACTGACCCCGTACGAATTCTTTTGTGAAGAGTTCAACGCTGGGATACCAACTTGGGCTCTCGGTCGACGGTTTGACAACGGAGAGGATGTTCCACCTGAGGGTAATTACTACCATTTACCAGAGCTCCGTATGCCCATTATGATGGGTATCTTTGGTAGCGCTTTTTGCGCTACTCTCAGCCACTATTATCGGGAAATCCGACCACTTGTTAGAAAGTTGACTGGGTTTTCTACGCTTGATGGCATGATCTATGGTTATAATGAAGACTTGGAGAAAGTTCATCCGATCGATCCAGCACAAATACCTAATTTTACTTATAATATGGAAGGCAAGCTACGATTCACGACGCCGACAACAATATACAATAATGAATACATACAATTGATGGACGCTGGCATGTCGAATAATTTACCCATTTATCCCCTACTCCGACCTGGTCGAGATGTCGATATCATTGTCGCATTTGACGCCTCCGCGGATGTTAAGACGGATAACTGGCTGTCAGTAGCAGACGGGTACGCACGTCAACGTGGCGTGAAGGGCTGGCCTGTTGGTGTTGGATGGCCAAGAGAAGCAGACTCGACACAGAAAATCGAACAGCAGCTGGACGCCGCCCAAGCAGACTCGCCTGCGGATGCAGAAAGCAAAGTTCGAGAGGCGCAGCAAGACCAGGCTCAAAGTCACCATTCAACCAAGCATCAACCCGAGGAACCAAGTGCCAAGACGAAGCATGACGTATCGCACCCCGAGGACTCAGACTTAGGCTATTGCACAGTGTGGGTGGGCACAACCGAGGAGCGATCGTCGAAGCCGCCCCCGCCTACAAAAGCAAAGGCGCTCACGGACGACGCGCTGTCATGGCAGCTAATGGAGCCTAGCGCCGGTATTACTGTAGTGTATTTGCCATTCTTAGCGAATCCGAAGGTGGAAGGTGTCAATCCGGCTGTGAGTGACTACATGAGCACTTGGAACTTCGTCTACACGCCAGAGCAGGTCGATAAGGTGGTGGCGCTTGCACGCGCCAATTTCGACGAAGGCAAAGATCGTATCCGCCGTTGCGTGCGCGCTGTTTACGAGCGTAAGAAGAAGCTACGCGAAGAAGGCGAGGCGGCCGCTAAAAAGGAGGCGTATAGACGCTTGATGCGCTTGGGCATCGCGGATAGGCTGGGAGAAGGCGATCATTTCAGCTAGCTACAAAAGTTGCTGCTTGGAATCAATCTGATAATAATCAGCAGAGATATCTCCCCATTGCCTCCATGTACACATAAGATAGAAACCTCCCACCTACGGATTAGATAGAAGAGGGAGGACACACATTTCAACGGATCAGGGATTTGGAAAATAAAGAAGGGATTTTTTGATACCCTCAAATCAAAGGTCATGCAAAGTATGTAGATATTTACACTCGGCCGAAGAGTGGTTGTGGGTGGTGCTGTCTTCGTATGTTCTACATGGGCCATCTATGCTCGCGGCTTCTGAATATAGTACAATGATACACATATGGTGTATGCCGCCCCTCCCCCTTTCGAATCCCACCCTCATAGGTTCCGTAGTAGCTAGGTTAGGTAGGTATCATCATCCCTTTTCGTTTATATTTTTTCTCTCTCTTTTCCCCGCGTTATGATTTTCCCCTCCAGTACCATTTATCCAGTAACGATTTTTGAAATGACCTCTCTCTCCGTTAACGGATAATCCGGTAGGTAAAACTCTTTTCGCGCGTAGAGAGGAAAAAAAAAAAAGAAAAATTCTTCTTCCGAGACCAGAAGACGATTTTTTTTTTGGGTTTTTTTCTTTTTACGATATGATCTCACCGATATCGACGTACGCCGGCTTATACGGAGGGGCATTTTCCGTAAAGGCGTCGCTCGGCACCGCCGTGTCGACCGGGCTGTATAGATACCACGCTTTCAGCGCATTGATGGCAGCTGCTACTCTCGCGTCGTTGAGGCTGCTGGCTGCGCCCTCGCCTAGCAGGTCTCGCCCGCTGTAGATGCCCACTACGAACACGGGCGTCCTACTCAGTCGACCCGTCTCGCTTAGCAGTCTGGCGACAGGGGGGTCGAAGTCTTCTCGCCCACACAGCCTGACAAGTTCTCTCGCCGGCGTCTTGAATTCGAACATATTGGAGAGGTCGAGCGTCCGCGAAAGGACGTGCGCCTTGACAAAGGTCTTGGCGACTTCGCGCCCGCAGTGCAGATAGATAGCGCCTACGACCGCGCGCACAAAGTTAGCGTGCGCATTCCCCACCGGGTTATCCACGACCAGGTCCTTTCTGTTTCTTGCCGCGCTGACCTCGGGTGAGGCTTCCTCCCCGTCCTCCGTCTGCTGCTGCTGCTGCTCCTGTCTTTGCTTCGTTACCATCTCGCCGAATGCGTCGTCGTACACGACCGAACTGCTGAGACCCCGGCGCCACTTGTATTTCTGGATCTCCTTCGACTCGGCACGCACGTAGCCCCACTTATTCATCATGACCGTCGGCTTGTCCTGCGAAAACTGCAGCAATCCGGGGTCGACCTCCTCGCCGGGCGCGGCGGCCGCCTCGACACCCCAGGCGCGGGCGATCTGGTGCAGGGCCGGGACGCCGAAGTAGCCCTTCATGGCGGAGAAGAGAATGGCCATGGGCAGGCGGGGGTACCGGGTGATGAGGAATTCCGAGGTGTGGTACTGAAGGATGGATGCGCCCACAAATGCGAGGTTCGCATTGTTGAAGCGGGGGTCTGCGTCGGCGGAGGGGTCTATGAGGGCGCGGGCGAGAGTCTGTAAGGGGATTTTAGAAGAGAGCGAGAGTCGCGCATGTAGAGCCGCAAGCTTCGCCGAATATAATGCTCGCTCCGGAGGCGGGGACGGCAGTGGCGCTATCTGATCCTCTCCCGGCGGTAGTATTGGGATCTCCTCACTATCGTCTGGCTCCTCCTCGAGGACGGCCTCGGATGATGTCGTCTGCCATCTCCTCTGGCAGCATAGAGGGGCTTGTAATCTCGAGATCTGGGCGGCTCGACATATCCTTGCAGAACTGGGTGGTGGCCTCGCAGGCGTCGTGGAGAGTAATTGACTCGATAACCTGTGCAACCTTATTCTCTTCATTTTGGATAGCCCAGATCACCTCCTGCCAACGCACTGGGCGGGTTGAGACACGACACGGTTGGCGGAGAATAAGACAATTGGCTATTAAATGGTCTCGTGTCTGTCTGCTAAAGAAAAAGTTTCTGTGTGAAATTGAAGCTACCGGTCGATTAACAAGGGACCAATCATAGGATCCATGCACGTGCCACCCCGCTAATGCCCGACACCGTAGAGATAAAAATCGGTTTAACAATTACCCCTCCCGAGCACTAATCAATCCGATCCCAACCTTTCCTCAATTCTAGGTCGGTACCTAAGGCGGCTCCAATGGGGATATCGATACCCAAGTTTAGGTAATACACTCACTATTCGATTTGCAGGCGGTTATTCATCAGTTGCTTGTAGGCGAACTACAATTCACTGTTTAACCCGCAACCTTCCTGACGTACACCCATCACCCGATCCTAATTTATTCCGCCCAATTGACCGCATACAATAACAATTTGTTCGTCGCATAATCGAACAAGATGGTAAGTGCTCCTCCGAATTATTAAATATTTAACTTGGCTATGGCGTTACTAATACCTAGCAGGGTGGCGGTCCTAAAGTTCCGTAAGCTATAGCTAACCTACCCTCAACCCCTACCTGCCTACCTACCGCATGACCCTCGCCAGAATGAATCTGACCCTCCCACAAGCTACCCCAAGCACGTATGGTCCCCGGCCGGTGGTTGGTACACGCAGCCGAGCAACTGGAAGGCGAACACGGCGGTATTCATGGGCGTGATCCTCGGCATCACGGCCCTGACGTGGAAGCTCAGCGCCGATCGAGAGGTCCGATATAAGATGCCCGAGCCGGATCGATTCTACCCTAGTCGATAGTACGTCTACCTAAATTACATTGTCCCAGACAAAGACGATCGGGTGGAGTGTTATTGTTATTATGGTTGTTGTTGCGATGCTAATTCGTTTTTTTTTTTTTGTAGCTGGAGCAAGCAGGTCAAGGAGTACGAGGCGGCGCAGAAAGCTAAGAAGACCGAGGAATCGTAAAGCCGGCGTTTTGTTGTTGTTTTCGGGGTGTGTCTATACCATATTCTAAAGACGGGCAATACAAGGCATTGGGTTACTTGGAAGTGGGCATAAGTGACGCTTCGCCGTTGATGCATGTAGTTCGACGAATCATACTGACGACTAACTACCGACTTTACCCTGGAAAGAAGGTTTCCCGAGGTTGTCCTTTCCGGGAGACTTTGTTATTCGATTCGTTCACTGAGATGTCTGGATATTGTTCGGAAGTATGCATGTTCCAGCGTAGCTCTACCTCTAGCTACCCTAGTATCAACCAACCTGGCATCCCCGAGTATTGTATCTTACCTACACTAGGTACTTACATACATTTTTACGATCTTAGTAAGATGGCCGTATCAACTAAGTAATTAGGAGACGACTACGAAATTAATAGGGGGAATCGAATAGAAAGTCATTAAGCTAGGTACTCATAGGTATTCATCAAGCTCGCTGTTGTAACTGATATGTACACTCAAATATAAGTGGAAGCTTCCATTGAATCAACAAATAATGCCCACAATAGCAAAGTCCATTAGGTACATTTCTTAGGTCCACAAGACGTAGGTAAGGAAAGCATGTCGTTTCATTGGTAATTATGTGTACTTCTATGACTTCGTCCCTTATTAGAGCAACGCTCATGCTTAGGTGATCGAGATTGGTAGGTTGGGGTTCATATCAGGCAATAAATCAGCGAGCTCTAGGATTTTTCAAGATACGGTTTGAGGTAGTAATAGATGTATAATATTTTTTTTCTCTTAAGTTTATGAAGACAAGTACTAAGATAAACAAGTCAAGCTTCGACCCCTTCAAAACCATGTCGATTTATGACGGTTCAAAATACAACCTATGGCCTATGACCTATCCTGTAACTAAGCTACCTACCTAGGTATATGGGATAACATAGCAACCCATCTTGGTCAGGAAGGGGTATTGGGTAGGAATTCCTAGAATATTCCTAATAGTCCTGCTTTCAAGATAGGTTAGACAGAGGACACTTAATGTTGACATGAAAGAGGCTTCACCTTGGTTTAATAATGTAGTCTATATCATATCCAGATGTTTTTTTCCTTTTTCACCGGTCGACTATCAGTGTAGGGCACATGTGTTTTAGATCCGTACTGATGTTATCAACGCCGTAGGTATGAAAACTGATAATAAAACCTATTGAAGTTCGCTTAATATGATTCATTACCTATGACACTAGGACTTCGGATGAAGACGCTCACTAATAAATCTTATGTATACGTTCAAAACTTGTAATTGTCATGCCCTTCGTGTTGAAGTTGCTGTACACCAACTGCAACAAAAACTGATGCTCTGTACCAATTTAACATACTGGCAGAGCTTAATGTGCTGACTGATCCATATTCTCCTGAACATTGATTGCAGGTTAGGAATCGTTTTCAATATCTACGACATAAACTCCTGCGAAGTACTACTAACTTTCCCTAGCAATAGACACATGATGGCAGCGACTGCCTACCTGTGTTGAACGTACAGAGATCGTTTCCTGACTTGCTAGAGGCTTTACAATATGTGGTTTTGACAGACCAATGATATGTGTATTAAACTTGTTCCGTATGAAAATGAATAGCAGCAGGAAGGAATATAACGAATCTATACAAAGGGCTACATAGCATAAACCTGTATCATTAGTCGCTCCGAGAGTTGCATTGATGTCACTAGAAAGTTAGACATCTTCGAATGCAAAATACTTACCTAGAAATGGACGGGTCATATGCGAAGGTTAGATGATCGCTAGATAAAATGTCTAATCGGGTCGCTAACACGGCAGAACGCCTTGAAGAACATCTTGCGGAAGACTAACCGCGGCATGTTAAATAAATACAGCATAATATTAGTCACAGTCACGACGTTTGGATCAAGTATAGTTACGTGCTTATTTGCTTCATATTAAATTGGACACGTTTATCCGTTCCCCAAAGTGTGATCGTGATATTGTGTCTACCCCCAACCTAGTATCGTGGGGAAGTATTGAGGACGTAGGGCAAATGAAACAAGGAAGGGAGGGGAACTAAGACCGTGGTTTAGACGCCAATATCTGATTACCATGGCAGTACTGATATTACGGCAGATGAATAGAATTGTGTTAGTGATAATGTCGCTTATGCTCAACATAAGGTCGACATAAAGAAAAAAAAAAAAAAAAAACTAAAAAAAAAAAAAAACTAGGGCTGGAGGTCAAAACGCAGTACGTTAGCCTGCCCCTTTATTCAACTTAGCTGGTGAGGCCGTCGTCATTTCGCGCCGGCGCCTCTTCGACAAGGCCGGAAGAACTATTCTCGGAGGTAGACCCTAGAAATTTGCTGGGGACCCTTGACCTGCGGCTCGGGTAAGCGAAGTTGCCATGTCGTACAAGACACATTTTGAATCTGAATCAACAGGCATGAGAGGACGCCTTGGCCAATAGATGCGAGAGCGCATGAGACAGATAAATCTCACATAAAAAACACTGCCCCGACGCTTGGAGAATTTTAAGGTGGAAGTTTCAGCTAATCTGATCGGCGCTTGAATCAGAAACAATGAGACGAACGTCGTCAATCTGTTTTGGGAATATGCAAGATGATTTTGCCTACTTCGGCTTTGATGATCCACGGCACATTAAAGACACGAGGTAGCAATGCCTTGCAGATATAAGTGTCATTATATCGGGTATTTGGATGTGTACGAATTGTAGATAGATCATCTGCCGATTTAGCCTCATAGTCGAAAAGTTTGATGTATGTTTCGTACGTAGACGACGATGAGTATGAAATTGTACACTGAGGGACGGGTATTCAAAAACAGGATATCAAGGATGAGTTAGAAAAAGGAACAGGCTTAGCTAGGCCGGAAAAGTCTTGGTAATTGGATAAACCACTAAGTTAGGTGTTCCGTCGCGTCGGTGTTTGTCGTCGTTCAAGATAATATCGTGTCCACGTCCACGTTTATTAGTTGGCATATAAGGTTTCCGTTCTGATCGGCGGCCGCTAAATATTAATGTGGCTTGGCCCTCACTACGTACTAATAATAATATCATGCTAAACAAAGTCTGTTTAGATCATCTCCACCATTTTTTTGAGATGACAGCGGTCTTACTAGCAGATCGATTTGTTTAAATAAGTTGATAACGTTCTCTGTGATGATAATGTCAGGGAAGATGTCGACTTCCAAGAGATCGCCGAAAAGTTGTCTTTGCTTTCCTTCAGAGATTCTGGCCGTCGCAATTGGACATGATATCCATGTCAGGTAATTTTAAGGTGCTTCTGGGGCTTTGCCTATTTCGAATAAGACTTTGTCTGATGTCCGTGGCTTGACAGGGATCATAGCTCAAGCATGAAAACGCCATGTACATACTATGTACTACTCATATGTACGAGGTCTACTCATTATGGAATATCTATCTCTGTGTTTGAATTTCGCATCAATATCATAAGCAATAGTTTTGAAAATATTTATTACCCGCTGAACCTATATATTTACCTCAATGCATCTCAGACGTATATCATACATTAAAGCTGGTAACAGGACGTAAAGCATCAAGAACTACGGCATGTACCTACATGTCCATACGAGTTGACTTTCAGTCCGAAAACCCGTTGTAAGCATGTAAGTTTGCAGTGGATCGTAACCTTGATCGCGGGTTGATAGAACTGATTGAGTTGAGCTCCATTGGTCGATTTCCATGCCAAGAACCCCGTGGATGGTAAAGCGTACCTGATATCGACTTGGGGTCTATAGCAGGTTTTGTTTCTGTACAAGCTGCATAGATATCTGTTTGGGCTTGTCTGCGGTAGATAGAGTTATCTAAAAGTACAGGTACAGTGCTATGCAAGGGTACATGCGTATCTAACCCAACCAGGGCAGGAAAGAACAGGACAGGGCAGGACCCGGCAGGTAGGGGTGGCAGGTACAATTCATCCACGGTCAAGGAGCATCGCAGCAAGCAAAGCAACAACGACCACGGCCCAGAAAGCGCAGAAAGCAGCTTGGGGCACAATTTCTCTGTTCATGCTTCTCTCTCCTCCTTGCCGATAATTCAGTCAGTCGTATGTCTAAACTTCGACTTCTTTCCGTCCGAACTCATCCTCAATTCTGTTCCCTCAATTCGGATCTACGGTTTCACGGCGTACCGTCGTGGCCTATTTTCTTTTCTTGTTTTCCTTGTTATCCTTCTTTAATTCCTGTTCAATCATTCGTTTATTTTTTTTTTTTCTACCGAAGGCCCAGCCATCTCAAATTCCACCTGGGTTTTTTAAAGCCTCCGCAATAGTGTCCTAGCTGACGTTGTGCATCGTAAGGCAACAACAGCATGTCAAGCGCGACCTGAATTTTTAATCACTATACGGTTTCCGGCTCCGGTTCGTTCTGCATCCAGTCTCGCTTTCTCCAATCCAACTATAGACATTCGTTCGTCACCACGGAAACACCAACGCACCCGATCCCATCGGCATAACAAATTACCTCCAACAAGAA
This sequence comes from Daldinia bambusicola, assembly GCA_022478815.1. Classification (NCBI taxonomy): domain Eukaryota; kingdom Fungi; phylum Ascomycota; class Sordariomycetes; order Xylariales; family Hypoxylaceae; genus Daldinia; species Daldinia bambusicola. Next base: position 227,350 of record MU284084.1, read on the forward strand.
CTTGGCGACAAAGGATTACCATTCTCTCATAATTCCCCTCAAAGAGCAATTGACTCTAGATAACTATTCACCTGATTTTTTGGTTACAGTTACCACTATTACTGCGACCACCCTCAGGACATAATTTACTCACCGATTACAAAAGAAACAAAAACAGACTACTTTTCCTATCAGCATCTCACGCTCTACTGCACGTTAGCGCCAAGCCACCTCAAAGCTTCCGAGACATCATAAACCTCATCAGCAAACAACCTCCAACAAGTTAGTCTAAGTAGCATGTGGTATTGAGAAATGATAGGGTCAGAGCATCATGCATTCATAGCGCCAATGATCGCTACTGTCGACAATTCTAGGAGGATCGGCTATATATCGCTCGATTCAACTTCTTCAAAGCAGAGCGAACGCGACATGGCGACGTCGCAGACCCGGTTGGGAGGACGTGGGAGAACGACTGGCGGGGCGGGATGGACTATGGCCAAGGCAGCTCTTCTCTCGGTTCTCCTCGCGGTTCCGGGTTCCATGGCGCAAGACCAATGCATTTCATTATCGGGTTCAACTACCTGCGGAGCTTTTCAGCCTGCTTCAATTTCCACTACGAATGATGACTTACGGAAGAGATTGTAAGTGTTTATTCTCATGTGCACCCCGAATTCTCCATAGTCGAGTTGGGATATTTACCTACCTATCATTCCATTCGTGTTAATTTCTAACCAATGCGCCTTCAGCCCTTTTCTTCAATACGTCTCGGATACGGCTTCCTTTGACAAGCAGTTAAATCAGTATGTCCGGACGAGCTACGTTCAGGAACAGTAAGTAAAACTGAATATGCATCATGGTCTACGCTTACACTATTTGCAGATATCAGAATCTTTTAGGATGCGGCGACATAGACCTTGTCAATACTACTAACTTGTATGCTCGCTTCACCACTTCAAAGATCTGCAATGTTATCATTCAAAAATCCATTGAACCCTGCGGCCTGTCGGACCAGGCCTCATTGCCCTTGTGTGCCGACTCTTGCACTGACTTTGCTGAAAGTGAGGCCTACCTGACAGCCGACACTGACCTTTGCCCTGGCACCAGCGGTCGCCGCCAGGAGCAGATAAAAGCTGACTTTATCGATTGTTCCGTACCACCGCGCTCATTGACACCTGGTAGTTGTATAAAAGGCATAGATAACGAGCCAGAAAACTGTGGATACGGAGACAGCACTATTGGATTGTGCTCATACTGCGCTTCGGGCGGTATCAATTCGACCGACACTTGTTGTTATAATTCCGATATCAATGCGAGATGTGCTAATGTGGTCTTACCTACGATCACGCCGACGATGACCTTGCCAACTGCAAGTATCTCTGCAAGTTCGACAGCCAGTCCCGCACCTAGTGCTTCGGGCAACAGCGGCCTCTCTGGTGGTGCTATAGCAGGAATTGTAATCGGATCTGTTGCTGGCCTAGCTCTCTTAGTTTTCCTCCTCCTGATGTGCCTTAGACTTGCCCGACGGAGACGTGGTAGCCAGAAGGGAAGTATTTTCAATCAGCCTTCGCCTTCCAGAAAAGGACTTCAGACAGCACAGATTCCTGCAAATGTGGCAGCGCCCTCCCAAGAATACGAAGTCCTCCCCGGAGGAAGAATAGCGCGCATGTCTGCATTAGAAGGACATACAGGAGACCCTTCTCCCAGACGTGGAGAATCAAAACATGGGGGCTCGGTAGGCGCGGCCGCTGCGGGTGCCGCTGCTGGATATATGACGGCAAGGCGAAGGGGAGATAACCACTCATCTACAGATTCATTTGGAGATAGTCCTAGATCGGAACCTCGCGCAGCTATCTTACGCCCACCCCCTATGAACATTCGCAGACACGGTTCGCTCTCCAGTAGTTCGGTACTTGCCGGCGAGGATCCTCAGTCCCCAACAAGTGCTGGTGGTATGTCATCTCCTGCTGGCGTCAACAGCCAACAGTCCGAGCAACTTCCGTTCTTCAAAGACTATTATTCGCAAGACGACATCCACCCTGGCGACCGAGTTGCAGTTTTATGGGCGTATCAGCCACGCGCAGCCGACGAATTTTCCTTGGAGCGTGGTGATATGTTGAAGGTGGTTGGTATCTGGGATGATGGATGGGCGACGGGCGTTCTGCTGGACGAACGAGCGGACGAGTGGGAAACACGAAGACAGGCACAGAGGGACAGTGGTGTTTCGCATACCTCGGGCCATGGGCGAGATACGTCGCCTCCTGCCAGCGGAGAAATCAAGGCTTTCCCATTAGTCTGTGTCTGCCTCCCTGAGCATTGGAGGAAGACCATCGAAGGTGACGGTTCCACGGAGACCGGCTCTAGCGCTCATCACGGCGGTCAACTTACCTGAACCCGATAACGACATATTACGCTGTTCCACTTATATTTGATAGATTGATGAAGGTTATTTGCGTTTGCATTGCTCTGGTGTTCAGGGACTTTTGACTTAGACGCAACTTTCGGCCCGAGCACGAACCGATACCTAGCACCATTCTACCTCCTGGCGTGTCCTCGATCGGCACTCGAGCAACGTCCAGGCTAATCGCCGCCTGCTTGCCGCCATATTCTCGCCCTTATCCTGCACATAGACATGATTGTTTGCATTATCGCGATAGATACGCTGAATGCTTTCGATTCTATAATACGCATTGAATTCTTTTCGAATGACGCATCGCCTCGGATCAAGGACTTAACCGCAGGACTTCTGGTGGTGTTAACCAGGTTGTCCTTGGGGCTTTTGACATGAAGAGACGCGATTCTATTAATATGACGACCACATGCATTTGAGCCCTCCCCATTCTATTCGATTGTTCATTCTATATACCCGGTGTGTTAGCAAAGGTGTTTGGGGTGGATGTTATCGGGGAGGGCCATTGTTATGTAATTACTTTTAAAGGAGGAGAGCCGTGCAAGGCTGGACTGGACTGGACTTGAGCTGGACAACGCATATGATGCTACCTATATGGCTACTAAACGAGCAAGCAGATGAGGGGAGGGAATTCTGATAATATTTTCAGTGGTATGGTACGAAGAGCCTTAGCCTAGATACCTGGCATAATGATGTTACTGAGGTTCGTCTTAGTCAATATCGTAAGCCTACCATCTTGATTATCGAATATAGAAACTTCTCCCGACGATGAGTTCCTATGTGTATTATTAATGCTTGTGTGAATAATGGCAATTGTGTAGAAGTTGGGATTTTTATTGCTAGTACTAAGGCGGATGACATGTGTAGCCCAGGTACAGGTACCTGATACTGTGAAGTAATGCAGATGCAAGTGCAGAACCCTACCCGCAAGCCTACCTAGAGGTCTAGACCTGAGGTTTTGCTAAGGTAATAGTCACATTTTAGGCCATGCGTCAGGTAAGTTAGGGCCCACCTTAGCTCCCTAAGCGCCCAGGTGATTTACGTACTGACCTGCCGGTGGCCTATGGAACTTATCCACTCCCACTTCAACCATTGCCGTCATCAAAAGATCACGCAGCTTCGGTAGCTTTTGCGTGAGCAGTCGAGGGGCTTTTTACATTCCTAAACACGACTATTAACAAAACCCCTAACAGGATAGCTAATAGTATGCGCATTGCAATTTTGTTCTTACGTTAGGGAAGATATCGAATCCGTTGACCCGTTAACATTGACATTAACGTCGACAAATCGTGTGGAAATCCTCGAAGATGGTTAACTCGCTTCGTCTTACAAACTTGGCTAGGTAGTACCACCACATGTTTGCGTGATGGGCAACAGCTACTCCCTCGCCACGCCCTACGCTGGCTCTGCCGGCATCGATATACCAGAGCTAGCCGACCTGGTGCACGAAAGGTCGATCGGCAGTGCCCGGTTTATGAAGAGCATCCGTGCTCGCCATAACGATGGTGTAGTTTTGGCCAAAGTCACAGTGAAGCCTTATACCCCGCTATCTCTACGGGATTATGGCGACAAGATATTACGTTAGTCATGACTCCTCATACTGTATACCATAACGCTCGCAATGCCGTTTAAGCTAACTAGATCACAAGAGGAGAGAGATAAACTAAGAGATGTCCCTAATGCCCTAGGCTTCGAACGTGCCTTTGAAACCGAAGGAAATGCCTACCTCGTACGACAGTATATATACAGTTCCCTTTATGACCGCATGTCAACGCGACCCTTTCTCGAAGATATAGAAAAGAAATGGCTTGCATTCCAGTTGTTATGCGCACTGCGAGATTGCCACAGTCGGGACATATATCATGGCGATCTAAAAACAGAGAATATCATGGTGACATCTTGGAACTGGCTTTACCTGGCAGATTTCACTGGTTCCTTTAAACCTACGATGCTCCCCGACGACAACCCGATGTTCTACTCCTACTTCTTCGACCTGTCTGGCCGGCGCACATGTTACATCGCACCAGAGAGGTTTATCGAGCATATCGAAAACCCACAAGCGCCACCCCAGGACCATAAGCTTACCTGGTCTATGGACATATTCAGCGCGGGCTGCGTAATCGCCGAACTATTCCTCGAGACCCCAATATTCAGCCTTAGCCAAATGTTCAAGTATCGCCGCGGCGAGTACGACCCGGTGATTTCGCATCTTAGTAGGATACCTGATCAGGGCTTGAGGGAGATGCTCTCCAGTATGATCCAGCTTGACCCCGAGAAGCGATACTCCGCAGAGCAATATCTGGACTTCTATAAATCCAAGGTCTTCCCAGAGTACTTCTACAACTTCCTCCATCAGTATATGGAACTTATTACCGACTCGAGTTCAGGCAATGCTCTGATTTCAGGGTCCGTGGAGAATTTTGGTGAGGCTGATGATCGGATAGACCGAGTCTTCTACGACTTTGATAAAATATCATATTTCCTAGGCTATCGGGATGACAAGGAGCCATCCCAACTTACTCACTTTACACCTCGCCTCGGCCTAGGTCTTTTTCCTGTGCGATTAAACATACCCAATAATGAACATTTCACGTCTGCTGGAAAGAAGCCTCCTACTGACGATGGGACTCTAATATTCCTCACTCTCGTCGCCGCCTCGCTTAGGAATACAGCTCGAGCAGCTTCAAAGATCAGAGCTTGTGATATACTGCTAGCTTTTTCCGAGAGGCTGTCCGATGAAGCCAAGCTCGACAGGGTTCTACCGTATCTTATGACGCTTTTGAATGATGATGTTGATCTGGTTGCTATCGCAGCTCTCAGATCCGTTACTCAACTTCTGGCTCTTGTAACAGTGGTCACGCCGGTTAATGCCCATGTCTTCCCCGAGTACATTATGCCCAGGATGCAGGTATTTCTGTCAGGTGCCTCCAGGCAACCTATTATGGGAAAGGAACGTCGGGAGCCGAGCGCCTTAGTGCGAGCTACATACGCATCCTGTTTGGGTAGTCTTGCGACGACTGCTTCGAAGTTTTTAGAGTTGACGGCCATCTTGAGAGCGGAAGGATCGATCAGTACCGCTGACCCAGAGATCGAAGCTGGTAGCGACCCCGATGCTGCATTCGATGGACTATTCGACAACGCCCAAAGTGAGCTCGTCGAACTGTTCGAAGCGCATGCTAAAGCTTTAGTTGAAGATTCGGATGCTTCCGTGCGTCGGGCGTTTCTCAGTTCTGTCCCTGAGCTCTGCATGTTTTTCGGCAGTGCAGAGTCCAACGATATTATCCTCACGCACTTGAATACGTACCTTAACGATAGAGACTGGATGCTAAAGTGTGCTTTCTTCGACACGATAGTAGGCATTGCTGCATTTCTGGGCAGCACCAGCTTGGAGGAATTCAGTCTTCCTTTGATGATACAAGCCGTAACCGACCCGGAAGAGCATGTGGTGCAGGCAGCTTTACACTCTTTGGCTGAGCTAGCAAGTTTAGGCCTCTTATCCAAAGCGAAAACGTGGGAGCTTATAGATGTAGTTGGCCGCTTCACAATGCACCCGAATTTATGGATACGAGAATCTGCCGCGGAGTATATTTCTAGCGCTGCAAAACTGCTGTCTCCGGCGGATCTTAGATGCATTGTCCTGCCTCTAATTAGACCATTCCTCAAGCCGGGGATAATTCCTGACTTTTCTGAGCTTGATTTACTAGATTCTCTAAAGAAACCACTATCAAGGACAGTCTTCGACTTGGCGCTATCATGGGCGCAAAAGACTGATAAAGGACTGTTCTGGAAAGCTGTTAAACAGCAAAAGCAGTCTACATTTACTATTGCATCTACAGCGTTGGCAATACGTTCATCTCGGGAGACACAACCGCAAGCACTTAGCAAAGTTCAACGGAATGAAGAGGATGAACAATGGCTTACCCGACTGCGGAACATGGGAATGACGACGGAAGATGAATTCAAGCTGCTTGTCCTTAGGGAATTTATATGGCGCTTGAGCCAAATGAGGAATCGCGATTTGCTCTCGCAAGATAACATTACTACGTCCTTGAACAATATCATCCCTCTGAGGAGTCTAAATGTCAAACTGCAGACGATTATGTTTGACGAGGCTCCCACTGAAGATGAGCCGACGTGGCAGCGGCAGCGAATGTCAAGCTCGGATAAAGGACCTTATACCATCGCTGATGCCCTGATGGATGCATCAATGACAATAGACGAACCCGTCGGGAAGCGGCGCCGTGCTGCTATGAATAATCATCGCTCACGTTTGAGCAGCCACGGAGGAGCAATGTCGCCAAGGGCGAAAGATGGCCGCGCATTGTCGCCAATGGAGTCTCGGGCGTCTTCCCCAGTTAACGGCATGGGTCTTAATGAATCGCGCCGTGCTTCTTCCACAACACGGGGGCCAACTTCCCAGGACGATGATGCCTCTATTTCGGATTCCCCGTACTCCACTAGGAGGGCCATTCGACACCAGGCAAGCGCTCTGGATCTTCTAAATCGGAAAGACAGCGGTAGGTCTATCGCAGAGACAGGAACGACGGAGGCGAATGCATTTGGCCAAGTCGAAGGCCCTTTCTCGCAGAATCCGCCACCACAAATAATGATTCCCGGTACCGCTGTGGACAATGGGATGCTAGGAACTCGATCCCGTGCTTCACATACGTACGAGGGCAATGACCCCAATATATTAAAAATGCTTGATAACATGTATATCGATAATTACCCGCACGACATAGCCCAATTTGGGCCGCTTGTTTCACCGATTACTAGGAGGAAAGTAAGTAAATCGGCGGGGCAAAGCGGCGAGGAAGCATGGAAGCCGAACGGTAGTCTCGTTGCCACCTTCTCGGAACATACTGGGGCGATCAACCGTGTTCTTCCATCGCCAGATCACCTGTTTTTTATAACAGGTAGTGACGATGGTAGTATTAAGGTGTGGGATTCCTCTAGGCTGGAGCGCAACGTCACCCATCGTTCACGCCAAACGCATAGACATGCTCCAGGTGCGAAGGTTACTTCTCTGTGCTTCATCGAGAACACGCATACGTTTGTCAGTTGCGCCAGTGATGGTAGCGTTCATATCGTCAAGGTAGACACGGCTATTACCAGCGGATCTATTAAGTACATTCGATTGCGGCTACTTCGCGAGTATCAGCTTCCAGCAGATGAGTATGCTGTCTGGTGCGAGCACTTCAAGCAGGAGCTGAATTCCGTACTGGTACTTGCGACCAACCGATCTCGAGTCTTAGGTATTGATCTTCGTACGATGTCGCTTTTGTACGTTCTCGAAAATCCGGTACATCACGGTACTCCCACTTGTTTCTGTGTGGATCGGAAGCGTAACTGGCTGCTTCTCGGCACCTCGCACGGAGTCTTGGATTTGTGGGACCTACGATTCAAGATGAGGCTAAAAGGTTGGGGGTTGCCAGGTAAATCGGCCATCTACCGGCTCTGCCTCCATCCAGCCAAAGGTCGCGGGAAGTGGGTATGCGTCGCAGGCGGTACTAATCTTGGCGAGGTTACTGTCTGGGACCTGGAAAAGACACAGTGCAGGGAAATTTACCGGATAGGAGGATCCAAAGACGGACCGAAAGATTACAAACCATGGGACGTCGACGAGGACAAACCCGAAGGCATGCTCGACCGTTTTGCAACGAATATCGAACCTACCGCTAGTGGCAGTGGGGATCGCGGTGTCCGAGCTATGGTTGTCGGCTCAGGTGCTATGGAAGACCAACGTGAAGTGCGGTACGGATATATCTTAACAGGGGGGTCAGACAAGAAACTACGTTTCTGGGACCTAATGCGCATCGAGAACTCGTGCATATTCAGCGGACTCCACAGTGAAGATGCGAAACCAGTTTTCGCGGTAGTCAGCACGCCGAACCAGCCTGGCCTTACTCTTAACGTGGAAAGACTACATAAAGGAGGTAATACGACGGGCGCAGAGCAGAAGGGTGGCAAGAGCAGTAAGGCGGCAAGCAGCAGAGAGAAACCACCGAGACACACGGTTATCTCAGCCGAGCAGGGACAACTGCTCAGAAGTCATTTAGATTCGATCCTGGACGTGGCGGTGTTGGAATTGCCTTATACGATGACTGTTAGCGTAGATAGGTCAGGGGTAATCTTTGTATTCCAGTAAAAAGGCGATAGATGATGTTACAGGCTGGCGTTCTAGGGATGGCAGAACAAACCTATTTGTACCTAATGTACCTACCACCTTTGATTGAATTGCGGAGGACAGGAGGGAGAGTAATTACGACTTGAAATGCTCTGGAAAGGATAAGCCTTATGTGTTTACGAAGCAAGTATTATCTAACCCTAGAGAGGTACCTAATAAGAATCATGACTTTGTTTTACAGCTTGGCGATATAGTGAATATAGGTACCTCCTAATCCAAGTCGACGGTGAGTTGCCTGGTTGCATACCCCTTATCATATAATACTAACGACATCCAGTCCTTGGCCAATCATAGAGACACAATTATATTAACCTATCGGGAACTAATGCAAGATATGGTTACATTACCTCCGATAGGAAAAAACTGCGGGGACAGGAAGACAAACGGGAACTAGGTATGACGTTGCGCTGCTACATATAAATACCAATAAATACTACCTTGACTGGTCTTCAGGCGGATGGATGGTATATGAAGTAGATATTTTTTCGAAAATGTCACCTCCAAAAACGCTACAGGCTTTTTTGGCTACAGCTCGAGCTGCTTTGACGGCTCCTCCATCCAAACGCCCAACGCCGTTGCACTTCGTCGTCGGCAACGAATCAGCTGGTACGTAATTTTACTACTTGTATCTACGGCTTCTATCTGCCAGCATTCTACATGTCTGGTGGTTGTCTACCCACACAGGTGTATAGATCTGTATTAGTGATTTTATTATATTTCTCGTCTCGATATGTTTGACGTACATTAGGTACTTAGAAGGCCAACATGAAATGAAACGTAACTAGATCTCGACTCGCTCTGCTCTACACTCTTCCTAGCTTACATCAGAACGCACTCCCCGCCGCATACCCTGCACATCCCGCTCTGCCACCTGCCCCGCGACGACCTCTCGCTGCGCCCGGAATTCGCCGCCGTGCTGAAATACGCGGCTGCCACACCCGACGACGTCCTGACGCTGACCGAGCTGCCTGGCGGAGGTGGCACCAATGGCTTAAAACCTGAGGACACCCGTTGGCTGCTCGTCGACCACAACGTCATGACGGGCGCTCTCGGCCAACGGTTTGGTGACAGGGTCGTCGGGTGTATCGACCACCACGACGACGAGGGGAAAGTCCCGGCCCATGCTACCCCCCGCGTTATCGAGAAGTGCGGCAGCTGCATGAGCTTGATCGTGGAGCAGTGCGGCGAGGCATGGGAGGCGCTTACGAAACGCGAGGGAGACGGCGACAGCGAGAGCAATAAAGACGCCCTCTGGATTAGTTCTCACCTCGCGTACCTCGCGCTCGCGCCCATCCTCATCGACACCGCGAACCTAGGCAACAAGGACAAGACGACGGCGCGCGATTCGCGGGCCGTGGAGACCGCGGAGGCCCGTCTCCGGGCCGCGGGCGATAATGGAGGTAGCGGTAGCGGATACGACCGCGGGGCGTTCTTCGCCGAGGTGGCGGCCCTTAAGGAGGACGTCTCCTACATGTCGTTCCGGGACATCTTCCGCAAGGACTACAAGGAGTGGGACGTAGGGGCGCCGAAGCTGGGCACGTCCTCCGCGCCGATCGCGTTCGCGGCCCTGGTGCGTAAGGCGCGCGGCGAGCAGGCGTTCGCTGAGGAGCTGCGGAAGTGGTGCGAGGAGAAGGATATTGACGTTATGGCGCTGCTGACGACGTCGAAGGACGGCGACGGGGGCGACGGGGGGGAGTTTAAAAGGGAGCTGTTGGTGTGGGCAAGGGGTGGAGAGGGGATTGTGAGTGCTGTGAAGGCGTTTGTGGAGAGTGGCGGGAAGGAGAAGTTGGGTCTGGACACGTGGGGGGATGGGAAGTTGGATTTGGAGGGTGGGAAAGACGGTTGGAGGCGTTGCTGGACGCAGGCGAAGGTCGAGTATAGTCGGAAGCAGATCGCGCCTATGTTGAGAGAGGCGTTGAAGGGGGTTAAGAAGGGATAGAGTAGAGAGAGAATAGGCGTTTTGGGAGGGGAGAAGACTCAAGACATGTACCGGATCAATCAACGGGGACGAGTCAGTTAGCATTGGCATTCAACAAGTATTTTTAACAATTGATATCTAATCTTCTTTCCCTTGTCATCTTCATACCCTCTTTATCCCAAACTCCAACCGCCATAATCATCACACCTCACACATTAGACATACAACAAAGCTCATTGTATCTCAGCAACAATAGCGTCCAACCACTTCGCGAGCCGGTATCCCTGCTTCGCTATCTGCAGGTCGACGACGGGCTGCGCGGTCGTTGTGTACTTCCCGCTGAGATCCTGGTTCTCGACAGAGCTTATGCCGCCCGGCAGCACCGTCGAGCACACGTACGCGTTGCTGTCCGTGGCCCAGCTCAGCGCCGTCGCCGTCTGCTTGGCCTTCGAGGCCACGCTGAGCCCGCAGGTCCATTTGGGTGCTTGCGATTTGTAGGCGCCCGAGTCGATCTCTGGAGGTAGGTAACGTGCGTTAGAAAAGGGGCTGCTGTATTACTTTCTTCTTCCTTTTCTACCTCCCCACCCAAGAAAAAGTCGGAGACTTAATGAGAAAGGGGAAGAGAGGGAAGGAGAAAGACGTTGGTCTAGGTAGTCTACATACCCTTGATCAACTCCTCGGACCAGGACTTCGCAGACGACAGCGATGAACCGCCGGAGATGGACTCGGGGATATCACTGTCCCAGGCCGCGTGCAGGTTGGTATCCTCGCCGTCGTATTGAACGTCGATGTCGTTTCCGCCGATCTTTAAGGCTTCGCAGTGCAGCGGCTGTCCTATGTCGCCCGCAAGCTATTCTACTACGTTAATTCTTCTTTCTTTTCCCCTCATACAACGTCCTCGACTTAAGTCTGAATTAAGTGTGCCCTGCTACGACTTCTTTTTCTGCTTCCTCTTCATCGGGCGCCCCCTTGGAGTATCTTGCTTACGTGAATGACCATCTGCAATTATACTCGTTAATACCAAACCGTCTGCATATAGTGTTATCAAAAAATGCTCACCTTGGCTGCCATCTGCAGGTTAGCAGTGCTTGCCTCTTGATCGATCAGAATCGTCGTGTAATTCTGGAGCGCATGCACGATGCAGCCCTCGGCGCCGCAGTCGCGGTCCAGGTCGATGCCGCAGCTAGACGGCGGGTTGTCGTTGGCGTCGATGTAATGGAACGGCGCCGTGAACTTGCCCGCGCTCGTGTAGCGGAAGCTGTCGGCCCACGGCGCCACGCTCGCCAGGTAATCCGCCGATGTGTCGTTCAGCAGGGCCTGGAAGAAGGACTTGGTCGACGCGCTCACGTAGTTGCTCGCGATGTAGGCGACCGTCTCGTGGCCCATGGCGCCCCAGGCCATGGCGCCGGGGAGGGCGGCGGCGGATAGGAGAGCGAAAGATGCGATGCGCGCCATAGTCGGTGGATGTTGCCTTCTTACAACTTGAGGAGGGCACTATAGGAAAAGGAAAGGCAGCGACAGGAAATTAGGACGCCAATGTACGATGCGCAGATATTATATACATATAATTTACCTGCGCAATCCTAACCCACCGCTTTACTTGTTTACAGAGGGGCATATAAGCCGGGGTATTAAGGTACATGGACCGATTTTTATCAATGCGATTTGAGGAAAAGCATATCAAGCGGGCCAATTAGTTTTTTCAGGTGCTCTTTGAGCCTTCCCCCTTAGTCTAAGACGAGATAACGGAGATATAGCATACATTGAGGAAGCGGGACGCGAATCTAGCGTCAACACCAACGCCGAGTTTATAGAAGGTGGTTTGTCCTGATCACCACTTAGCTGCGTCGTAGCTTAGAATTCAGGGTAGCATCGAGGGCCGGGATCGTGCGTAACCCTTATCTCGGCGCGCAGATCCAATCAAGCAAGGCACGTTGGGTCAGGAACGGGTTCTCCTTGGCATTTTACTGGAGAAGGCATTCTCCGCGATGGTGGTTGGCCCGGCGTCAAGAGAGAGCTTGCCTTTTTAGTTCTAGACCCGCTGCCGCTGACCTGCCTTGATTGGAACTTCGGTGAGGTGCGGCGCATTGGTGGTCGGCTGAAGAAAACCGGCTTGGAACATCTCAATAAATAATCTCCTTTTTGGCGTGGACCTTAGGCTCAACCTTCCTCGCACACTTACAATCTAGTGATTGTTACAATAAAACGTATACAAGCCACCTTGAATACCTTATATGGAGGCGAAGAGACTGGCAAACACACATGCCAACATCAACATTAAGACCTTGAAACTAGTCTAATGCTAGAATATGCGAATATTACCCATCCCTAAGCTCCATGTCCACCGTTGAGATTTATCAAATGAATGCTCCACAGGAGCCTCACGAATTCTTTTACTACTCCCCTGCTTCCATGAACGCCAGGGTTTTTTAGCATCTGCCCAAAATTTTGGTGGGCAGTTCTGTCGGCTGTATGAATGCACTTGTGAACAGCTGTGAGGACTTTACCCCTAGGTAGTACAGGCGGATCCTCTGAGAGCATCTCCTGAAAGCACAACCTTAGCATCATCCTACAAACTGACGACGAACCCGTTAAAGACGCCAAGTTATAAGCATGGGTATACATGTCTGCTGAGCGCGGGCGCAGGTGCCTCGCGGGTATGCGCCATGCGTTCTGGAATCCTTTCCAATCGCGTATGTCGGCGTATGCCTCCATGAGCCTCATGATTTGAGGCTCCTCTAACTGAGATAAATCTGCTTGCACTAAAATATCCTCCAGTCGCTCTATAAGCTTTAAGCAATCTTGGGACGCGGTTTTCTTATAATAGCGAGCTGTTGCTTCGATGATAGTAACAATAATGTCACTAGCGAGGACTGGCTGCCCACGTTGCTGGACCGTTTTCAAGAGATTCAGGGCTAGTCGGGTCCGTCCACCTAATCCGTCGATATCTGAGCTGTAGATGCACGTCAGGAGCTGCAAGCATTGCTGCCGTGTGAAAGGGATGCCATGGAGACACATCTCTTCGACTAATTGTTGGGCGTTAGTAGGCAACCCAGTAAAATCAGTCATGCCAAGCTCGCAGGCCCTTGAGTGAACTGCAAGACGAAATCCCCAAGTTTGAGATGGACGGAGACTTTGACATGCAAGCTGGGATAACGTAAGAAAAGAGTTCGAAAGGCTTCGCGTATAATCCGAAGTAGAAACGACAGATGAGTTTTCAAGGCCAGCTTCTAGTAGGGATAAAATCCGGGTTTTCTGGTGGAAATCAAACTTGAGGCTTTGTTCAAGAGCACTCTTTGATGTGATATGCAATAGCGGATTTTCCACTGGCGCCTTGTCGTTGACCGTGTGGGCTGTCGAATAAAACCGTGCCTGTTCAAAAGGTGTTCTTCTCGACGTATCGTTGAAGTGACTGTTTCCAGAAGTTGTATGGCGGCGCGAACTCTCTAGGATAGCCTTCTCTAGAGGATGGAGATCTTCCATGTCTTCCACCTCTGGCTTTGGCCGCTTATGTTGCGGCTTTACGGGCTTCTTTATCGACTGTACCGGCTTATGCTCAGACTCGACGATGGTGTCAACTGATCGACTGAGACTTCTCTTCCACAAAGATTCAAGATCCATCTCGATTCTCCGGGATTCTGTCATGATCTGAACGACGATTGTGGACCCATTTTGAGCAGCACCGAAACCAGCAACACGCCCATCGCCCGCAAAAACAGCAGACTCTTCCTTGCCATAACCAATGGTACCTAAATTAACACATATCCATCCGGTTTTAATTCCGTCATCGGTATCCTCAACGCCTCCTAGGAGTTTCGCCCGCTTAGCTTTCCGGCGCAGCTTTGTCTTGCGCTCGTTCGGTCCAAGTAAGCCGTCAGCGTTAGCCCAGATATGATGCTTGGCTCGTAGCCATCGCAACAACCGTCCAGAGGACACGTTGAGATGGCGCTCACTTCGCGCCGTGCCGAACAGCATAAAAAGGTTCGGACCTAGGGCTGCTGGAGGATCTAGCTCCCTAAGATCTAACAGCGAAAGATCATCAAGGCCCAACTCCTCAGAGACGTATTTTAATAAGAAGCTGATAATTTCTGGAGAGTCCGAAGGAACCTCTGGTAACGGCGGGGGCTCAATGGTAGCTATTTGTCTTGGAGGCTCAACTTGAAGATACCAAGGGGTGGTGGCTAGACTTGTGTCCCCTGTGGTAGTTTCGTGAGCCTGATCATACTGATCATGCTGATCATGCTGATCATGGTGGTCATCCTGGTCATCGAGGATATCGTCCTTTTCATGGCTTATTTCAGTCGATGCCGTGGTATTTGAGGACTCATTTTGAGATGGTGGAGATGAGAATGAGCGGATTGGTATCCTAGAGACCAGTCGCTGTCGATACTGAAAAGGATTAGGTCTTATGGTGGGTAAGGCGTTCGTAGAGGAAATAAATAACTTCAGAGCAGCCAGACGGCATTGAGAGCAGGCTACTGTAGTTACAGCATGTCGAGTAACCATCTTCTTATTTTTTTCTAATTTTCCTTTCCTTTTCTTTTCTCTTTCTTACTTTCGATTCGTAGATTGGTATTGTCTTGAATCTTGATTGATAGGTAGGTATTAATAAGAATAATAAGAATCCGGAATAAATCTAAGTCCGCCTCTATATAACCTTAAGGTCCTTAGGTCTAGTACCTAATGGTTGCAGATTTCGACGGAGGCGGAGCTCATTAAGTGGGATGTTTGTAAGCTTTGGGCCAATTGGCAGCTGTTAATCTAGATATCTATCAGTATCAATTCTTATCGTACTCTATCGCGCGTCCTATCGCCTTATCTGGGTAAGCCTAAATGAGCTAAGTGAGGGGAACTAAAGAGGAAAAAAAAAAAAAAAAAAAAAAAAAAAAGCCTTCGCGATGGCAAAAATTTTGGAGCTGGACCCTCATGAAAACCTCGCCTCCCAAATGCCTACTACTTAATCATCCTGTTCAAATTCAACCTTGAAACAGGCCTTTTCTTCTTCCTATATAGGTTGGATTGATACGTGTAGGATTATTTCGTTGGGGTCTAACCTATTGCTTGGGACCTCATGCTGTAATAATTCCTCTCGGTGGCGTTCTTTTTTTTTTTTCTTATCCAAAAATAAAATAAGAAGAAAAGAGAGAGAGAGCCTGTTGGGAATACGTGAGGTCTCTTTCCTTTCTGCCCTCCTTCGAGATACTCCCATACCTATATCCAAATCCAAACTCGTATCGCAATGTTCGTGCGATCACTTCCGGCTCGGCAGAGCCTTCCACTCCCTCGACTCAATGCAGTGAGGCGACGACAATTAGTCGCCAGATCTCCAAGCCTTGATTCCCTCCATTCTTTCCGTACATCAAATCAAAATCACAGACTTTTAACCACCCGAGTCGGACAACTACCGAGGAGAAGAAAGAACTCGCAAGATATTCATGGACCAATCTTTCAGAGAGCTTTGGCTACAGCTATAAGCGACCCGATACAGAATGACGAAATTAAATTCGACCACCTTCAACCGCATATCCCTAATAATTATGCACATCCATCATCACCTCCTGTATACGAAATACGACCCTGGGATCCTTCTTCACCACTACTCCTCAATACTATAGAGGATCCTTTCCCACGCACTAGAATAAGCCAAGGCTTACCTGGTGGTATCGACGAATTGATCTCAGTCTTTGATGCTTGCGTACAGGTCGGCAAGCTAGATAGAGCGGCCCTTGTCATTACTCGCCTCACTGATAGCGGTATTTTGCAAGGCTTTACCTTGACCGCGCTTCATACCAAATACCTTCGCGCCTCCATTAAAAGAGCTTTTGAGCAGTCAGACAAGGCATGGGCGCAATCTTTACACCAATGGTACGAGTTACAATTGAGAGGCAAAAATGTCCCCCAGACGCCCGAAATCATCGCTTGCATGTTAAAGATTTCGCTCTTATCGACCACGGGACCACGGCTAGAACGACTTGTAGCACGATACATGGAATTGATGCCTGGGGATGCTATTTATCACGTTTTGTCCCAAGAGGATATTTTAACCCAACAGGACGTCGGTATCATCGCCAGCATTTACCAACCCGCCTCCGACCTCCTGGAAGACTGGGAGCCCTCGCTAGAAGACGAAGAAGCCCAGTTGTCAGACGCGGAACTCGACTCGGGTAAATCGGCGGACCCCTCCGAAGCAAACGACAAGACAAGCGTTGTACCTGAAGTTCTAGCCGTGTCTCAGAAAGGGTTAGGTCTTCAGTCATTGCGTGAGGTCTTGTCTTTCTTTAGAACCATCGAGGGACGAGATCTTTCCAAGCTCACGTATGCAGAGCGCCGGGAAATCCAGGCTCGGTTAGAACATGATTGCGTCGACTCTGCTATTAAACGATGGAGAGAAGAAAACGAGGCTCTCAAGAAAATTGGCCTGAACACAGCATTATCTACGAAAGCTTTAAATGCCCAATTATATGAATGGCAGTCCGCTCTAGAAGCCAGATTGGAGGAGGAATTCAAATTATTTGAAGTGTCGGAAACCCGCGACAAGAAGACCGACGAGGATCAGGATCGCTGTTTATACGCCCCCTTCCTAAGACAATCAACACCAGCAAGGTTAGCGGCAGTCACCATCATAAGTGTTATAAATGCTATGTCGTCCGTGGGCATTGATGGGGGTATTCAGTTGTCCAGTTTGCTCAGTCATGTTGCCAAGACAGTTGAGGATGATATCAAACACCTCATACGGGAGCAACGCTTCGAGGAAGCTAAGCGTAAAGCTAAGGCGCACAGACAGAGTATGAAGCTGAAGCGCGAAATGGAACCATCAACAGCTGAGACACCAGCCGAGATTCCAGCCGAGATTCCAGCCGAGATTCCAGCCGAGACCGTCGAGTCACCAGCGCAATCTAGCATCGTGGCAAATATGTACGAAGTCAAGGCATGGCCTACACTGATTAGAACCAAGGTCAGTGTTGCTTTGTTATCTGGTCTGATAGATACTGCAAAAATGAGCGTCGTTCGAGAGCACCCCGAAACCAAGGCTCTTGTCAGTCAAATACAACCTGCCCTAGCTCATACCACGATACACAAAAAGGGAAAGAAGATTGGGGTAGTTATGCCGAACAAATTCCTGGTCGAGATGATGAAACGAGAACCTCCTGCGGATTTTCTAGCTAGACACCTACCTATGCTTGTCGAACCAGAACCCTGGACGAAATTTGACAAAGGGGGCTTCGTTGAGTATCCTGCCCAACTTGTGCGAATCAAGAACGGCGAGAAGGACCAGAGGGTGTATGCCGAAGCAGCTGTGCAGAGGGGAGACATGGAGCAAGTTAGCAAGGGCTTAGATGTTCTCGGTAAGACAGGATGGCGAATCAACAAGCCTGTTTTCGACGTGATGCTTGAAGCATGGAACAGTGGCGAACCGATAGCGAACATTCCTCCTTTAGACCCCCAACTTCCCATACCCCCGGAACCAGAAGCGTCGGATAATCCCATATTGCGCCGACAGTGGTTGAAGGCTGTGAAAGCTGTGGAGAACGAAAAGTCGGGTCTGCACTCGGAACGTTGTTTCATGAATTTTCAGCTGGAGATTGCCAGGGCTTTCAAAGACCAGACCTTTTACTTCCCGCACAATATGGACTTCCGGGGGCGAGCTTATCCGATCCCGACCTACCTCAACCACATGGGCGCAGACCACATGCGAGGATTGCTTTATTTTTCCAAGGGGAAGGAGCTTGGTGAGAGTGGATTGCGGTGGCTTAAGATTCATCTAGCAAATGTGTTTGGATATGACAAAGCAAGTTTAAAGGAACGAGAATCTTTCGTGACGGATCACCTCGAGGAGATATATGATTCTGCCAGCAATCCTCTAACGGGGAAGCGGTGGTGGCTCAAGGCTGAGGATGCCTGGCAATGCCTGGCAACCTGTTTGGAGTTAAAGGCGGCCCTCGACTCTCCTGATCCTGCCAAATACGTCTCCCACCTTCCGGTTCACCAAGATGGTACATGCAACGGACTACAGCATTATGCGGCTCTCGGAGGCGATAAGTGGGGTGCTCAACAAGTGAATCTCGAACCCGGAGACCGCCCTGCAGATGTGTACTCTGCCGTGGCTGAGCTAGTAAAGGAGGGTATTGCGAAGGATATAGAGGCTTCCGGGAATGTCATCGCTAAGGCGGTTGATGGCAAGATATCGAGGAAAGTGGTGAAGCAAACCGTCATGACCAATGTGTACGGTGTTACCTTTATTGGTGCCAAGGCTCAAGTACAAAAACAACTCAATGCAGCTTATCCTGACATTGAAAAAGAGTCAGGTATACCGGTAAACATCCTCGCTTCTTACATCGCTACCAAGGTCTTTGGAGCTCTGTCCACTATGTTTCGCGGAGCCCATGATATTCAGTACTGGCTTGGAGAGTGTGCTGGTAGAATCTGTCGTGCGCTCACCCCAGAGCAGATGGATCGACTTGCCAGTGGAGAAGATGAGACCAAGAAGAAGCAACCAAGGATGCCAAGTATAAAGACGACAAAGCCGAAGACGAAGTCAAAGTCAAAGTCGGCTGATGATATTCTCAACCAATTTAGATCGACGGTTGTCTGGACCACTCCCCTTCGCATGCCTATCGTCCAACCATACCGCAAAGTTGGGACCAAAGTTATCTCTACGTCGTTGCAGGATCTCAACCTACAGGTTCCAGAGAGTTCGGACCCCGTAAATCGACGGAAGCAGCTGCAGGCATTCCCCCCCAACTTCATCCATTCCCTAGATGCTAGTCACATGTTGTTGTCCGCACTACAATGTGATGAGCTTGGTCTCTCGTTTGCGGCCGTGCACGATTCTTTCTGGACGCATGCTTCTGACGTTGATGTTATGAACACCGTGCTTCGGGATTGTTTCATCCGTATACACAGCGAAGACGTCATCAAGCGTCTGGCATCAGAATTTGAGGCTCGATACAAAGGGGCACTTTATTTAGCTCGGGTCCAGAAAGGTAGCCAGATTGAAAAGGCTATATCCGCACTCCGCAAAGAGAAAGGGAAGAAAATGACTATGAAAGAGGAACTTTTGGAGGAGCGAGAGAGACTTCGGCTGCTGGCATCATCGGACCCTGATGAAGTCAAAAAAGGTCAGGCAATGAAGACGCCCGCCAGCGTCTTTGAGGAGATGTCGGCCGCTCAGCCCGTGTCGAGCGCGGAGGAAATGGAGGCAGTAGGGTTAGGCAACATCCCTGACAAAATTACGATGGACGATGCAATGCATTCAGTCGACGAAAATGAGGACGATTTGGCACCAGCTGTAGAGCCGGACTCATCTGCGGGCGCGGACGTGCCTGAGGAGGTAAAAGAGCTGTTAGACAGCTTCAAAAGTGGGATAGCTGTTAGCCTTTTCGAGTCTGAACTCAACGGGACCGCAAAACCAGCCAAAAAGTCCAAAGAAAAAGCCAAAGCCTACCAGACAATCAACATTTGGCTTCCGCTTACCTTCCCCGAGGTCCCCGAAAAGGTAAGCCGCTCCATCATCGAGTCGAATCTGTTAACATTAGGCTAAACAATAAAACTAGGGTGATTTCGACGTCTCACGACTCAGGGATAGTCAGTACTTCTTCTCGTGAGCTTTGGCGAGCTCGCTAAGGAGCCAGGAAATATCACGACAGCTCGCGGGGGTGGATGGCGTTACGATCATGTTTTACTATTGCTTTTTTTGGGAGCGAGTGCATCATGGGGCGTTAGACGATGAAAAAAGGTACTTAATGGCGCATGACGGATGATAGGTACCTAGGAATTGAAAGCATTATAGTGTATATACGAGACACTTGTACCAACCTGTATAGTACATGGGAGGGGATGGTCTAGGTTAGGTACCTACCTACCGAGGTAGGTATTCTTCTAGACCACGGAACGTATCAGGCGAGGATGGGAACCAAAGAAGAGTTATCCACTCCAATGATGTAAAATCTAGTAGTAGACCGTTCAGAAAAAT
Source organism: Daldinia bambusicola (assembly GCA_022478815.1). NCBI lineage: Eukaryota > Fungi > Ascomycota > Sordariomycetes > Xylariales > Hypoxylaceae > Daldinia > Daldinia bambusicola. Next base: position 247,814 of record MU284084.1, read on the forward strand.
TTAAGAGACTATGAAGATGAAATGCTCAAGCCGTGGTGGTGGTTTCGAGCAGCGAGCTCTAAGATTTGCCTTTGCACGAGTAATAGCCGTGTCTTACGACGATAGCAAGACCCCAAAGCCCTTCCGGATGTGCGCTTTGCTCCGAAGCCTTTACCCGTCGTATCCGAGTACCTAGGTAGGTATCAAGGATATACCTATAAGCACATATACTTACACGAGTTGGTATGTAGCCTTCGACGTCAGCAGTTCTTTCTGTATCCCCCGCTCTTAGCAAAGGACGAAATGGTAACGTCAGAGGTAAGAAAATAAATATTGAGGCTATTTGCTAGTTAGTATAAGCATACATACTAGGTACCTCATGCATGCTGTGTAGGCACCTAAGGTAACTACGCTGCTGCTGCCCAGAAGCATGCGAACACATCCCCCTCCCCTAGGCCGGCCCGTAGGGTGTCTGCGGAGGGATTCTAGAGTGCCGGAAGGGATATCCGGGGTCGTATAGCTACTACTCAAAGTACGTAAAAGTATTTTTAGGTACGTCGCATTCGATGTGTGCCAACTTTTTTTTTTTTTTTTTTTTTTTTTTTTTTTTTTTTTTTTGCGGGGAAATAGAACGTGAGGAGATTCGCGAAGACGGGGGCGGGCTGAAAGGAGTGCATCTAGCCGAGTGTGATGACCATGCGCTCACTTTCCCCCTTTACCGTCGGTAGCCGACCGCTGGAGGAGGAGGAGGCGGTGGTCTAGGCGTGACGACGATCTTGAGATCCATATAGCCACTGTAGGAAATGAGGAGAGAGATACATATTGAACGGATGAGGTCTTGAGGATGAGGGGAACGACGTATAAGTCCTAGATATGTAGTATGCAGGAGGAGGTCCCGATTGGCTTCGATGGCCGGACCAAGACATGAGGAGAGCTGGGCAAAGTGGAAAGCCATCCCCGCCGTCTTATTCGCTGGCGTATTCAGACCGGACTGAGATGCGCTGAGCTCATACGAGGTAGGGCTGAGGTGAGGCGGTTCAGCCATCGCCGGATCACGCTCCTTCTGGGGAAGTTGTCAGAGTGATGACATGACATTCATTCTTTTTTTCTTTCCTTTCCATCGTTGTCAATTCGCTTTTTTCCTTACCAGATCTACATAGGTAGGTAGTTATATTATACATCATCAGATCTTATGTATACCTCTTGTACGTAATTATACGTATACCTACCATTAGGCATACCTAGGTATACTTATACATGTCCGTGCTTATCCTTATACAAACAGTATAGACTGTACCTGGTAAGTGTAAATCATGGATTAGGTACGTGTAGATATGTGGATGCGGATAGCTACCTAGGTACGTAAACCGGCGAACCACGGTAGCAGAAAAGCAGGATCTCTCTCCGTGCGAGCGGGAGATGAAGAGGTTACAAGCCGGGCGCCAGCTTTCCATCCTCATTCGAGGGAGAGCGAAGACGACGGAAAAGGAAGGACTACCTAAAGGAGTCCTTGACTGACGTCCCTTTTATTTTATGTCAGCCCCCTCCTAAGCCTCCTTGGCTTGGATCTTGTGATTTGCTTTTTTTTTTTTTTTTTTTTTTTTTTTTTCTGTGTCTCTTCTTTTCTTCCATCTGATTACTCTTGGCAAAGGGCAGAACGGATACGAGAAGAGGAGTGACGTCTCGCGAGGTCCGTGTCCATTAATTATCTGATGTAAACATATGCAGAGGGTAGGCATAAACGCATATATAAAGAGGAAGATCAACTCTTTCCTTCGCGAATATAATAGCACATGTTCGATTAAGTTGAGCTACTATCTCAAACAAGATCCAATCTACATAGTCTCATAATAGTTCACAATGTTCTTCTCAACTCGCGCTCTTTTCTCCGGTGCCGCTGCGCTGCTGGCTTTCTGGTAAGTTATAGCTTCATAGCATCTGATCTACCACCTATCTAGACGGCAGCACATAACTAATAATCTGCAGCAGTGCAGCAATGGCTTCTCCTGTAGCAGAAGCGCCCAGCCCTACGGTCCCCGGGCACTGCTCAACTACAATTGACGACTTCGAACACACCACTGCTTGGGTCAAGACTCACGAATGTTACACTTATACCAGGACTGTCCAGTCATGTAAGTCCCTCAAGTGTTTTACCCCTTACCATTTTACATAGGTACAAGTTACTGATTGCATATCCTTCTAGCTACTTGCCCGACCCTGTCATGCGCATCCAGGCCAACAGATGTAGTCTGCCCGCTCTACATCAAGGTCTCAAGCGTCACCGTGCCGTGCTCTACTGACTGCTGCCCCACGACGTCGACGTCGTATGTGGCCAACGGCGCGTGCCCGACTTGCGACCCTTGCCCCATTCCTACCGAGTGGATCACTTACACGACTGGATGTCCCGGCACGCCTACAATTACCTCCGCGACCATTGAGACCCCGCCGTGGAACACTCCCGACACCGTTCAGAATTAGTACCTAACATGAAGAAGATCTAAGGAAAATGACAGGGACGGGGGAAAACGTGTCTGGGTAATATGTAGCTATTCAATTGTAGCTTAAAATTTTAGTTTTTCTTCATTTATCTTAGGTAGATCGCTCGCTGCGTGAAATTTGAAGCGATTTATCGTACTGTGGCCCCCTTTAAGCTCGGGACTGTGCACACGCCTCCGCTAGCCGTGGTCAGCTTGCCGATCTCCTCCTTGCCCGCCTCCTTGACCAGGTGTCCGTCGAACACGACCTCCAAGCTGTCCGTCGTCGTGAATCCCGGCTGGAAGGTCTCCCAGATCTTCTTCTTGGGGTTGAGCACGCCCTCGGGCTCGCCCCTCCACCCCTCGAAGCACACGCGTTCGCCGGTCTTCGCGTCGGGCGGCGGGGTGACGAGCTCGACGGGGCCCTTGTGGTCGTCCACCTCGCCCTCCTTCAGCTTCGGCGACGCGGCTAGGACCATCGCGCACGACTTGATTCCCCGCATCTTGACGGGCTTCAGGTTAGCCACCACCACAACCTTGCGGTTCTGCATCTCCTCCAGAGGGACCAGCCCGTTCAGGCCGGAACAGACGGTGCGGCAGACTTGGCCTTCGTACTCGGTGGTGTCCTCGGTGCCGGGCTTGTCGCCCATGGCGATCGTAGAAACATACAAGCTGTCGGCTTCCGGGTGCTTGATGGCTTTCAGGATGTGGCCCACTCGGAGATCGATCAGATGGGGCGATGGAGGCGTAGTAATGGCGGGGGCCTTCTGAGGCTTGGGCGCCTTCTCCTTCTTCTCCTTCTTGGGCTTCTCAGTAACAACGCCCACCGCGGCGGCGGCCTTGCTTCCGGCTTCGACAGCCGCGTCCTTGACAGCCTCGGCCGCCGCCTTCGTTCGGTCGACCAGCGTCGCGGCAATACCACCTTCACCACCGGCGGCAGCGGCAGCAGCAGCCGCCTTCTCCTTCTTCAAACGCTCCTTCTCGGCCTTGGCATCGACAGGCGGCTTGACGTAGAGGACCTCGTCGAGTTCGACCTTGATCTTATCCGCATCGCTGACGTTCAGACCGAAGACACCGGAGTTCTGGACGAAGTCGAGGTGTCGCAGGATATGAGGGTGGCCCTTTTCACCTGTTCGCTGCTCAGGGGTCCAGGACTTAACGGTAGGAGCCAGAGACTCGTAGATGGCGACATCAGCCTTGGAGGGCTTGGTGCCGAGAAGGGTGGTTCGAGAAGTCAGGTGGGAGTTGAGCTTGTCAAGGATAGACGTATCGGAGGGCGAGCTCTTAAGCCGCTCCGAGGTGGTGATCCATTGCTGGACCTCAGTCTCCTCGGTGGGGGTGAGCTTCTGGGAGTCGAGGGCGGCCATGGTGAAAGTCCGGAAAGATATGCCTCTTGAAAGAGGACGAAAAAAACGGAGTAGTGACAGCTTGGTGGTGTTTTTCTAACCTAGCTGCGACTTAGATAGGGCCGCAGAGGAATGTGATGGCGATGGTTGGAGCTAGGATTTTTGGCGTCAAGTGATTTGGTGTCAAGTAATAATGGAAGCAATGGAGGGGTCCGATTGAATTTTCTGAAGCTTTTAACCTACAAGTTAGAGTTGCCCCTCCATCGAATTGACTCATTACCTAAGGCTACCCGGTACTTCGGTACTTGATAAGGCCGGGGGTGATAATCGAAGCTGATAACGTAGTGTATCTGATAGATGAAATAAAATAAGTATATCTTTTAATTGCATACCTCGATGATACCTAAATACATGTGGAAGGTTGCAGTTTCGGAAGACAAGTCGGACCGAGATCCATCTGACTTGAACTAGGACGCTTCCAGGGATGTAAGGAACGGGCTGCGCGGCTGCAACCCCAAAGCTCTCCAAGCTCGCAGAAAGGGCAGCCTACTAATAAACTACTAATAAACTACTAGTAAACGTCAATCGCGACTTTCCTTTAACATTTCATCAGCTCCCCTGAGCTGTTCTCGACTCCCGCTATCCAGAATTAACCCCTCACAAATACCAAATTATTACTCGCATCCGAATTCCGCAAATATGGGCGCTCTGACATATGGCGCTGGAGGTCTATCCTCTTTTCTAACAGTTGTTGGATTGTGTATGTGAAACTCGTTCGCGCTGAGGAGCGTGAGATTGAGAGGCTGACTTCTTTTTTTTTAAAAAAAAAAATAGACATGCTGTTTACCGGCAGCGGTGAATCCTTTAATGTTCGTCTCGATAGCATCCGATCAATAAATTACATCACATCCTAATTATTACTGTTATTATCCAGGTCGGAGCCTTCCTCGAGTCGGTATCGCCGTATGTATGGGCGGATTTAGGTATCGCGCTTTGCATTGGTCTATCAGTCGTCGGCGCAGCATGGTACGAAATATTCCCAGTTCTACGCAATCAGTTATCCAAATCGAACGTGTCACCATTGACAAGATAATCAGGGGTATTTTCATCACGGGCTCTTCCATCCTCGGCGGTGGTGTTAAGGCGCCTCGAATCCGAACCAAGAACTTGATCTCCATCATTTTCTGCGAAGTCGTCGCCATCTACGGCGTTATCATGGCCATCGTCTTCTCCGCGAAGGTCAACTACACGGGCCCCGACGAGGTATTCGATCCTAACAGCTACTATACTGGTTTCGCCTTGTTCTGGGCTGGTGTCACGGTGGGAGGGTGTAACCTGGTTTGCGGTGTTGCTGTTGGTATTAACGGCAGTGGGGCTGCTCTAGCTGATGCCGCGGACCCATCTCTGTATGTTGAATCTATTCCCCTTGACCGTATAGCAAACTAACGAAAGTTATCAGTTTCGTCAAGATTCTTGTCATCGAAATCTTCAGCTCCGTCCTAGGTCTCTTTGGTTTGATCGTCGGTCTTCTCGTATCCAGCAAGGCAAACGACTTCGGCGAGGTCTAATCTTGGTTATGTGGTTGACGGAATATAGTGTAAGAAAGAGATGCATTCACAATCGATCAAGGATTGTTGGCGTTCGGAAAGACGGTTTCAAATTGGGGATAATCACGGGTTTGCCCATTTTGTGAACTATTGTATGTACTATTATGACAACCGGGCGCGATCACAGTTCATACGGGGGGCTACTGGAATAGACCCTTCCCATACGAAACTCCGCGAGAGGCTAGGGCCTTGAGTAGACTGAGCCGGCGCCTGCCAACTGCCAAACTATGTCAGGGTATACCGGAACGGAATCAATCCGGCTACTGGTTCGCTAGAAGCTATAATAATCTAGAGAGAAGTACTATATACAAAATGTCGGGTCCTATTCAATACTTCAGAGTGTATTCTCCTTATAACTTAAGCCGCAAAGAGCTTGACAAGAATAAGTACTCCTATGTATCCAGTGTCTGTGCATGATCAGACATGCTTGCAACCAAATTTATAAAACTTTTCAATCTATTAACTGAGGTATGATCGTATAGAGAATCCACCCCTGTCGTAAACAGCAATACAGCAATATCTAGCTCGTACTTCATAAAATAGTAGTACTTGTTTTAATATCCATTCTACGTTATTCATCCTAAATATGTCTTCATGCTGACTTAACGAGATTGATCGATGAAGGTCCGGACTAGAGATATATCATAGACAGTAAGAGAGTCCGTTAGACCGCGACCTCTATCGTATCTCCTTCTCTTCCATTCCTCCGAATAAAACTCCATATCTCATCTTTCATTATAGAAAACAACCAAGTTGTATTAAGTATAGATGATGTAATGTACTATACCAGTGCCCCTATCGTGGTAGTGTTGGTCATATACGCTACGTATGGAACAACGTATAACTCTAAATACTCCGGAACTCTTCGGCGAGAGGGGGGGTTCCGGTAATGAATCTCCGTTCGGCCTCGGTAAATCCTTGCGGACGGTTTCGTTGGATATGCATCTCGTCCCTAAGGACTAACGAGCTCGTATATTTCGTCTATGCCCTCGGTGTTGGAAGAGAGGTTTCTAGATGGAAGAAAAATAAACTCGGCAGACAATATGGGACGTAGAGTGTAACTGTGATATGTTTTCCGGTGGTACACGAACCTTTGCGAGGGTAGAATCCCCATCCGAGGTTAATCACGCCGATCTTTGCGAACGATACCATAGGAAATAGCACACACAATTCATTGCAGTGGTAGTAGCAGCTCCGTTAGTCTGCCACCCTAGAGTACTGATATCGGATTTGTAGACCCAAAGGACCTTGGTAAAGGTGGTACCACAACAGAAACGGGAAAGAAAAGCATAGCAACTGTCACTTTACCAAGATCGTGCTTATTCTTAGGTTGATTACTTAACTGTCTCGATGCCAGGGAGGCAACGAAATAACACTATCTAGTTGTAATAAGGCCGTACATCGTGAGTCTACGGAACCGTAAGCATCTTTACTTACCAGCAAGGCGGAGACAGGTTCAGAACATGTACTTTATTCGTGTCTTCCGATTAGGTCAACTAGCACTAGACGTAGAAAAGCCGCAACCTGCTCCAACCAATAACTTTACATATGAACTAGAAATCCCTACTGACTTAATCCAGAGGGTGGGAATGTAGTAGCCTAGCGCGTGAACGCCACTGAACTGTTGTATTAATTACATCCCGCGGCTTTCAGGTGTCAGCTTCACAGTAGGCCAGCCCTTCGGACTTGTAAGGCGACTTTTCCCAGCAATAAACGGCAAATATTCTGTGGGGGATCTCTGCGGAGTACAGCATTCAAAATAGATACATGAGCCTCGCGCTCTTTATTGGGGGCATTCGGGATGGAACTGGGGTCTTCCTTTAAGTTCTCATCATCGAGCTCATGTAACGTTCCTCGAAGTTGAGCCAGGGCTACTCGAACGTCCTCGAATATTTATCGTAGTAATACTTATCGTGGTGAGGCCTCCGTAGCGAATACATCACATGTTGGAGGGATATTCTCCGCTGGGTTAAGGAGTCGGCGTATACGATATAGCAAGTGGGTGGAAGGGGTTGTATGCAACGGGATAGGGTTTCAGGCATATTCTTGAGCAAATGGGACATTTCCAAGTAAGCAAACTTGGGAGATGGCAGCTCTCGAGTTTTCAGAGGCCAACCTTCTACCAAATGTGTTGATGATGCGGCCCCAGGATCATCTGAGGCAAATGGTAAGCTGCAATCTGCAAAGCTACTCCAATAGCGTTGACCGCGAGCACAACGTAGACCGACTTCTTCTTTCCTAGCCTATCGCCAAGTTAGAATAATACGAGACAGCCGAAGAAAGCACCGAGCTCATGCCACAGTCAGCATTCGTGATTAGCTATGCCGGGCGTCACGACCCACAGAGAAATAACTTGGACATAATACCCGAGATAGCTTGGTCATTGGTTTTTGAAACGTCTTAATAAGATCCGCCTATATGAGGACACTGGAGAAGACCCCTTGAAACTGGCTGTGAGCTAATCGTCAAGTACGGGGAACACGGGTGGTAACAGCTTAGTCGTAACCGAAGTGTGCCATTGAAACTAACAAAAGCTACTCATCCTATCAGTAACATAGCGGTGAATAGCACTTACCAGTGTAGGTCCTCCTGAGCAAGTGAGTTTGCCACTTTCCGCTTGGTGAGATCCAATAATCAATATTGTTGGAACGTAGGCATGAATGTCAACGTAAGACTACACTGAGAAGATATTTATCCGAAAATTCGATGTAAACGGAACGCAGCAGTAGAACTGAGCGAGTGAAGTAGTTACTGTATTCTAGTCGATAATGTATCATAAGATCGTCCCTTTCCATATTTTGAAGTGACTATCAATAGGGCCCTAAGCTCTAGGCATCCCTGAAGAGGTCTGTTAGCAATCGTCTTATATTAGGCAGTCATCTTAATCAACACGTAGCTTCTTATCCATCTGGCCATTAGCCAACTCAGACTGTTTCCATCGGAGTCGGGTAGTATACTCACAGATTCCACATCCGAACGATCCAATAGAATTAGGGGCACGCCTATCCATTCTATAAAGCATTTCCCTGCTAATACTCCTGCTTTATATGGTGAATCCGACATGAAGCGGCTCTTCCGACAGTGAGATGAATACAGTTCCACCAGGGTCAGCCTAGTGACTAGTTTCCAGTCATCCCAGCTATGCCACTCTAACGTCACCGCTGCAGTAAAAGCTCTATCGCCTAAACTTATGATCTTATCACGAGCGGTTCAAGCATGGTCTGAACAGTCAGGACCGATGGCGTTAAGAACTATTATTGTGCCTAAGGCCGGTATATCAGAGATCAATACTTTATCCATGGAATTAAGTACGATATACCTTTTCATTCTGCTGGACATTCCCGTGATGGCTCTGATGGGAAAACTTGGTAATGATAGTAGATTAACCGGACGTAGTCAGCTAAGCTACTTATTAGAATAAACGGTGAAAAAGAATTGAGAAAGTTTAAGGTTGGTCAATATAGCATATACATGGGACTCGATATTTCCACCTACTTCGAATATGCTGTTTAACTTTTGAAGCCCAAATCTTTACGCCAAGGACAACAGTATATATTGTAGGTAAGTACCTGTTATCCATAGAAGTTTAGACAAAAGAAATCGCGGTAGGAACCCGTGAGAGAAGTAGGTACTTCTATATATCCAGAAGGGATGAGAAAGAGTGAAAAGATGTGAGGAATAGGTAGATGGGGTAATATTTGAAGCCAAGAGGAACAGCGCCCGATTTAAAGGAGCGCTGTCGGTCTTCCGGTAACTCCGGCTATCAGAGTCAGAGTAGTGAGCTTATTATTCCGATGTTTCTGAGATATAATAGTCGGCTGGATACGTCGCGACTCACGGCGTTAGCGATGCCGAATGACACCGGAGTTGCGGCGATTGGAATTCTGGATGTTGTAAAATGCATAGAAAAAACAGTTCGGAAGGCTTGGGTTCTCGAAAAAGTGGATCGGTTTCGGGGTTTGTGACCAGGTACCTGAGTAGCTATGAGTAGCAGCTTCCGGGTTTTACATTTGAAGTGTCAACATTTACTTAAGGTACATGCAGTTAATGCGAGGTTATCTAGGTCAAGTCCGTATAGGTACATTATAGGTCATATCCCATCAGCTAGGTCGATGTTAAGCCGCAGAAGTACATATAACCCGCAGGCGTAACAATATATCAGGTTACCTGCTAGGTTAGGTGGGCTAGGTGGTCCGTGGCATTTGTTACAAATCCGTAGAGGTAATCCAGCTGACACAGCGGGCATTTACCTATTACGTCTTACCTATTACCTGATCTTGATTCTGTTCTTCTTCCTGAACTTTCGAGACTTTTTTTTATTTGTTTTTCCTTCCGAATTAATGATCCTTTACGTCCATTTTAAAATGATCACTGACGTATAGGACATTATCTGATAGGTACATAACCCAGCTGGTAATCATTTGCGATCTATGTGGTTTTCTTTTCCTGCACGCAGGACACATGATGTTAATTGTGAGCCTTCACATTCGGCTACTATCACATCCCTTTCCGTCCAAACGGCGTCTATCATTCGCAGCCACAAACGCGTGCCATACCTTGGCCATGCATTCACGTAATTCAATGAAATTTTATCGTGTACCCGAGGCTACGGGATATGTATGTCAGAAATGACGAACCAATCGACACGAATGCCTTCGCATAACCCCAGTCAGAGCTACCACGCAGGCCAAGCTTATATCTATCATCGAACTCTCAAATCGGTCTACCTGCCGCAGTCCATCCGTTATTCTCGTTCAAGTACCGGCGATGGGGCTTGAATAGTAGGTCAGACATGGGCCGGAGATGCATTGTCGATAGGTCACTTGATATTATTTTTTAAATATAGGTTTAGGTACAGACTCGGTGTAAACTTGGGCTTTGCGGTTAAGGTGTGTTCCAATTTTCAACTGAAGATGTTTCCCCCAAGCCAGTAAACTTTATATTCCAAAGATTTATGCATTGTACAGGTAACCTAGTATAATTCCCCCCCGCGCCCCGCTGTTACCCGCTGCTACCTAAGACTCACATGCGCTAACATCACCAGTTCAATAGGTCTCGAGTACCTTCTCTGTACAAGACACAGCCACGCCTACGGATTCGTATACAGGATAACCACAAGGGGTAACTTTTCGCCCTATTCAGCCCTGCCTCGATATTGATCAGGAAATATCCCATTAAATATCCCATTAAATTGGCGTATTTATAATACGACTAACCGCCTTTAATGACGTATCGTTCAAGTAAGCTGGCTAGTTCCGTCCAAGTATGAGTCTTTATGAGTCTTTCTGTAACCACCAGTTTCCTATTTAGGGTATCGGTCGTCCTGACCGGCCGTTAATAAGACTTTCCTTATTTCTATTATTATTACAACCCGGCAGTAGCTAGTTAAAAATTGAAAGACGAAGATGAGGCGTAAGTATAGTGGATAGTTTTCCAATGTTCCATTTGCCCCATAAGGGATAAAGGGGGCTTAACCATTTTTGATACCATACGGCCCTTCCCAAGTAGTTGGTATGCAAGTCTCTGTCTGCGTGACAGCTATAATACACCTGTTACGCCTGCGGAAGTGCCCAATATGTCTTGAGGTGCCGTGCTAGAAACATCCGGACGAGATCTGGGTATAGGAACGTCTTGTTGGTCAGGATCAGCGACTGGACCATCAGCATTATTGGTCCGCATCAGCCCCCGTGGCGGTCAGAGGAACTCGTTGCTACTCATTGATGGAAGAAGTCGACGAGTTGCAGTGTGACATTAGCTACCCAATATCCAGTCTTCAACCCCAGCAAGGTCCAAGAGATTTATACTACGTTCCCAGTTATTGGGTCGACTACAGCAGAGGCAAACCCGGTCATTCTCTTAAGCCCAGGGTATTTCAACGGAAAGAAGCCGCCTTTACGCGCTCAACTGCTGGTCCTTATTATCTTAGTTAATGCTTACCCTCGACTAGACGATAAGAGTTAAGTTAAGGGGTATCTTCATTTTACCAAGCTCCTCGGATTTGCCACATGAATTACACAAGGAAACGTATGCTACACATCCATTCCCCGATATATTAGGTAGTTGGGTTACTTACTAACTTTCCGAGAATCAGGCGCACTCCTTGCTTGCGACTTTTGCAGGTACTTACTCCCTCCGGCTATCCAAATCCCTTTTGACCTAACAAAGAGCAGGCATCGTAAGCGGAGATGCGATGGGAAGAAACCATGTTCTACCTGTAAGGATTCAAATGCCGACTGCGTATACAAGGAGCTACCGTTCGATAGGTATTCTCTCACTAAATTCCCTCTGGCTCAAAGCAGCGCCCATGCTAACTCTAAATCATAGAGTGGAAGACTCAAGTCCTACTGCAGTCATCGATCGACTTGCCCGAATAGAATCGCTTCTCGAACACCAAAGCCAACAGATTAACCAGCTTAGCACCCGTTCTAGCCCTCTTTCATATCCCCCAAGCCAGGCCGATTACTTTGCTACCTATCAGCAGCACTCAGACTACTTGCCTTCCACATCTACCGGAATAGACCCCCAGCTGGATTCGCCACAGTTTTTGATCCCCAAGGGACACGCTACTCTGACAACCACACTCCTCTCGCTGCCCCAGGTGCGTGACCTGATCGGAGATTATCCAAGGGAATATTTTTCTGAAATCGAAGAAAAATTCCCTTTGCCAGGACTACTTGGAAGTCTCTATGATGGCCCGCTAGTTTGGCCATCTCTTGATCTTGATGGCCTTAACGCGCTAGCCGATAACTATTTTCGAAATGTCCATCCTCATCACCCGTTATTCACGTCAAATGCGTTCAAGTCCTGGCAGGATCAGCTGATTCAGAAAAGCAATATGGAAGATATTGGGACGTCGATATGCTTTTGCGTCTATGCTTTAGGTACGGTAAGTTTAGACAGAGAAGGAAACCCCGAGGACGATGAAGCGCTAGGCCTTCAATTTTTTCAACCTGCATTACGAATCATGCTACATAAATTAGTGTGGGATTTTCGACCAAGCATCGGACTCTGCCAAGCCTTATTACTCGCCGCCTCATATTTTGCTCACTTAGGAAGACCCCTTCACAGTTGGAGAATGGCACAATTTGCATCCCGGTTATTTCTAAATCTTGTCGAAAGGTAATGACTGCCCCCCTTAAAAGGCCATGATGATCTGAGCTAACTTAGCGAAGTCGAAAACATCATTTATCGACCGCAGCCTTTGAGGAGGCAGAGTTAAGAACATTTTGGCAGTGTTTTACAGTTGAATGGTATGGTATTTATTAATCATAAATCCACTTCATGTTGTATACTTACTTTTATTATCCAGTGACCGGATTGCTGAACTTGACGTTCCTCGGAGTGGAATAGAGCCCCTGGGAGACAGAATGCGGCTTCCCCACACCACGGACCCCTCCGATAATGAGAACATCATATATTTCATCGCCGAGCACGCTATTCGTCGGCTCCTAAACCGTATACATAACTCGCTCTACGGCCCGGAAATAGCGGAGGCAAGTTTTACGGGTCCAAACCAGGCGTGGCAGAGTCTAGGCCTTCAGAAACTTCTAGCGCTTAGCACTGAACTTAACAGACAGTTAGAAGAATGGTACATCTCTATACCGGACTACTTGAGACCCCAGAAAGGGACGGTTCCACTGCCGAACGATCGTGCACGGATCCTCAGGCTTCGGTATTGCGCGGCAAGGCACATAATTCATCAGCCATTCTTGCTCTTGATGGCCTGCCGACAACAGGAGGTGCAATCACCAACTGGCTCGTCTACTCTTAGTCCCGATCCCTTCAGTGAGTCGCCTGTCTTCTTGGAAAAATGCGAGGCCTGCATTGATTCATGCGTCACCTACCTGTACAACGCGCTGGATATGATTGATAAGCGCTCTCCATATCTCTGGACGGTTTCGCAGAGTTGTCTGGCATGTCTCATTATATTATGGCTGGCAGATAATTCAGCCGCGCTGCGTACTTACGTTCCCCATATGCAAGCAATCCAGGATATGGTACTCACAAAAATACGCAAATGGGCACCCGAGGATTCTAGCCTAGCTGCCGAGGCTCAAATCATAGAACAGATCGTCTTTTCTGATTCGATGGAAGCTTGAGGCGGTACCTTAGTGCACCTTTACACTTTTACATATCTTATAGCTTCTCTATAATAGTTAAATTTGTATTTGACAGAGAAGCTTGGGGGCTATATTGGTTACTAGAAGCTAAACTTAGCAAGGCATTAAGGCATTGGCATCGATGGAGGCTTAGCAAGGAACACGATGGAAAACATTCGAGCATGATACTGATAGGCGATACTTAGAAACATAGCAGTGAGGTCAGAAAATAGATGAAAATAGCATTAAAGTTGTAGATAGACAAATCCAATCACCTTCTTTTCTATTGGATCCCGTAGCTATGCCGAGGTGTGGTTACCAATGCACTGGTCAGTGTAACGCCATGTACATGCGCCTAGTTCTAGCTGTCCCTCGACACCCTTAGGTTACAAAACTTACCTAGGGTAATGCATGGAATTTAGCAGGAACATTTCCCCATTGAGGAAGCCTTATAGCTTAGCTGATTTAGTAATATCACCTAATAATTGTCAGCAAGACGCAAAAACTCCCCCAAGAACTCCTATTAATCAGGGTGACATCATCCCCGCTCGCCCGATAGGTTCCTATACCATAGTCTCGGGACCACGCTAAAAGTCTACTTGCATTAGGTGCATTAATTATATTCCTGGGTCCTATCCGGCTTATTCAACGCACCTGGGCCTAGCGATGAGGCATCACCTGGACCTTAGCAAACGGCAGGGCTAGCACTATCTCCGAACCCATGCCGATATCAAAATGAAAAGCATTATTACCATAGTATGTATAATGAACGGAAGGATTCGGGATCGACCGCAACATTATATGCTAAGGGTTGCGGTACAATTTCGCAACGAAGGTTAGGTAGCATTTTACTGAGTACCTGCCAACTTTTTTTTTCTTTTTTTTCCCTTCACTTCTACTTAATGTAAACAGCTTCCAAAATTAGATAATCCCGGGCGCCGAAAGACGACATCGATCCGATATCGCCATAATCCCGGGGGGGCGTGTGACTTGCTATTGACGTCGCCAACGCGAGCTTTCCGACGACGCATGATCTCGCCTGCAACCCGGCGTCTGGGTCCGGCTACTCGGGGTCTCCGGATCGAAACACCAAGAACGCAGATTCGAGATGCTTAACGCCTAATGCCAAAAAATACCTGCTTAGCCTATGTCTTTCATGTTCTCTTGCATTCCAGCCTAGTTATACCGAATGCAACTCGAAAATGCAGCCAAGTGCTAACTCCATTGTTTCCATCATCTCCGTCTTCACCGCCTGATGGGAGTCATTAATTACCTTGGACATCTAACCTAGTCTTGCTGTTGTACACGATACTCGGAGAATACTTAACCTGAAGCTTGTCGTAGGCAGCGACGGCAACGACGGCTTCCACAACATGCTGACCACTTTTCGCCTTCTCACCCACGCGACGGGTGGAGCAACGGCAAGACCCTGCTCCCACGCAGTCTGACCCTCACCATTCCAGCCCTAAACTGAAAGGCCATTGCCACAAGCGCCTGCTGACCGCGTGGACTACCTAAAGTAATATGCATCGTCTAGCATCTTACCTTGCATTAGGAATGTTGGGATAGATGCGTGTAATCACTTAATATCGAGCTCGGCCTCATATACGGACACACAACGACGACATATTGCCACTGGACCCTCGTGTCCCTTCGAACTGTTTTGCCTCATTGAGTATGTCTTGCCGTCTCGCGAGTGTTCTCGCCGGATGATCAATTTCTCACTAAATGTCACGATACCAGCTAGGCGGATACGCGCGTTCAAACGTCACAGCAGCTGGGTCAGGTACTAGTATTATCAACACCAGGCGAGAATAGTAGATCCGCAATGCAACGTATTATCATATTAAGCCTTGTTCAATATAGCCCCACGAACCAACCCACGGGATATAATTCCCCCTCGAATAAATCACCTGTCAATAGCAACACTAACCGTGGCTATTATACCCGTCGTCCGCTAACTCATTGCGTTGTTCACAGAGGTTCGAAGATATCCCTGAAACAAAGAACAAATTCCGTTCACTACCAACCCATGGACAGGACAGGGAGGTTGTTTGCCGGAACGTCAGATTGGACTTCACTTCTCCCCAGTTGACTACCTCGACAGCTACCTACAACATAACAAGAACTGCGACAGCGACAGCGAGCGCCGCGGTCGAAATATCGCCGGCTCCTAGAACCGACGGTTCACCATCCGCCGCCGTGTGAAAGCCGCCGTTGGGCATGATGGCATTGACGCATCTGGGCAAATTACTATGCCCCATAAGCTGGTCTGTGTGCTGGAGAGCCATTTTAAGGGCACGTAAGTCCTCCTCGATGCTGTTGCCAGCGAAGTCTACAAGACGTTAGTAAATCGGGTGCTTAAACAGCCCCGAAAAAAAAAACTACGTGGTATCTAGCATTAGAAAGCGGGGACGTAACTCACCATAAGACTTTGACAACGAAATGTCGTCGCTGTCCGAGAAGGAAACGTCGGTAGTTAGCGAGGTGAGTGTGGAATTTCGAGCCTCGAGAGGCAACGCTGCGCTGCAAGCAGCAAATGCGAGAGCGGATATGAAAAGACGCATGATGTCTAGATGGAATTCAAGTTGAAGTTGAGTCCAAGTTGTGTCACCGGCTAGGGCAAGATAAAGACGTTCTTTAGGCACGAAAATGTTATGGTAGAGTTGTAATCAGGCGAGCGTAAGTCGACTGAAAACGAACATTTTTCAGGAATGGGACTTGGACTGCTGATGGTCTGTTTCGATCGGGTGGCCATAAGTTATAAACGTAAGGGGAGGAGTAAGACCAAAATCTGGAGGGGATAAACTTCAACCGGCGACACACGATTTGCTCTTTGACTATATCCGTGCCATTGGTCTTATGACCACTTTTGGAGATTTAACATTTACTCTAAGAGCTCCGAAGGCTGCTAATACGCCATGCTACGCGATTACAGACCACGGTGACCTATCCTACGCTTGGTTATTTCAAGAATGGCTAGTTGCTTGACTAGGAGCCTATCTTTATTATTCGGAGAGGGATGGCTTCATAAGTACCTAAGGTATATTGATATATAGGCGCTCATGTTGACAGCTCAAATTCATCCAATTTTGGATCATCAGCACTCGGCATAAAGCCTTCATTAATCGAAGAACAGAGAGAGCTCTCTAACAAGCTGCTATAAAATCTGCTTTTTGTTTTCGTAGCTTTCGTTACAGCAGTCGCAGAAGTTACAGGTCTTGCTTCAGCCCATGTCATAGGACTATCTAACTATGTGGCTAAGGAAGTGGGCACAAGAATTATACTTCAAGGTCGGCATGTCAGACTATCAGAGGTAAATTTATAATATCAAAAGCTTATATAGGTATGTTAGTACGTCAATATAAACAGCCCGATGCCCATCCTGGCCTATGAGATAAATATGATTCTCTCTCCTCCCCCTTCGTTCTCTCTGTTTTACTACAAGCAAAGAAAAAGAGCCACTTCTGCGCTCGAGCATAAAGTATCAAAACATGTAGAAAACTAAGAACAAAATAAATATATTATCAAAACGCGCAACTAAGTTTGCTTAAGACTCGATTCTTAGCGGGGAAGTTCTAGACACCCCGAAGGAAGAGGCTACGATCTCTCAGGATTATATGGGGGTAAGAACTAAGACAAATGCCCTAACCCATTAGCACTGAACATGCATGCATCGTTATCCTTCCACGATTAAAACCTGGACCGAGTGAAGCTTTTGGCGGCATGTATTAATATATAACAGCCTAGACCTATGGCGCAGCAAGGCGGCGTTGGTGGTGGTGCGGAGAGCGGCTACGAGCTTAAAAGAGGCTACCAGCCGATATACAGCTATACTTAATACCAACACTTTTTCAGTTCGTATAGTACAATGATGACATAAAATTCAGCAACCAATAAGTATTTACTTTTTAAGCCTGATGTTATTTACACAAGAACTTGAAGTCAAAGAAGAGGCATGTCAGTTGCAGAAGTGAGTGGTCAGGTTGCAGGAGCACACGTGCGATAAATGAATTGAATGGATAAATAGATGGTGTGCATAGCTCCGACATGAAACAAAAGCGACAGGGACAGGGTTGCATGCAGCCAGCCAATTATATTCGAAGGCTGTTTCAAAATTGGGAGCTGTTCCTGACGATCTCCTTAGGTAATCGTCAATTTGTCTTTCATGCAAGGCACCGTCGGATATGTACCTAGGTACCTAACCTGTATCTAACCATCTATCCCTACCCCTTAGGTAAGGTTTAGTGGCTCTCCTTAACACCTTCCCCCTGCTTCGAGTTTTTTTTTTTTTTTGGGAACCCCCTGCTCCCCGATTTCTTGCTTCCTTTTCCGTCCTCTTCAGAGGGATGGTTGCGCCTAGGTAGAATTTTGTTCACCTACCTACTTAATTTGCTACAATGCTAAGCCCGGAGAGAAAAGCTTGGCTGCCTTCACCTTAGCCAGACCACTTGACAACTACTGGCTATCGCTTACTCGTCTATTATTAGCCCAGACACGTCGGGTGTGCCCCGAGTTAGCTGGCTTTAGCTACGTGGGAAGTCGAACGCGCCTATTCGGAAATTTTTAATCCTGTAGTCACGTATGAACCAGTTCAGGACCGCATGGTGGCCCACATGCAGACGATGGTTAGCGGTTTTCAGATCTTGAAGTGGGTTAAATGTTATGAGCCAAGTCTCTATGAAATCGAAAAAGGAGGATATGAGCATGATCTGGGTCGTTCATCCCAAGTAACCTTGCTACGATCATTTATGCGCCCGCGCCTAATCACGCTTTTTGCGCTAACCTGACAGCCGTGGCAGCAGGACCACCGTGCAATAGGTACAATCCATTACCTGGTACGGGATCACCACGACATGGATTGAGGTTTGGGCAGGTACCATGATATGTAGGTACATCTAGTAGCTTGCATAATAGCTTGGAAGAGGTGGCTAGATACTACCTAACTGCACCTAATCCCCTTCTATTAGAGTCGCGCTAGGCGGTACCTACATAATGTACTCCGTACCTGTATTCCGTATTGTAGGTACAATACATCAGGTATGCAGCACCTATGCAACACAACACCGATGCAGCTACCTAACCGATTTAAATAACCAAGGGTGATCGCCCCGACATTTTACCTTGATGATACAGGAGGGCAGCACACCAAAGTATTTCCTTTCTCTGTTTCTCCATTATATTTACTGGTCATCTTTTGCTGCTTCCCCGTCACTTCCTTTTTGGGGTTATTCTTTCTTTCATTCTCCGACTTCTATATCCCAACTGACGGCCCGGGCCTTGCTTGTTTGTTTGATACCTTTTCTTGTCAAACATTCTTCCATTCATTCTATCGTTATTATTATTCATTCACTATAGCTCCGACGAGCCCTACATTCACTTATTTTTACCCTGGCCGGAGTCTATCGTTAGCACTAGGAAAACCAGCAGCTTTATTTATACCTCTATATATACCTTCTCGTTTCATACAACCTAACAAACCTTAGGTACCTAAACGTCTTAAGTATCACTTCACGAAAAATCAAAATGTTGTTCGGCACAATATCTTCGCTCGCTGTTGTGGCCCTTGCTGGCCAGGCTATTGCTGAACCTATACGCCAACCGTATAAGCCAAAGCTCGCTCATATGTCGCCTAGGGCTCTATTCGGTCTCGATCGTCGTGCAAATGGTGGATATGCGCCCGAGCAGCAGTTCTGCAATGATGGCAATACTTGTGCCGAAGCATGTGGTAAAGGTTTCGAACAATGCTCTTCTAAGGATGGCATTGTACACTGCTTTAACAAAGCCGCCCAGCAGACTTGCTGCCCCGGGAAAACTGGAGGTAAGATCTGATGCAAGATCAATACCTGATACAGCGGACTACGCTAACCGGCATATAGAATCTTGCGACAAAGGGTACTTCTGCACGGCAGATGAGAAGGGTGCCACTTGGTGTTGCCCCGACAATATGACGTTGGAGCAATGCGCAGACGCCTATAACCTTCCTGGTTCCCTTGTGTCGCAGGCTGGCCCGTCTACCACTAAACCTAAGTCGTTGCAGACATCTACGACCCATGCTTCTACTACTACGACTAAGGGTGCTAGTACGACAGCTAAGGCCGCTACAAGCACCTTGAGTACTGCAACAAGTACTACAACGAGTGATACAACAAGTGCTACAACAAGTGCCACAAGCACTGTGACCTCTACGATTTCTACTACGTCTCAGGTCAGCGAGACTTCTACGTCGGTCACCCCTGAAAGTAGCGCTCTTGCTGGTCCCGAAACCCCAGCTCCGTCCGCCACTCCTTCTCCTACGACCCCTGCAAATGGCATCGCTACAGCTGGAAGTGATAGTAGTTACGGCTCTGTAAACGGCGTCGTTCTTCTCGCTGCAGCCGCTTTTGCTGCTCTCCTCTAAATCGGCTCGTGACGGGATGAGGAAATTGGATTAGCAGGAGCGAGTTATACGACGGGATGAGCTATGATCATCGAAATCTTTTTTTAACGCCGACTTCGGATTATTATTGACCGGAATCTGGATCGCCTTACTTTTATTCAGCTACACTACCTATCGATACCCTTTGGCACCCATACATAATGTCGTCCGGACCGTCAAGGTTGACCGGCGGAGGCTTTGGTGCGTTGAGCTTTTTGAGGTTACAGGAGTTGTTTTCTTTTTGCGTCTTCGATCGTTGACCGGTTGCATGTTGCATCTTCGTTGCTTGCATATAATTATTGCTCGGGGGGCCATTTAGAAGTTTCGTTGCCCTTGGCCGCAACAACCGTATTTACATAGAAGGCATCTATTTTTGGAGGCGGATGGTCTGTTTGATTGGTGGATTGCCTCAATCAATGGTGTTCCTATAGAGATATCCCACCTTGGCTATTACCTACCTACAAATCGGGTAGGATAGTATTCTGTTCTTGAAATCAGAGCCTACGAAAATACAAATACCGCTTCGATTCACATATCTAATTGTGTTTTAAGTTTGTCATGATATATCAACTGTGAATTCAACCAGACCAATGGCGTATGGCATGAAACGACAAGGGTTATCATGTTGAAGAGTTTAATTCTACACTGGGTATTTTTACTCAATAACTGTAATTTAGGAAATAATATATTTTTGTAGAAAATGACCGGATAGAGAGTAAAAGGAAGTTAAAATAATTTGTAATAATCATGGTGGAATTCGAGTGCTATCCACTTCCCATCCCGACCCGTTATGTGCCACACAAACCCCCCAGTTTCCACCGTCCCACCCCCGGCACTCAGGTCCAGCGCACTTCGGGTGAGCATGCTGGAACTTTGTTTGTTATTCAAATGCACCATCCGCGATGCGACAAGAACCAGATGCGTGCTTAGGTTCTGTGAATTTTCTGTTAGCTAGTGATTTGCTTGCTTGTTGCTAGAACCTGGGACTCAGTACTTTTTAGTAGCTCAAACCATGGAGTTTGGCACGGTGGTGAGTTCAAAGGGCTTGCCGCGTATTTACTTTACAGTTGCTGCTTGTTATTGCTCTCACTATGCTAATGACAAAGCTTTTCACAGGCAGCCGAAATTAGAGATGTAATATGAAATCAATACTGTGTTTATTATAAGGAACCCAGGCATGGCCACAGGAACTATAAATACCTAAGAGGTAGGTACGCAATCAAGACTTAACTTAGGTATAATAACCAAGCCACCACAGGAGGCGATGCTATATAACTTGGCTATGTACGACAGTTCATTATGTACAGCGAATTCTAGTAGAGAATAAATATTATGCCTAGTCGCAGAACCCAGTAATCTTTTAGTGGTCCCCAAAATAGGCCAGAATGTCTAAATCCCACCGTCATCCATATCGTCAACATCTTCACCGTCCTGCACGGAGAGGATTCCATCCGTAGGCTCGCCCTCTACGGGCTTGCCGCTCTCGTACGTAATACGTCGCCAGCCGCAAGGTTCCAAACCGTCCTTGATCCACTCTACTGTAGGAAAGTAATGTTCGTTCTTCTTCATGGTGATAACCCATGGTTGGTTGTCAAACGTCATAGCCTTCAATCGGAAATCTGAGAATATGTTAGTTGATACTCTATAGTTAGGCAAGTGACAGGAGAGGGATCTTACAGGTATTATCTGGGATCCTAACTACGTTCTCCAGGAAAGTCTTGAGATCCGGTGTTGGCTTGCCGTTGACGTGTGTGATGAAGTTGGTTGGTGCAAGCCCGTATTGGTATGCGGGCGAGCCTCTACTTCTAGCTGAAACGTACACCTCACTTGCCAGCTTGCTGATCTGCTGTCTAACAGCAAGATGGGGGACGTGAAGGATGGCTCCACAGAATGAAATGGCGTGGTTCGTTTCTAGGTTATCGGCCGGTGAAGTTGGGACTTGAAGACACATCTCTTGACTCTCTCGGACAATAACAGCCTCGAGAACCTCGTGGGAATACATAACATCCAACTCCGATACACGGGTGATAATCTTCCCATTGAGGGTCAGAATTATGTCACCTTCGAGCAAGACAGCGGGACGGTTATCACGCTCAAAGGTACATTTAGAAACCATGAAAAGCTGATGGCTATGCTTGTTGGCCGAGAAGACTTTGTGTATCCACTCCTCAGAAACGCCCATGACACGAGCTTGGGACATGGCAACAGGTCGGAACTCCATGGGTAGCATACGTAATTTCGGGTCCTGACCTTGCTGGATTTGTGATATAACATGTAGTAGAGTTGGCGTAGCAAGCCCCAAATGATATTCTTCGTCTCTCGACCCGGAAGATCTTTCGCCTAGGTATGTCAACCACAAGGCTTGTACAGTTCCGTCCTTGTCAACAAGCACTCCGCTTCCACATTGACCGCTTAGATTAGTGTCTACGGTGATGGCGTCAACATTTGTGGCCCGGTATCTCGGCGCGCCAGAGTTGGCAGGAATGGCTACCGTAGTTATTTCAGTGACTGTGGTGGCAGCATGCACAATTCGACCACTCCTGTTATATCCGATGAAAGTTGTCGACGCTCCCTGAGTGATATTTTCTTTGCTAAGCCGCGCACTTAACACAGGTGCGTCGACGAGTGCTGGGTCGTACTTAATGATTGCGTAGTTCTGAAGTGGATGCATGAAAACAACTTTTCCTTCAACAACGATAGAGTCGGCGATGGTGATCCAGATATCGCACAAGTCGTAAGGAATGACGGCTCTCGAGATGATCACCAACCCCTTCTCGGCATCGATCACTAAACCCATTCCCCACTTCCTATTTCTGGGAAATCCATCTAGTTTCAGAGGCATCGTGCAACCTACACGTACAAAGCTGCGGACTAAATCAGCTACAGCTGGGTGTGACGTATGCTCCAGCTGGATGAAAGCGCCCTTACGTCGTACGGGGGGTATAGGGGGTAGGGCATCGGCAATATCTTCAAAGTCCCATAAGCCAGTTACGTCGTTCCGTGTCGCCTGCCGCATCTTAGCGGACCAGTGCCGGTCGACATTAATGATTGTGGTATTAAGTGTGTGTAGGTCCCTAAGGTGTTTGTACGTAACTACAACACGCTTCTTGTCGGGAATTTGCTTCACGACGTCGATAAAAGTCTCCAAGTTAGGTGTCTTCTTCTGATCAACGCTCTGGATCATCCACCCATTATCAGCACTGTCGAAGCGGAAAGAACCAGTCGATTCACAAACGAAAACGCCGCCACCTTCGATGGCTACTCCATAGAGACGTGCCTGTTGGTAGGATAGGTTATGAACGCTAGCACCGGAGACAGTCACGAAACGGTCCGGTGTAATTGCATGGAGATTTCCAACTTGGATATCAATATCGATATCTTCACCACCTCGTTGCAGGGTCACCCGGATGGTTTTGCCAACATTGGAGTCTAAAATGTCGTCCAGGCGAATAAATTGGGTGATCATTTCGCCATTCACCTTTAGAAGCACGTCTCCTTCCTCGATCTTATTGTGCGAGGGGCCTTCGGGGAGGACAATCTCGGCAACAAGCATATTGGTCTCCTTAGGAAATGCCTCCCGAATAGCCTTCTCCCAATTCGGTGTCAGCCCAAGCCTACGACACTCGTCAAATGGCTTCATAATGAACTGGCACTGAATGGTACCTCGCTCGACCGGTCGGCCTTCCTGTATACAGCGGAGGGCCCTCAACGGTCTATCGAGAGGTAGGAAATAATCAGTGGATGCACCATCAGACCTCCCACCAGCTTGCAGTGCTATGGCAAACCCGTCGATATTGACGACCGGACTGCCAGAGCTACCACCGCTGGCAGCAGCATTGGCTTGATAGTAATTGGTATTGAAATCACTGTACCCCTCGCCGTATTCAGGGGCATTGCGATCTAGCCGACTGATGACACCAGAGAGGATACTGAGCTTTTCGCCGGCATCGTTTCCGACAACTCTTATCTCCACGCCAACTAACAAAATAGGGGTTAGCAATCCTCGCTTAATTGGGTTTCAAGGGATATAACATATAACATACCTTTTGCTAGATCTGGACGGATAGGGAGAGCCGAAACAGGCATGTATTTGATCGCTTTAGGGTCGAAGCGTAGAATACCAAAATCGTGGACGGGGTCCCGGTAAACGGGATATGCATCAACTTCTTCGTGGTTGTCAAATACAACATAGCCCCAAAAAGGCCCCGCGCCGACAACGTGTCTATTTGTAAGAATATATCTACCGAGTTGTTAGCGGACGTAAACCTATCAGAGCTTATTATTTAGGAGGGCATTACCCTTTCTCGGCATCAACGACAAATCCGGTAGCTTCGCTGGCGCAGGCAGCATCTGTGTCGAAAGAACATGTTTGACAAAAGCGAATAGAGACAACGTTCCTAACGACCTTCTCTATGGTAGCCTGCCATTCTGCAGTATCGGGTGTAGCTTGGGGAGGATAGAGCAGCGCCAATTCCTCATCTGTAGCCATATCGCTCTCGATAAAACTGGGCAATTCGGTGTCTGGTGTATTCTCGCTCGGGGAGTGCTTTCGGTTTACGGGTCGGAGGTGTTTGTGAGGGCGGCCGTGCTCATCAGGGGAGAAGGGAGCTTTGCGCTTAGAGCGCGAGGTTGGACTGGTTCCATTCATGACTGTCGAAGTTGATTGGTAACGTGGACGTGTCTCTGTAGTGAATGGACGTGTGAGACAGATGGTATGTCCAGGTTGGCTGTTGGGAGTTGATGCGCACCGTGGCGACAATGAAGGCTGTGAGGAGGACGAAGAGATTCCTGGAGAGATCCCTGAAGTGAACCCTGATGACGATCGAAAAAGTCGAGCGAGGCCTGACTCAGCAATGCGCAAAGGCAATAGGTGCCTCATCCAGCGCCAATACCTCCCTAATTTTGGTCTCAATCATCTATTTAAGCAATCTCAATAGATAATATTTGCATCGAGGCACGGATTGTGCTGATGAGGAGGATGAGGACAAGGATGAGAGAGAGAAGGTGACGCGGATGGTATCACCGAAACTCTAGGCCAGTAATAATTTATCAGAGTTGAGTCTGATAATACGTATTTTCCCACAATCCCTGTTGATACAACAAAATCAACAATTGTCGAGTTCGATATAATTACAATGAAAACCAACCGTGGCGAACCCGAAAGGAGGAAACTTTGTGATGGCTTTTTTATCCTATGTCCCTTCCCGACCGGTTGGTAAATACGTAAGGTACCTAAGTTTGGTCTGTAGGTGAATAGCCTGCAGCTTCCAGTTCCCTACTTACAGAACTTACAGATTAAGTTTTGCTGGATAATAACGGACAGCAAGGGCCAAGGGCGCGATAAAGTTTTGTTATCTTAGCGTCGGGGGGGCCACGAACGGGTGGGTGCGGGTGGTACGGGTGGCCGGGCGGGATTAACTAATCAGGTAGGTACCTAAGGTAGGTACCTGAGGTAGGTACCTATAGGAGCAGTGGTACGGATTGTTTTTACTTTAGATCTACATTTACGTAGGTAGGTACCTCTGGCAATGCTACTCTAGTGTCGTATGCGGATTGTTTTACACGTGAATAATAGAACAAGCTTTTATAAAGGTAATAAGAACTACCTCCTAACATATTTCATTTCATGCTTCTATCTTAAATATATTAGTACCTAAGGTATCTATTTGGAACTATATCTTTACGAATAATAGCGACTCGGATCCAAGTTTATTGATAGGAGTGGGAGTACACTCTAGGGTATGAACTTAGCAAAAAAAGAATGTTTGGAAAGAAGAAAAAGTAGAAACAGTTGCTTGTGCAAACAGTAGCTTGTGCAAACGGTAACGAGTTTCCCTTCTTATCGTCAACCCTCCTCAGTTAGGTACCTAAGTCAAGCCGAATTTTCTCGACTATATCTCCAAATGAATAGTCACATCTCAAATGGATAGTTTCTATAATCAGATTGTGCATAGTAAGTGAGAAGACTGAGTTCGCTATAATCTTTGGCCTCGATCGATACCCTCAACCCCTCACGTCCCATGTCCCCCCATATCCCATATCCCATACCCCATATCCCATGTTCCATGCATTGTCCAGGGTTTTTTTTGCCTGAGCCTGCTCTTAGACTGCATAGTAAATTCACACCTACACACCTGGGCACCTATATAGTGGTGAAACAGATTCAAACATCGTGGCTTATTCCAGAGAGTGCCTTCGTTACGAATCTTCCAATAGTTTTTACACCTATCTTCCCTTCCAAACTTTCTGTTTTTCTTATACTAGTAACTAATAAGTGCGGCCTATCGTTCAGGTATCTTTTTCCCCGATGACATACTTGCCGTTTTTCGTCGAGTATCACAATCCTATCACAGCCGCCCAGTCCTTAAGGCTGAAGGGCGGCAATACCTCCGTAGCTATGAGGATGCTGAAGATACCTATTGCTTTTGCTTTTTTTCATAGGTCAACGCCATCTAACCTCTTTTACTTCCGCACCTAACCTCATTCACAAGATGCTGCCTTATACCCCCGACGGTAAGATACGAGAAAATATGATCCGTCATCAAAAATGTGATGTGCCTGCTGCATTATGCACCGTGAAGTTTGAGCATATTGCATAACTGTTGAGTCATGAAGAAGTTGGTGTATTCACACCGAAGAAATAAGTAAGGAAACTGATAAAACAAGTGTAAGTCCGGTATTAGTAACTATTTTCTGAAGTATGGCAACTGGTTAAATCGGCTGGTAAGATTCCAAACATTTACCTTATAAATTCCACGATTTCCTCCGTCAAAACAGTTTCTATATGCGTGCACCTGGCTTCCCTACTCCAAATACATTCCCCTACTCATAGTTTGTAATCGACGTCAACATACTAAACATCCTAAACATCCTAAACATCCTAATTTCCAGGTACGTCAGAAACTCTCAGTATTCTCTCATCCACCCTTTCGAATGATGTTCTCTTTTCAAAGCTATTCCCTTCTCACATTTCTATGCAGCTGCTTCGCACCAGATACACCCTACTGCCCTCATAAGGTATCCGCGTGTCGTTCACTTCACAGCACGACAATACTGCCCGTGAATTCCTATACCCCGTACCTACCTCTACCAGCTCCCCATAGACCATCTATCCACCCACTCTCACCATCCGGAAAATTCACGTCTTATACAACTTTTTTCCCCCTCACCTTGCCACTCTACCAACGTAACCCCTTTAACCAGAATCTCAAGGACAGACCTCTCCCACTTACTCAAACACCCTTTAAACCAATCAATACCTCACCCAAAGCCATGTCGGGCGGCAAAGGTGGTAAAGCCTGGACCCCACAGGAGAAGGTATGTAGACAATAACTTCCTACTAACCTGCTTGGATAGCACAACCCATTATATAAGTAGCGGTCACTGACGATATACACCTATTAGCTTAACCTCCTCATGCAGGTCGTTGACCGTATCAACCCGCCCGGAAGGGGCATTCCCCTTGCTGACCTCAACATGCCCGGCCGGACTCCAAAAAGTCTGCGACACGTGTGGTCGCACCTTCGTGCCGAGGCAGCAGCATATCGTCAAAACAGCAGCCTCAAGGATAGCGACAATGGCCAGGAGGCCGAGGCCGCTGCTGCTACCAACGGCAACCGCGGCAACAAGAAGTCACCTGCTAAGGTTGTAGAAGGTATGCGACTGCCTAGCTAACTTCGTAATCTCTCTTCATCCCATGACACCTCGTCCCTACCTACAGTTATACCGCACATAGATACTGACACTGTACACAGCTGCAACTCCTCGCCGTGGTTCCCGACAGAGGACCCAGAAGAGATCCTACTCCGAGTGGGCTAGTGACGATGGTACGTAGTCTGATCTAAACATTGTCCTCGCTTCCTTCATTCATACCTGTTCTTCCCTCTTACTCCTCAAGTACTAATAATTTCCACGCTAGAGGACAAGATCTCGGTCAAGAGGAGCTGCCTCTCATCTGACGAGGACAAGAAAGTAGAAGATTCCGAAGAGGACAATGCCGGTATGTGACTCATCCCTTTCCCTATCTTCGTCTTATATTCCTCTTTTCCCCTTTATAATGTTCCATTGCTTGCTTACGCATACATACCACACAGTTGCCATTGCTAAGAGCAAGCCCATTCGTTCCGCTAAGCGCACCAAGAAGGGAGAGCCCAAGATTAAGATCGAGGATCCTGTCGATATTGGTGACGGCGTCGAGAGTGACACTGTCGAGGCATGAACTTGTCATCTCATCCACGAAGATCAATAATGATCTATGATATTCGGTGAATTCCTATCTCAACTGGCAAGTGCATGCTTCACTCGATTTCAAGTCGAGGCCTCACTTCAAGGATAATCCCATTTTTCGGTTCCAAACCTTGGGACCAATACATTGCAGAATTGCAAACGCAAACTGATCGTCGGTCCTTTGCAGTATTCCCTTGCGTGCTTTGTGTTGTGCACTTCACTCATTTCACACGTCGGGACGGATATGCGCTTGTTCTTTGTAATAGGGCTTGTAATGGGCAAAAATGACCCATGAAGTCTCGTTTTTCGCGATGTCTTATGCTTGGGGGAGGTCAGGTAGTAACAGAGTCTAGTTTCGGAAGTCACACACAGGTAGAATAGTCTGTCTAATTAGGTGCCTAGTTTAATATTTACGCGTGAATTTCAAACATGACTTTCATCATAAAGTTTCGACTGCCAGCGATCAGCCCTACTTGGCTGTCATCTTATCCGAAGGGTTTCCCCTTTTACACATGCGTCCGCAAATAATTCCTAGGGCTTACTAGGGGTGCCAAAGACTATCTAATAAAGTAACTGGTCAATTCATATGTGATATTAATCCATTAATAGCTACGCCATCGCGTTGTAGATTTACCAAGTTACTGTGTATAGAACTGACGATCTCATCCCATGTATGCGCTCTATAAGACGTAGGTAAGGTAACACCAGAAACACGTCTTACTATATCGCACTCGAATCAACTAATGAATCATCTTTTATATAAAATGAATTTCATTTACAGGAAAACAATAATAATTAAGTGTTCAATAGCCAGATCAATGAAAATCGAAAAAGGGGTGTGGGCCCCACATCTCCAGCATCCGGCACTCCTCCCCGACATGCATCACGAACACATCACGTACATATACTCAAAAAACAACAAAAATCATCACGTACGACCATAGGATGCAGAAAACTCGGGATCCCGTTCGCTCTCCCATAGATAAGCTGCATACCGCCGGACTAGTAGTTGGGTCGGTGACGACCAGCGAATCCCCGGTGTTGTACGTTTTCTTTTTGCCCCTTTTTGATATCTTTTTGCGTGTTATCATGGTCTTCCCGGTTCCGAATGCTTTTGATCATAGTCCTATCCCTCCTATCTACTCCGACAAGTCTTTCCATAGTGTGGTGGTATTGTATTCTGGTTGTTGGTAGCTAAGAGTTACATACCTCAAGAGGTATATAATAGTGCAAGTATGAGGTAGCTATTACCAGAGACTAGAAACCAGAGACCCCCTATTTTTATATCAACTTCGCCTGGACCTCCTCATCCGTCACGAAGTGCATCCCGCCCTCGCAGCGGTACCCCCCGACAACCTTCGTCCACCTGCCGAATGGCCCGCTGCATCCTCTCCTCGTCGCGCACGCGCTTCTGCGTAGCCGCCAGCTGCCTCCGGAACGTGTCACACGTCGTCGTGGCGTCCTTGCCGCCGCTCCGCTCCGCATCTTTCAGGTTCCGCTCCAGCCGCTGGATCTCGGTGTTGCGCAGCGTCCGCCGCGCTCGCGCGACTTTCTACGTCTTATACAGCTCTTACCAGACCCCGTCCGATACGCCTTTCTCTCCTGGAGCGCTGCGAGCGCTGTGCGGCACGCTGGTTCCTGTGCGGACGGCGGTCGCGTGGGACCCTAAGGAGCTGCTTAGACCCTGGCCTGGGGTTCTCGTCGAGGCGCTGCTACTGTTATTCGCAGTAAAGAAGCTGCTCTCGGCTCTGGGTACGCTAGTAGTGCTAGCCGCGGTGAGGGGTGGCGTTGCTAGTAGCGAGTTGAACATCAAGGAGTGAGACTCCATGTCCTTGGAAGATGACGGTGCTTGTGGTTGTAGTAGTGGTGGGGAGGATGGAGCTCCGTGCTTTGGCACCGTGACGCTGCTGCGGTCTCGCTGCTGCGTGATCATCTCACACATGCAGGTTGTGATGTGAGGCTTCTGTTAGATCATATTACCCCACGTTGGTGAGCAATTGTTACTCACCGGTTCCGGGGTTCTCCTGGAAAACAATACTGAAACGCTCAGACTTGATATCTCGGCCTTGCTCTTTACAGATATCGACGTTTGATTTGATGTCCAGAAACTGTTGCTTGACCTTTTCCAACCCTTCATATTGCATTAGCCCACCAAGGACATCATTTCTCTCGCCATCTAGCTTTTCCCTCCGACTCCAATCCTGACTCGCAATACCTAGATGGCATGAAGTTGAAAGGCCTCTCATTATGAGGGTATTGGTGCGTGGCTTGGCTTGTAGTGGCATCAGCATTTACTGGGTCTGTCAGAGGAGAGCTTGGATATGATAGAGACGAGGGTAAGTGTAAGGAGTCTCACTTGAGACTCCTTGAGAACAAAGGAATTGTTTGTATATAGCTTTGGCTTCAAAGCTATCGTAGTTAGAGTTCCTTGCGGAACAACGAAGTTGTTTCCTCACCTCATGCTCTGCGACATGACAGTAGGGAATCGGGCGAAGGCTGGGAAGTTGGCGAATTGGGACAAGATGGTCCATCATTTCCCTGTCTTAATCTGTCTTGGTCTACTTCTAAGTTTCGAATCGCTTCTTAAAAAACAAACGCAGGCGTTAGTCTAGGTATCTCCTAAGAACCCGAGAGGTTGAAGATAGGGGTTAAGGGGGTGAAATGCAGCTTTACTGCTGTACCTATGAGGTCCCACTGAGGGTCGTTGCGGGATGCGAACTCGATGTTGACTTAAATGGTAGAATTTTATCCGAGATCTTGATCTAGTTGGGATACAGGGTGCTCTTGGGACTAACAAATATAATGCATCATATTTAAACCATGTGAGATATTCGTAAATTATTGCTGCTTCGTCTACCAAGGCTTAATTGATTGGTTTATTTCTTAGTTCTATTTACTAAATTAGGTAGGTAGTGATGTATATTAACCTGGTTGGTTCCAAACTAATATCTCTGGGCCAACCAGCGAATTAGTTACAGCCTGGTTGCATTTTACATACGGCTATGCTTTGAATGAAGCTCTATAGGCAGCCGTATATCATACTCCTTTAGTATCTAGGCGAAACCTTGCGATCTTAGTATCTGACAAGTCTAATCGAAAGTAATGATTTAAGTTGTTGAGTTGCGATTACAATGTTCACCACAACGGTTATTATGGGGCGTTTATAATGTAATTAGCGAGTTGAAATACTTACAATAGATTGTATCTCTGGACTATGTCGTTGATAGGTAATACCAACCTAATTTCATAATTTGAAAGTGATATTGTTGGCGTAGTTACTAAGTACCTTGGTAGATATTACACATACAGTATTATACCAAATATCAAAGACCAGATCGTATTAGGTTTGCTCGTTATGGATGTCATATACAGAGTGTGCGACAAGGTCGTACATATAGTAGCATATTGGGTTGAACTAGTAATACCTGGCCTTCTATTACTTACGAGGGAGCTTGCCACCCTTTATATAGACGGCAGAATCCTGCTCTACCTGGTCTATCTCGGTATCTTCATGTATCCCTGACAAACAACCTCCTGCGCTCCCCGTTACAAGGCATATACTCTAGTATTCCTTCCAGAACTTGGCTATAACCACTTTAAATAGACTCTCCAACAGTACGTCTCCTCTTAGGCCAACATTTGACCGAACCTAACTCGGGTCCGAGTTTGGTAATACCAGAGCTCTGGATTAGGCCCGCGATGGAGGCGCAGATCTTGTCGCTCAGCCATGCGTTTTGGAACCTTGCCCGGTAGACTTCGGTCGTATACTAAGAAAAGGTGGCCTTCATATTCATAGTATTCACCAGTTCGACTCAAAAAAACCGTCAAATGAGGATCCGTACGGGCCGCTCGCCGACGGCCGGATCGTGTGCGAGTTCTTGTAGTGTCATGGTCGACGTGGCTGGAGATATGTTAGATCATCAGAAGCTTATGTCTCTGGCGTGGATACAGATACCTAAACCACCTTAGATACCTGGTACATACCGTAGCCAAACAAACTTAGTACCTGTAACCCTGCAGCCCTGTCTACTAACATGTTCACAACCCTGAGTTCTGTTTGGGTTCGCAGTCACAGAACACATCCACATTATCTAATACCCAAGGAGTCAGCCATTGCATGAAACATAGTACCTATCAGCAATTAGGTAGATACATACCATAGGATCGTCGTGAGAACCAGATCCAATAGTTCGGTTATGAGGCATGTTGGCAATCAGTTCAAGTCTTAGGATAAATATGTATAAAGCGTGACGATCAAGGTGATGAAGAGAAAGATAGAATTATTTGATCACGAATATGGGAAGAAAGGAAGCATGAGCAGAAACTAAGTGTCCATGTTATGGGAGTATTCGACCTGTTTAAGTATTCATCTTGGTTCCATGCTACTGAGTGTTTACGAGATTACCTAACTCTCAACTATATACCTCTCATAATAACTGGTATTGAAGCTTAAGATATTGAGATAGGTAACTGAAACTAGCATGTTCTCTGGATTTACATATCATGACCAATAACTTCATCCTAATATCCGCCCTATTAGTTATTTATTACACCAACACTTCCTTGGCATCGTGTGACACCACCAAACTAGGCCCTCTACCAAACAGCCGGGTCAAACGAAGTAACGTCGAGGTTTGTTGGCAGTGTATTCTTTAGGCCATAACAACTACCTACCTACCTAGGTAGGCGAGGAGCATTTTGTTATTAACTATGATTGGCCGAGTCTCCCGACAGGGAAAAACTTGATGAGATCCCAGCGGCTACATACCCAAGCGGCTCCTAAATCAACCCCGCTAATGCAAAGTTGACATTGAACCAACATAGTTGAAAAGCAACAGTAACCTGCGTTTGGACTACCGGCTTTGCACAAAAAGAGCCTCTTTTAACTTAGGTATTCCTTCATTTTTCTCATTAATACAACTTCCTTTTAACTAATACCTAGCTCTCAGCATGTCTGAAACCAGCTCAGTACTTTTATCAGCGGATGAAGAGGAGGACATGGGAAACGGCTTGACAGTCGAGCGGTCCCCATTTGGCCTTGAGAAAATTTATGACTACGAGCAAGGAGGCCATCATCCAGTCCATCTGGGCGACGTTCTTCATTCCCGCTACAAGATCATCCACAAACTGGGAAGCGGCGGTTATTCGAACGTCTGGCTTTGCCGTGATATCTCTAGCGGAAGCGATGGCGATAGCGATACATCTAAATTTAAATATGTAGCGCTTAAGATCATCATGGCAGAAGGATCTACGAAAGACTGCCCTGAGTTGCGTATAAACCGACTCCTGGAAAGTGGCTTCGAAGACCTTGAGACTGCAGGTTATTTCTGCCTCCCGTTGGACCAGTTTGAGGTCCACGGTCCAAACGGTACTCATCTCGTTTTCGTCTATCCGGTTTTAGGTCCCCGCGTGTCAAGGCTGCTCAGCGTCGTCGAGTCCGAAGACCCGGGGGCCGCATTGAGAAAGATCTGTTTGCAGGTAACCCAAGCGATGGCCGATCTCCACAGGCGGGGTATCTGCCATGGCGGTATGTACATCTACCTAACCTAGTATTTTATTACATTTTTGATAACTCCATTTCCTAACAAACTTTCTATGAAAAGACTTCCGGCCAGCCAATATCCTGGCCCACATCTCTGGCTTAGACGGGCTCTCGGAGGACGAAGTGCTGGCTATTATGGGGAAGCCCGACACGGCGAAGGTGGTCACGTATTCCGGCGACGACCACGACTTGCCATCGGCCCCTCAGTACCTGGTATACCCCGTGGATTGGAACGCCGTGACGACGAATACAGCCCTGCTACATCTCATCTCCGGAAAGGCTTGCATCGTCGATTTTGGCGAGAGTTACGACGTAGCTTCCCCTGTCGCAGAGCTGGGAATACCGCAGGTTTACTGCTCGCCGGAGTACGCGTTGGAAGGCAGAGTTGGCGTCGGATGCGATTTATGGGCTCTCGGCTGTACGCTATTCGAGATCCGCACTGGAAGGAAGTTATTTGACACGTTCGACGACGACGTCGACGAGCACTTGTGTAAGGTAGCCAAGGTCCTGGGTAAGTTTCCCGAGCCGTGGTGGTCGGAAACTTGGGGCCAGCGTAAGCATTACTTCGAGGACGAGGTGGATGCGGAGGGTCGCGTCGTACCGGTGTATACTGGCTCTAATGACAAGAGCCCAGGCCCAGGGGTCATAGGTGCTTTAGTCTCTCAAAAGACAGAGCCGAGGTCTTTACAAGAGAGTCTCGCTGAAGGTCTGTTTTACGAGAATAGTCACGGCCCAGGAGGTATCCAGCGGGACATTTCTCAGGAGGAAATCGAGATCTTTTCCGACCTTCTTCTGAAGTTGTTCAAGTACACTCCCGAGGACCGCCCTTCAGCGAACTCTCTAGTGAAACATGGTTGGTTTAAATATTAAAGACGTAGAATTTCATTAGATGCATTGACCATGAGCGTGCTTCAGTTTTGACATCGCGTAAAGTCCTAATAGTAATGAGGTATGGCATAATGTTCCATGTTACGATGGATTACGACCAGAATGTACCCGGAATATCATTGCTATTCCCAATAACTCAACAAGGGTTCATCTCGGGTCACAGGATGTGCCCATGCGAGCCGCTCCAAACGATAGTCATAAAGCATACGATATATACGATAAACCAGGGTCAACCTTCCTATTATCAGCAATCTTACTTTATATTCACAATGCAAATGGGTATCAGATGCTCTTCGCTCGACATTAGCAACGTTCAAAGACCCTGTAAAGCCCCTTCAGGCTCGCTAACTCAAGCACGCCACCCTTCATGAACGATTTTGTCGCTACCAGTCTTGCCTTAAACGCCGGGAAAAATACATGCTCTACTGCGTGACGAATCTGTTCTCTTCTCGCTTTGATCTCATCAGGAATATCTTCCTCCGTCTCGTCGTTGCTTGGGAGCGTTGGAAGTTGTTCCGGAACGTAGAATGTCGCTAGCTCCTTGAGGAACGTTTCGAAGCACAGCTTCTCGTCCGTCCAGTTTACATAGGGACCAAGGCGAAGAAGAAATTGCGGCAATTTTGCCATTGACGGCGTGTAACCTTTTAGAAGAAGCGGTATGCTTAATAGCTCGCCAGCTGGAGATATCTCAAGGCTGAAGTACTCCAACAACATTTCTCTCCTCTCAATCAGTTGCTCTGCAACCGTGTCCACAACTTCATCCACCTCAAATTCGTCATCATCCGAGGCAGCAGTCTTTTCTTGTTCGGCTGCAACTTTGAGAACTTCATGTAGGTCAAGCGCAGGCTGAAATTTTATGACACCAAAATTGCCAAAATCGGTAAGTCCTACCTGGTAAAAGTACTCAAAACATGCTCTACCATAATCGACAAGAAAGAGTTTGACACCCCCTTGGATGGCAGCTAGTCGACGTCTCTCATCCACGATGCCGACAAAAGTGTGATTAGCAAATACCTCGGTGAGCTCGTGGTGCATATCATCTCTAACAACAGAGCGAAGTTCGCGCACACTTGTAAGTCGACATAGGATTGGCTCACGGCCAGTTGTTTCGTAAACTGGTTCTTGAGCTACGTCAAGCGCGGGATTACTCGGCGTACGGGTTGCTGGTCCTGCCGAAGCAACAGGGAACATGCTGGTGATCTTGCGTAACGAAGCATCCGTTCTAACCATGTTGCGATCGTCCCGCACAGGCGCTTTTCGCGTACCACCAGGGGTTTTAAGGGACGATCTATTCGGGTCTGGTTGAGACGTATCGGAGAGCATAGAACCGGGAAGTAGAGTCTGTGTGAAGAAAGTACGGCTCGTATCTACCGCTGCTAGTTTATCCCGGATATTCTCACAGATGCATTGAATGATCTCATCTTCATTCAAAAAGTTAACTTCCTTCTTTGTTGGATGGACATTGACGTCAACTCGTTGAGGGTCAATTTCGAGACTGAGATATACGAATGGGTGTCCATTTTTAGGAAGGAAGGCGGCGTACGTCTGTTCCAGCGCCTTCTTGATGTTGGATGAATCAACACTGCGGTGGTTAATAAAAAGAAGGAGGGTCGTTTTCTTGATATGGTAGTTCGCATTCGTCGCCCAGCCCGAAGCCTTAAAACCCCAGCGATCATCGGACGCGGCGAATTCTATTAGCTCATTTGCGACGGCGCTACCATGAATCTGACGAATGCGGTCTATTGTGGAAGCTTGCTGCTGCACTGTAATAGACGTGCCCGAATCGCCATGTTTCTTACAAGAAAAGGCGACACCAGCGCAGTGAATGGCGTAACGCCCTACCATGTCAATTATCTTGTTATACTCATCGGAAGCGGACCTGAAGGCTTTGCGCCTCGTTGGAACATTGTAAAATAAGTCTTCAACTGATATCTGTGTACCAATACGCCCGGCAATAGGCTTAGGATCAGGCGACTGTCCAGGCTTCGCGGGTGATAGCTTGCCCCCGTCGAAGTGTGCTCGCCATGAACAATCCGATTCCTTAGTCCTCGTGGTTACTGTCAAGTGAGCAATGTGGCTAATGCTAGCAAGGGCTTCGCCTCGAAAGCCATAAGTAGCAATACTACTCAAGTCCTCGAATTTCTGGAGTTTAGACGTGGTGAATCTCTCACATAAGATCGGCAAGTCCTCTTTCTGTCGGGCATGGTGAGATATGATGTACACGACAGGATTGCGATCGAGAAGAGCTTACATTGATTCCGTGGCCATTATCGGTAATCTGCAATAACTTCAGGCCGCCATCTCTGACAAGCACCTCCAAAGAGGTAGAACCTGCATCAACCGCGTTTTCTATTAGCTCTTTTAGAGCGTGCACCGGGGCTACAATGATCTCGCCGGCAGCAATCTTGTTCACAACGTCCGGATCTAAGGCCTAAATGCATTGAGTCGATAATCAGCCCCATGTTCCTTTATTCGATTGAAAAAAGAGCACTAGCCTTGATTCGGCGAGGAGCATATTCAACTGGAGGCGATGGCTCCTTTCGTTTGGTGCCTCTCGGCTCGTCAAGCTCCATAGGATCGGCCATTCTGATACTATTTTTTGTGATATTACTATTCGATTGTTTGGTATGACGAAGGCTGCCTATTGAGTTTTACGGCAGATACGCATTTTTCGGCTCTTTTAGCCTTTTGGCTACCTCCTAAGGCTTGTTTGAAGGCCAGTCACAACCAATGAGTAAGTGTGGGTGTGAGATGAGTTAAATTCTCATTTACTTCAATGCTCAATGAATTATTGAAAAGATTACGTTTCTCTAATTTTCCTCGGGAGAGGTGAAATTGATGGAGTTAGGTAATATCGAGGTTTATTATTTTACTGGATTGCGCCTTCTGAATAGGACACTACTGCAGACGCGTGCTTAGAAGCGGCAACTTGAAGTTCGAATGCAATCGCGTAGCCCAATCGAAGGCGGTCATACCCACAGAAATCGTATCGATAGCAAAACTGTACTGTGTCTTGTACTGTGGTCGTTCATGCGCTTGGACCTCCTTTTTTAAGATCTCAAAGCTGCCGAATAATTAGCAAACGGCCATTGGCTCATGTCCATTGTCAACATAGCAGCGCTCGTTGTTTATAAGATTACCAGGTTGGTTAATAACACAATATTGTTGATTGTCTTCCAATTGTGAAAAAACAGCTCGGCTCGATCTATTTCTAGGGTTTCCTAATATTTTCAAGCATCCTTCTCGGTTGACGAACCTATACTTGGGGTTTGCAATATTATATGCCCGTCCGCTTCGCAAACCTAAGCAAGACGATTGCTAAGAGCTATTACGCTGAAAGGCTGCCAAAATACGGAATATCATGTGTGATGAGGTACATTAGCGTGAATTTGGCGGCTTACGTACATATATAGTTCTTCTATATTCTTTACCTATTCGAGGCATAATCGTAAACTAATCTTAAGCTGAGGTCACGTCAGACTACCCCCGAGGAAATTATTCCAATGGTAGAAATAAGGTTCCATAGCAGGTTTGAGTGTAGTAAACTCGATGATTGGGACTGTCCTGGGAATCACGAGAATATAAATATCACCTTATCGGAATATGGAAGGAAGGCCGAAGTTTATAAGAGGCAGTGCAAACATCCAGCCGGATATTGATGGCTTTCCGTAATCCGTAATTGTAATATCGGGTCCTTTCCTTGCATGCTACTGTGATTTCGGTCTTAGACAACTTACACACTAGCTCAAAGGCAAGCAACCTGATTCCGGCTCGCGCTCGGCAGCGGATTTCCAAGTTGGGAGCTGAGGCGATCACTTGCTAGACGAGTAGTCCAAGATTTCCACCTTTAGGTTATTGCTTGAAGGCCAAGACATATCCCGTGGTCTCGTCAATGCAATGCTGACCACAGCTGATCGGCTTTTGTCGTATCCTTGACGAGAAAACGCTTGACGGCGTGTATGATAGGAATGGTATGTTCGAAAAGAGACTAGCAATGAAACGAGGAAAGTAAAGGTTATATCAAATTAGACTTAGGTTATACGCTACTAACTTTGTTGAGGAAGTTTACGTTACAGCGAACGATAAGTAGAAAATTTAGACTCATTCCCATTCCCAGTTCTGTCCTGTCGGTAAGGATTTATGTGGTTGAAGGAGTTCTACCTAGTACAATACAGGCCGGCAATTATACCCCTGTTGAGGCTAGAGTGACACTAAGCATGTTCAAGATAACCGTTAGAAGAACGATCCTGGTCTTATTTCTGAAAGGCAAGCCAGAAGGCCTTTCGATCAGTTCGAATTGCCGTTATTGAGGATATGACTTTCTAATCATTAGTATGCTCTCATAGTTGTAAAGAGACCCGTGTGTTAGAGGCCTCTCGGTTTGCCCCTTACCCAGTTATGCATCATCTCGACGTCACTTTCAATTTTATGTTTATGTTCATCCAAGCATCCAAGCTGCCAGGGGTCACACTTCCCTCTAGGAGTTGAATAGTACCTAAATTCCATCCCCTCAGCGACTTTAACCGCCTGCTCGGTACTATAATGTGGCGGCATGGGCACGACTTTTACGGCACCTCATATTTGAAAAACGCAGCAGTTTACCAAAGTAAAGGGGAATTCATTTATCAGTGCTAATTTGACTTCTTCTTAACATATCATAATGTGTGAAGAGAGAAGCACTCGTGATATCTTAATTTTGGGTCGGAGAGATTGTTACTAATACCAAGAGGAAACCCGACTTCATAGCGCCAACAGCCTGGGAGTCGGTGTTGGTACTGGCGTGCATGCGTGCGTGATGCGTGCTGTATGAGTGATCGCTTTCCGCAATGACAAGCATCATTACCTCTAGGACAAGGGTGGTTTGCAAAGGCCAAGAAGAGATGGCCAGTCGGGAGTTTTTATTTCCTCCCTCTCTCTCATTAGCGTCGGTTTATTAGACACTGCTACCCTACCCGTGCTAAATGTGTAGATGGGCATGCATCTTGTAGGTTCGTACGGTACCGCAATCCCGTATCACTGCGCGCGCACACACACGCGCTGCAACGGCTCGGACAATTTTACCCACTGACTTACCCCTGTAGATAGGCCACATAAGATAATCTCCTGTATGCATGTAGTAGGCCAGCGGTAGGTAGGTAATCTCGACTGCGTTGCTGCTCTAAAAAGGATATGAGTAGAAGCGCAGATAGATCCAGGCAACGCACACCCCCCTTCGCCGTTTGATGACTAGACGCTAGCGAACCAACCACGGTACTGACTCTCGCCTCTGTCAAAGTTAAGCTTGCTTGCACCTTTTTTTTTTTGTCCGCACAGACATATAGACCCTTCTTACAGGGGTGATACGTGCATGCTTTTCTTATTTATCTTGCGGTGTGCTCCGGCAGGCTTGAGGTGATGCAAGATGCATGTTTGCCAGGGCGTCACGGTAACTGTATGTGCAGAGATCGGAGCTAGGAAGATCGAGGTATTTTAGCAAGGAACACCCAGATCGGCAGGGTATTGTAGTATGGAAAAGAGGGGAAGAAAACAAGAGGCATCCGAGCAACAGCGAGTAAGAATTGGTTCGTTTCAGGTGCACCTTTATGCGTGAAAGTCGGTGTATATACGCGAGCGCTAGGAGGTTATGCGAGCGGTGTCTTCGTCCCGTGAATTCTATTTCGGCGTCTATGTGGACGGCAAGTATATGAGTAAGGCAAGGTACCTTCATATAAAATAACGAGAGTAATGGTTGGTCTTAATGGTGTCTTTTTTTTTTGATGTGTACTGTCGTAATATTCGGAAATGAGAACAACTTTCCCGGCGCGAAGCATTATATTATAGACCTCGATATCATATCAAACCACTCAAACCACAGCCATGAACCCAGCAACCAACCCAACACTAGCCTTTTACTGGTTGCCGCTTACGCCAACCCGACAACATAATTGTAGATTTAAGAGGAGGATGCTAAAAGAAAGATCCGGAGAAGAGCAAGACGGGGGTGTTGACGGGGAGGACGGGCCGAATCCTTACGACTAGTTGAGGCTGTATTTGACGGGCTTGGATGGGATCTGATGGATGGATAGGATCTGATCAGTCTGTCTCCGAAGCGGAGATTTATATGAGCGTCGCGGTAAACATGCCCGTTTCTTGTTTTCTCGCGCTTGTTTCAATTTCTCGACCCAATTTTCCTTCTTATCCCGACGGAAAATGTTTCGTTTCATTGATATATCCATCCCAATTTCTGTGAATTCTACCTTTTTACTCTGCTCTCCCCCGCCCTTATTTCGTGTTTGGCTAGAATAACCTACAACTTTCTGCTCGCTACCCTCCTTCTCGTCACTTCCAACCTATACAATATCTCCCTCATCTTCAGGACTTTCATCTTATTACACGATCTCGTTCCACCGAGCCTCATCCTCTCGTCTTCCTTGGCCAATATTGCCGGCTAGATACAAGATAGGATAGAGATCAGAAATTGGGAAGAAAAAAAATATACACAAGATTAAAACAACGACGGCGAGAAATCCCGGACTCGAAAGACCCCGCCTCTTCCCATCTGGTACCACTAGGTTTGCCATCAAACAAACAGTCTGGCACGGGCGATCTGGACGAGCCTGGCCTTGTCAATAGGCCACCGCCTCCCCCCGTTCACGTCACAAGAAAACAGAGCCCCAAAAATTCGACCTAATATATAGTACATGAAGATGCAGCTGACCTTCCGAAAAAGCGACTCCTCTCATTATGTTGCGCTCTCCTCTTCTCTCCCCTCGTGCTGCCGCCTCCCGGCGTCACACAAATTCCTGGTTTGTGGCGAAAACAAGAGCCGCAAACGCCATACATGAGGAAAAAAAAATAAAAAATAAAAATAAAAACGATTCGACGTGATTAGAAGCAGGGATTTCTCCAGCTCAACCAAAGCGACATGGTGTCGGTAAAGTAAGAACGAATTTTAAAACCCGGACGGCTCGATTAAGGCGACAAGAACGACCAGGTGGAATTCATGCTGATATTAAAAACAATTTTTTTTTTCGGAAAGCAGATGCCGTACAATAACGGGAGTATGATATGTAGATGGAAAGATGCATTATGTTGTACATGGTATCTCCTGCGCGACTGAAAACGAAGAATGCGCGATATGGGGTATAGTTTTACAATTCGACTGCGAATAGGTTGCGCCAGTATCAAACATTAACCTAGCGGACAGGTTGCCAAAGGCGTTCAGCCTATAACGGAGCCCGGAGCTACTCAGAGACGATATCACGAGGAGGATGTGTGGCGTCCTAGTATCAATCAACCACTACCGACCTCGTCGCGAAGGGTCAGGCTTTTCTATTAATCCGCCGATGTCGACGCGGCTCGAACGATCATCCCGTTGCCAACTGGACGGTTCCCCTGGAGGACCAGCTTGACTTTGGCCACGGATAGGAGGTAGTTGATATTCGACTTGTTGTGGAGGCCTGACACCAGGAAGCTCGCTCCGAGGGATTTGATGAGAAGGACCCGCGGGTGGTTCGATTCGCGAGGGCCCAGAGGCGGAATAAGGAGAAACGTTCGGGTTGATGCCAGGTGTAAGACCGGAGGTTATAGGGGCGGGTGTTGGTGTTGGTGGTTGCCGTGGGGTATAGGCACCCTCGCGAGACGATTCCCCGTACCGAGGCCGTCCTGAATCGAAGGAACTTGAAACCGGAGTCAACTGAGTATATGGCTGTTGGAATGAGTATTGGAACTCTCGGGCATGGGGAGAAGGTGATGGATGAGGGAACGGCTGGGCTGGGCGGTTTAATAGGAGCAATACGACGAAGTATATCGAGTCCTCCTTTGCTAGTCCGACACGGATGGGATAGGGTCGTAACTGTCTGTCTCCCCCGACAAAGTTGAAGAAATCATGACGATCTAGCTGGAACCTCGATATCGACTCTGGACTAAACGGCAAGGCCTGTATCACCCTCGCGGCCTCTTCTTTTCCGAAAATTGGCGGGAGATAATTCGGTTCCTTTTTCCCTTGTTCGTCATGTAGAGACCGTTGAAGCGCGAAGACCCTATCGCGCTCTCCTGGATTGACAACATCTAATAACCTTCGGCCCATAACTGATCGAACGCCTACGGCTTCCATAAAAGCTCCCGACGCCCCCATAATCTCCAGATCTGTCGTCAAAAACGCCACAGGCTCCTGAGCACGAGGGGGTACGGAAATAGGTGCAGGGAAGATATTTGCGTCTGAAGTTGACCCACGCTCGATAAACCTAGGCGGAACAGGATCACTCGGTTGAGATTTCAGCACTCTATATGAATGATTTCTTCGGAGAGGGTCTTCGTAGGAGGCAGAGACTGCGCTGATCGGCGAATAGAGGGAAAGTGGTCGTCGTATTGCTGGATCACCTGGGTGAGGAAATCTCCCCGTGTCAAATCGGGGTTGGTTATCATCGCGCAATCGAGGTCGGCCGCGCTTCTTATGTTGGACGTCGACACAAGAGTCTTCTTTTCCGTTGCTCAGACACCGCGAACATGGCCGCTGGGCTATTCACAAGCACGTATGGTCAGCTTTATACCCGATTCCACAACATTCAGACACATATGAAACAAAGAAATGAGATTCCCATGGACCCGAACTGGGACATGGGGAATATGCCCCCTATCAACAACCCACTGTTCCTGTCTAACTAAGAATCGGGGCATGATCCAAGGGGGGTGTCGTAACACCTAGTCCGGTGGGAAAGTCAACTCTGAGGTTTCATCGTCATGGCGGCTAATATCATAATATCGGGATTGTCGATGGCGGTATATAATCCTGCCGTAAGAATTATATCCTGCCATTTTGATAATCCTGACCGTCTTGACTCCGCTATCCATTGTGACTTCATTACCGAAGCTTTGATAGCCTAGGTGTGTGAACCTGGTGTGCCTGATCGTCCTGTCGACGCCTCAATTCCGCGTCCGTTTGAAACAGCGAAAATACATATCTCCAAGCGGAATTCGTTTCTCTCCCTTCCGATTAGAAGCCGTCTGCCTACTGCCATAGCTACCTTGGTTGCAAGGGATCCCTCATAGATCATCATCATTCAGATGACAATTTTAGCTGATTCATACTATGCTCGGACTGCCCATTCCCATGCTTTTACCTCTAGGGCCAGCTCGAGTGTAACAATCATAATAGAGAAGAAACGAGAAAAACAAAGTTTAATACATACCATCGCACCTAATAAAAGTTAGTATGTAAAAGTCTATCAAAAACAAGGGGATTAAATTCTCAGCAGTACCTTAAATGTGCTCTTTTGCAGGGCACGCAAGCTGAAGCCACATGCCCCTTAGTTTTCCGCTGGGATTTCGGAGAGGCGTAAGGAGGATTCTCGGCGCCTTGCGGGTTGCTCGGCATCGTATAGGACGATGGTCCTATGTTTGGTCCAACTACAGGAGGAAGCGAATACTGCGGCTGGGGAACCATCGGGCCTGGTTGTTGCGTGTAGGAAATCGGTCTTCCCATCGTGTCCTCGGGGCGGTGGTATGGATATTGCATTCGCTCCGGACCCTCTGGAGGGTATGGTCTTGTGGCACTGGTTGTAGGGGGTAATAAGGATGGCTGCGGCGGCGCTGCTCGATACTCGCCTGCTGGAACCGTTGAGCTTGGACGATACGCATCATGACTAACAGGCTGGAAGCTTCCCTGACCTCGATCACCGACCTCCGGGTATGGTTTGGGCGGCAGTGGTGGTGGAGACCCTGACATGGGCGGAGAGGGATACGCCCTTGTGCTGCTAAGAGCACAATCCGTCTCTGCTCTGGCCCAGGACAGGTCTAGAGAGAAGTTCGCCAGGTTCAAGAAGCCTCGGCGCTGGCCGAGCGGATGGTTTGACTGCTCAGTAGGATAAATAAGAGTTTGCATGGATGCAGCCGGGGGGAGAGTATACGATAGGACCGTGAGCCCGTACGTCTACCTCTCTCCTTCCTA
Source organism: Daldinia bambusicola (assembly GCA_022478815.1). NCBI lineage: Eukaryota > Fungi > Ascomycota > Sordariomycetes > Xylariales > Hypoxylaceae > Daldinia > Daldinia bambusicola. Next base: position 292,321 of record MU284084.1, read on the forward strand.
GCGGCGGCCCGGCACCTTCGCTGGGAGTATGAAAAATATCGTTTGGATATGGTTCCAGCGGTTCTCGAGAGATAGTATGCCCAGTCTCACTTGCAAAATCGAGGTTTTCAAAAAATTACTTCTTTGTCCGGGGACCGCACCAGATGGTAAGCAGCGCTTTTTCTTCCAAGTCCGTAAGTGGCAACCCAGGTTTGAAATATTTTCAAGGATTAGAAGAGTGGTCCCTGGCTTAGATCTTGCCGCTTCCGCAAGGGGTTTATTAGTTGAGAAGTTATACACGACCAAGGCAAGTCGAAGGCCAGTTAGTAATAGCGACTCAGTCCGGACTCGTCCTGACTCGATGGCGCAAGTTAAAAGACAGCGTTGGACAAGCAAAATCGCCTGTGGTACTGGCTAAGTCAAGGTTAGAGAATCCAGTGATACGGCGCGCTGCGAAGTTGGTGGAAACCTGGGAGATGGGATGACGGGGAGCTGCAGCACAAGACACACGACCGGTCTCCTTGTAGCACGGTGAGATAGCTCTTGGATCTTGGAGGCCTGGGAGGCAACGTGCCGGCGGTAGCTGCGACGGGCAGAGCTTGATGATGCCAACTTGTCGTCTCGAGATGGAGAAGCTCGACGACTTTTGGGTCTGGATAAGGTCGCGGGAGGCTTTTGTGCGACTTTAATATTAGAGATTGGGACAATTTAGGTACGAACCAGGGTACAAGCTCTTTTGGGGCGGCATACGAAAGTACAAGGCCAGTAGCTGCACACGCACCAGGCCTGCTTGGCGGTTCTTCGTTAAGAAGCACTGGCAATGTGCTGGCACGGGCGCTGGGTTTGGGCTGGGCTGTACTGTACTGTACTAGGGGTGTATTTTCTATGACCTATGACAGGGAGTGGGTATGGAGAAAGAGAAGAGGGTAGCAGAGACACTGTTGAGAGAATCCCTGAAGCGTGTCGATGTGATGAGGCGAGTATGCAAGAGGCTAATAATAAGATATGTTCTCATATTCTCTACAGAATAACGATGACAACGAGAAGGGGCACATGTACGGTTTACGGAAGTACCAGTCACTGTACAAGTACTAGCCGGCTAATAAATGTGCTGGGAGTAAGGATGAGGATGGGTAGTAGTGCTAGATAGAGGTGGACCTAGCCATGATGGTAAATTCTCAGTACTTGCCAGGGTCCCATGGGCGCTGTGGATCTGTCAGGGTAGACCCCTGGCGACAACGGGGAAGCATTGGCTGCTAATCATTGATCAGGGATTTTCCAAGGGTAGCGGAGAGGTACTAGCAGGCTAGCAACGGCCATGAACGAAATCCCCTATGTTCTCATCTTGTAACATCCCACGATACTATACCACAGACCATGCGATACAGTATTGTACAATTTATTGTGCTTTACCTCCCCCTGCGTGTCTTCCGCCTTTTCCTTTTCCCTTTTTTTTTTTTTTGTCTTAACCCTGGCGATCTAAGAATTCCCCGCGCGAAATGCCATGATGTGACTCCGTCTGAGCGCCCTGAGATTGCTAAGAAATGCGCAACGGAAATAATGAGACAGATTTTCCAAGCATGAGCATTCAATTGGCTAGGATTTATCGAGATTCGAAAGACCAGGAGACGAAGGGGTAGAATTCTACATAGAGTACCTGAAGTGAGTACCTGAAGGGGGAGGGGTGTATTGTTCAACGGCTTTTAGGAGGGGGGTGTGCGTTGTCTGATTGCCAGCCCACACGACCTGGCAAGCCTACCTAACTGCTACTATCTCTGACCTCATATGGCCCCTAGCAAGGGGAAACGAACGGTACGTTAAAGTCTCGCTAAGTCTGCTTCTGTGCTTCTATGAAGGTGGGAGCGGGATGCAAGAGAAGCAGTTTAAGAAAAATGCCCGGTTATGCAGTATTGCGCAGATATGTAAGTTGGTATGCACGTAACTTTAATATACTGCAAGGGACTTCTCTGATCATCATCATATCGAGAAGCTATCGTAGGGTTGTTGTTTTTATTTTGCTGTGGATACCTAACTGTAAGTGAATAAGACAAGATGGGGGGATGTCTGAGCCGTAGATCAAACAGAGTAACAAAAGCTGCCGAAAGCAGTTGAGAGAAAGTACCTAACGTATAATACACACTATTACTACCAATTGCTACCAATTGAAGGCCAACGTATGAATGGGTGGGAAAATTATACGGCGGCCAGCCAGTAAAAGAAGGTGAAAAAAAAGAACGGAATAAAAATAAAAATTAAATAAATAAAAATAATACTATTGACCAAATCGGCTTCCGGCGTCAAATGGCGAGTTAACTATTGGCCGGACGTTAATTCTGATTGGAGGAAGACGAGTCCAAAAGGTCCAACATCCAGGCCCTCAGCTCAAGCAAATAGATTGACGAGTAGCATCTTACACGTGCATTATATGAAGATGATGTAATCCGTAAAAGAGGATAATAATAAGATCAGCGGAAGATTCGACATCAGTTATTATTCTTACTCGAAGACACCGAGGAAGTTTAAATTTTACTTTAGCCCGCGCGAACAACATACCATCTTCGGCTTCTCATTTCTCATACCGTGCCTTGTTTAGGCAGGTTTAGGTACGTATGTAGGTAGAAGTAGGTGTAGTTATTACCTGGTACTGTAACGACAATCTGTCTCCAAATAGTTTAGGTGGTATGTAAGTATTTTTATGAGTGGTAATAATAGGGCGTGTACCAACAATACATCGACAATTACAAGAATATAATACGTGACATATCGAGACCAAGCAGTATCCCATTTTACTGATAAACCACACCTTACGTCTCATAATATAATAACTAGGTATTGTTTACATTGTTAACGCCCTCCTATGAGGCTCTACTTTTAGGAATAAGCTAGCAATCGTTCCCGAGAAAGAAGCCATAACGTAAAGAGGTGGTATCCCGAACTTTTAGTACGTAACCGTCACCAACTAAGACTTGACCATCGTGGAGCTACACTAGCTAGAAGAAAGTAGACGAAAAAAAAAGGTCAGATTCGCAAATATATTCCCTATCAACCTGAACCTCACCGACCCCGATTCTCCCGCCTCCCGCCTATCTACTGGGTTTGAAAAACGCGTGATGAGACAGGAATTACGGTGTGCGATAGTATATACAACATCACTTCCTCCTGTTCCGTACGGAGATAGACGAGTGTTGAATTTTTAATGGTGGATAATCTACGGCCGCAGAATAAAAACTCCCCCCGTGAGCAGTGTACAGTAGCATGGCAGCATGGGTCCGAATAATAGGGGAGGCTTGAGCGGAACCGGACTTTGAAGGGACTTGGCCGCGTGCCTAGCCGGCGGCAGTTCCTTAGCAGCGGCTCTACAATGATTGTCGCATCTGAGGTGGATGAATCTTATTTGAGAGATGTGATGAAGTTAAAAAATTTTATTGTAACTCATTTCACCTCGTATAGTAGGCATTTCTTCTAGATAATCAACTGGCAATCGACATGGGGACATCTTGCAGGTACTACATGTCCAATTCTGGGTTTCGATCAATTCTGCATGGACCAAGCTGGGATTGGTCGAGAGGGACAAGGAAGGCCTGCCGAGTTCATGCATCGACATTTCAAAGTATTGAAAAGAAAGAGAAGAAAAAAAAGGTTGTACATACATACCTGCATGCGCAGTACAGTACATACGATGATGCTCCATTTATCATTTATACTTAGCCTTGCATGGTGGTGTTATTGTTCATTCTACACTGCATACGACTAGGCCTTATAGAGTGAGATGACAAGACGTATATACTACGAATATACTATAATACCATACTATTAGATATCTAATACTGGGTATTGCCCAGTCAGACCCTTGATTCAAGGTTGCTGCTCCTCATCCACGTCGACCATAATATCGTCTTTTAACTTCTTATCTCAACTTTCTAGAGCTGTCCCCCATCCACCCCTGCCCAGCAATGACGAACATCAAAGCAGGGATATAAGAAAAAAAAAAAAGACTATCGATCACGGTACATATGCTAGGTTAGGTTAGGTATGTATGTACGTACGGCGCGACGCGAGGATCGACAGTCACATCGTCTGAGCTTTCAATGCCTTAGTATAATACTGAGATGTATGATGTTAGATGCCAACATGACGCCTCATTTCCCCAGAAGAGACTCGGATGAAGAAGAGAGCTAAGCATTCAAACTAAGAAAGCGCAGCCTTGAAAAAGGATTCAAGACCTGCGGTGATCAGCGTGGGGTTGTGTGCGAGGTCACATCAATTTGGGATTAGTTTTACTGTACCCAGACTTAGTGACATGCGCGTGCTAGATAGAACCGGGTAAGCGTGTTGACGCATGATCCCGAAAGGGTAAAGGATACGGGCTCCATCGGCGACCTGGTACTTACTTCTAGCGGGAAAGTAGATGTGGTAGTGTAGGTTTATCTAATATCTACGGGTGGCTTTTCCTGAGCTCAAAGCTCTGAGCTCTGAGCTCTGAGCTAATAATGATAGGTACCTGCACTACTAGGAAGTATTTATGGGTGGCTTTTTTCTCCAGACTATTCCGCATTACGCAATCCGGCAGAGCCCGCTATATACAACATAGATACATCCCAAGACGTGTTCGACGGGTTTGACGACGGACCTCATTTCTCGAAAACACGACTACAACAGGATCTTAGTGACTACGTAGTATGGTAAGGGGGGGGGGCTGGTATCTCTCAAAGCCTCCAGTCGTATACATAATCAATACAAATCTGGTCTAGAAATACCAAATGTGACGGTGTGATCCCGCTAACGACGACTATTGCGGTAGTTCCCTACCATGTAACGCATAACACATGGCAATTATGTATTATATACCAAGGGCCTTATAATATCTGTCTTCTTTGTCGTACTAGAACAGGTGAGTAGTATCCAGCATTAGCCTTCTTTTCATATACGGATGCGCTGTGATAACTGCTAGTCTGCTCCCATCTTAAGATAGGGCTGCTAATGAGATACCTGCCGTCTGCGTACCAGATTGTGTACTAAATAGGTTGTGGCTAGGATGCGGCTGCTCAGATCCGGGTCTGCCATGTGGTCATACAACGGTCTCTTATATTGTGGCTCATCATCAGCTGTTGTACACCTCTAGGGTTAAAGCACTGGGCAGTTTGCCCAGACGGTTAGTTAATAAACTACAGATTACACGCTAACCGCGTTCCTGACGAGTTTGGATACGTTAGGATGCGTCGTCAACCAGTCAACTTGCCTATCACGTTATCTCACCTGTCCTGCTCTTTAATTTGACCTCTCCCAACTATGGTCAACATTATGGTCAACATTATGGTCAACATTAAGAATATGTAGTATGTAGGTCGAAAAGTCGCGACCCTAAATAGGCCGCTGCTACCATCACTACTACATTAATGATCATCGTCAATGCGCCCATCAATAGAGTTACACTTTCATATCGCGTCCATTCTCCGGGGACCAGACTAACATTATGATAATTTGGCCCATTATGCCGGTGTATGCCTGTCCTTGCATCTTGCCCTGCCGTCTAGACGCGGTTGAGCTTATAGCTCATCAGCACTTTATGTATGTATCAGGCGCAGACAACATTAGGTAGCCCACCGCCTTATTTTAATAATAGCCAAGAATCGTACATGGGTACTTGCAAGACTAGACCCCTACGAAATAATTTGACACGGTAGTCAGTCTACCTACAGCAAGCTGCCCTATGTATCGTATCGTACAAAGTTATCTGTCAACAAAGCTATCTGTCAACAGAGTTGTAGACAAACCTGTAGAAAAGAATCTGTAGCAAGTTGTAACCGGGGTTCTTTCGGTCCCGCAAATTTCCAGGGTCGAACTTCGTCAATAACACAAGAAGAGCTGAGCAGTTTGTCAAATCTATTACGGCTCGTTTTCTTAGTCTACATACATAGTTGCACTTAGCTTAGGGATTAAAGCTTCCGGCTGATCCCCGCCATTGGTCTAAGCCCATCTTATAAGCGCCTGCGGATCTTTTACTTGGACGCCCGCGCCCACCAACCCGTATGTAGGCTATTGTCTCAGGTGTGGATGAAGCGTTGAGACGCCACCGGAACCATTGTACGCGGAGGAATATGGCGCTTCGTGGACGCTCTGGCGCTCCCGGTCAACAAGTGCTCTTTACCCAGTTCGTTATAGTTTTAAACTTGTCGCAGTTAAGACACTGAGGGGGAAAGAAGAAGCGGCATTTGAGGCCTCAAATTTGATACGGTTACCCCCGCAAATCCCCATCGAGCCTTGGAGACGGAGCTCCCTCAATCTGGACCGAGATCTGCCAGGGCGTTCTGCTGCCGTGTAGCGTCTCGTGTCCCGAGTCCAATAGTCCAATAGCCCAAATTCTCACTCTAAGGGCCACTAAGAAAACGGACCACTAGGCTTTCATCTCATGTCTGAAGCTTCACCACTGAACCGGACAGTGGCCAATCGTGATTCTAGATCCGTTTGGCCGTCTGTGGTTCGATAGGTGCCTTTATTACGCATACGCAGTACGGGATAACCAGAGGACGCTAGACTAGAGGATACGGTACGGCTGGGAATTGGAAACCCCCATCCTAATCACCTAACGGACCGGGGCATGTGGATTTATAATTTTGGGAGAGGTCAAACCCATGGAACGACCTTAAAATAACCATTACCGCTCTCGCGTTCGAGTAGCCGCTAATCACGGTGGTCCAAATTACAGCCGTTTTCAGCGCCAGCCAACGCCAACAGCTCAACGTCGTGTGCTTCCTTCTCGATAATAGGCACACCCGTTACTTTGTACACCGCAAATTTTCACCCGAGATCAGCTGGACTTAAGATTACTGCCATGATCTCCACATGGGATGAGACCTTGGTGCATGATGCGTTCCGGCATGTGCAGAAGCCTCTCTTTTCTCCCAAGGTTGATTACCTTAGGTAGGTACCTAGGACTAGGTAGGTTATGCAGTAGTAGATTATGTACTGTAGCTTTCTCCTGGTCTTCTCGCTACCCAACGCGATTACGCCTTGGGTGGCCGTGGATCAATTAACCTTATAAGCCGAGTACGGGGACGTCAACAAAAGTATCGTCATCAAATTATACATATGTAATCCGTGCAATCCGTACATATGTACGTACATATACATGCATACACATATGTATGTACCTAGCGGGCGATGACACCCGGGGGGGGCTTACTATTGACAGGGAGCAGCCGAATAATAAAACGTGGGAGCATAAGATGCGAGCCGACTTATGCGCAGGCCTTTGGTCTACATATAGGCATACATACATAGTATAGATATACACACCTCATATGTATAAATATATGTAGGCGGCACTAACATACCTAGGTATGCTATTGTAATGGGTTTAAACAATAAGAGCATGCTGCTTGGAGATCTGAACCGGAACTTCGGAGATTTTTCTTTTCAAGCAAAGGCGCCTTTCCCCAGTGTCTCTCTTCTGCAATATTGAATCATATCGAGCGATCTTATACCCTAAGTAATAATTTAGGCCGAACGTTCCCGTAAGCCACATGCATCTTACCCGCACCAGCAGCGACAGCAGCAGCAGCAATCAGCAATCAGCAATCAGCACCTAGACATCGTTGGACATCGTTGGACATCGTTGAACATCATACCTTAAGGGAGCCGGAATAATCAGTGCCGGTCTCCCGTAGAGGAGACGTACGCGACGCGTCTGCGGGTATAGCTGCGCAACCAAATAAAGACAATTTAAATGTCCGGGTCGGGTATGAGCCTTGAGGCTGTCGTATACTCTCACTCAATACACTTTTTATATGAGGTGCCTACCTTATGTAATAAATATATGCACCTGTTAGATAGTAGTATAATACGGTAGTATATAAAATCTTTATTAAAGAAGTATATGAATTTTTTGATTCTTTTTGTTTTTTTGTTTTTTTGTTTTTTTGTTTTTTTGTTTTTTTGTTTTTTTGTTTTTTTGTTTTTTTGTTTTTTTTTTTTTTTCCACGTAACCTCGTTGCTGGTGACTTTCGATATTTTTATAACTACCTCCCAACTAGGACTTGGTAGTAGTTAACACGTTTTCAGTATGTCATGTACCTAGGTAAATAAAAGATTACTTAAAAACGTAGAAGATTAAGATGTAAATGTAGGTAACTAAGTGTTAAGTGTAAGTGTTCAAAGGATTGATTTTCGGAACGCCTCACTCTTCCCGTGGTGGGCTGGACGGACGGAAGTTGCGGTTGTGGCAGAAGCCAATGCACCTTCCCGAATAATCCATACCTTAGGTAGAAGATACCTTTTTTTATACCTAAGGTACTTTACGTTTGTAGTGTATTGTATTGTACAATACCTACCTCCTTAGGTACACATACGCTAAACAGGTAAACTTACTTGCCCACCTGCACCTGCTTACAATAGAATATCTACCTGTATCTATGTGTGTAACCTTTACGTTGTCTTCCCTGCATTAATAGAAACCTTGGTATTCCGTACCTTAGGTATTCTTCCATCTTCACAGCTTTTTTTCTTCTTCTTTAATTTTCCGTCGTCATCATTGAATCCCTTCAAACAGGACTACCCAGGATATAGCATATAGACTATAGCGCATACCTAGCACATACATAGCACATGGCAACCCTACTTGTGCCCGGACTCTGCCTGATCCCTATCCACATCGGGGGTTATATTGACTGACCTCCTATTCCAAGTGGACCTAAGTCTTAAAGAAGTCGTGCCGTGCCCCCTTCGAATCAATTACTTCAGACAAGGGCTTTCTTCCGGACCCCAACGAGATCAGATCGCGTGGGAAAGATGTCGCTACCATGTACACAATGTACGGCAGAGGCTCTTGTTCGCCAAGGTTATCAACCGAGATTCTTAGCACACCCACATACTATGTACATACTACTAGCACACCTTTACAGCTTACATCCTTGTTCCTATCCTGGCCATAATCAGCCGTCCAATATCAATATTTGCAGTCCGAGTCCAACACTTTAAAGAAAAACCTGTAAGGGGTTGCTTCCAAAGGCGGTCAAAATTTGATCATCCAAGCTGTCGACTGTGGATATATCTAGACTAGGGTTTCATTTGCTCACATCCGCATCAGTCGATATTCTCAATACTTACAATACTTACAATGCTTACGATGGAAGTCCTAAAGGGAACTGCTAAAGTATACCTTAGGTAGTTACGCAAGGAACTTTTACCACTGCAAGGCCGCCGACCAGCGTGCGGCAGCACCGCAGCATTGCAACACCTTACAAGCCTAGGTAAAAATTCAGCTTGTGAAAAATATACTAACCTACCTACCTAAATAATCCAAAGAAGTTACTTATTTATCTGGTGGGGTTCTAGCTAAGCTTAACTACGAAAATGCTTTCTCCTGAGAGCATTGGGCGGTCTGTGCCGGCTAGGTACCGGCGCAGCTAGTGTTCCCGCTCGGAAGGTAGATCATTCGCATTTAAGCACTCTATCATTGTCCGCTCAGACGAATTCTTGGACCGTCCCAGTGGGATAGGCACAGACCATCATCATCATCATCATACGTTAGCCACTTAAGCATCCACTTGGCCGAGTTCATGGAATCCGTCATCTTACAAACCGAACTAGCGATCCCGCCCTAATATTAGACCATCATCAAAGCTCGCTAATATACGTACATGTATTGCACACCAGCAACAGTAGATGAGAGCATGGGGTAAGGGCATTGCAAGGCCACTCTGAGTAGTAACTAAAAGTTATCCCAATCAGATAAACCTCCTTCGATCCCGGCTATTTTCTGTATCGGACAAGTGCCCAAGTAGGCACCTCTGCGCAAGCTGTCAACCAACCCTTTGCAAGCTATTTTCAACCGTTGTCTCCTTTGCAAAGCCGAGGCAACTGTATGTATTAACCATACTCATATCACCGTACCCACAAGATGTAGCCGAGATGCGTAGTAACCCTAGCACACTCCAGTCCGAACTAAGCTATTATCAGATGTATTACTAGTGGAGATGAGAGTAGGACAAGACAATAAAAAAAAAAGTTAACTGGTCTATGCGCTAACGTTGGTTAGTTGGCAGTATATGTGCGATCAAAAGATATCGAGCCCGGGATAACTCCGAGATACCCTCACGTCAATGTGATGACGATATATAAAGAATATCACTTATAGCAGAGCAGTATACTATGTAATTCATCTCGTCTAGTCGGGATATTTTTATGCGCCTGGATCAAAATGTGATCCTTGGACGATTCTGTCGCACGCGATCAATCCGTAATTACAAGATTTATGCGTAAAATGCCGCCGGACTAATATACCAGCCAGACGGAGATTTTCTTCAGCAGGGTCCAATTTCGTCTGTCACCCCCGATGGGATCTGGACCTTGACTTCCCCGGCTGACGAGCAAAGCGTAGCTTGCAGCAAATTCATCCCGAACAGCGTCTCAAGGCGGCTGAGGATATTTGCTCGAGGAGGTTACGATAATTATTGACCCAAGGTACCTATAACAGCACTCTGGGTCTATTGAAATTGAGAGATCCATAGCTGTTGGGACGGCAACTGGTACCATCCGGGCGGTACAAGAATAAAAGGGGCTTAGATAGGAGGTCCGGGGCGGCCCTTCGATTCCACTTGGCCCTAGGAAGATCGGCGTGGCATTGGCAGGGAAGGCTACGCTAGGACTACTTCCGCCGGTGAATTAATACCTAAGCTAAAGACCAGGAAATATATTGACTGGCTCACGCCGCCAAGCGACGTGGGGAGTTACGTACTGTACCAGGAATTCGCTCCTTAGACTTTACTGCAGTGGAACAAATTGCCCTGAAGGGCCTCTTCTCCGTTCATAGCCGTAACTACTACGAGAGAGGTCTTGGGTGGATTGGAACACGAGGCGGCTGTAAAGCGCGTTCCATCGTCCCAGCACATACTACTTCGTGGTTCAGGAGTCCCTAACAGGAAGCACGTTGAGATTCTTACGAGTAAATTGCCAGGACTGGAGAAGCAGCCGATAAACCGCCGACGTCGAACATTCTACGCGTCTTCTTTCGGTACCCTATCTTCATGTTGCTTGCAACGCTCTGAAGCTGGCTCTGAGTCGCTGCGAGTTTGGCGTTACCTGACTGTTACAGGCTGTGTCACTGTTGAACGGAAGACTGGGGGATACGACTAGTTACTCTGCGGCCAACATAAGCCCAAACAGATCCAATCTATGTACTGTGACATCGTGTGTTCCGAAGTAATTCTGGAGCTCATCCCCGGTTCGATAATACGGTTGCCTTGTCTATATCAGAAGCGCAACCGTCCTCGGAGTCGCGCCGAACTCCCCACACTCTGGAACTTTTATTCCCAAACGTATGGTTACCCGTTCTACTCTAGCGGATAAAGGTTTAGCACGATCTCTTTACCGTCGTCTCATGTGCAGCGTTGCATTCGGCGTCCACCCAAACCCAGCAAGAAGTCGAACGCTGAAACAGATTAAAGGAGCAGCACCGAACCACGTTTTGTCCCAGAACATTTTCGATCTTGTCTCACATTTTGTTCTTGCTCAGTGTCTCTCCCCGATACAGTAGTTTTGGCACTTGTCCAATTGTGCCTAAGCGTCCGGAGTGCATCTTGCAACAACAGCAAAGGTTACCGCTCAAGATGTTTTGAACCCCTCAAATGGAATGCTCCGCCCCGTGCAGACTTGGCTTCGAGCAGTTTGGGTTTGAGTGGGCGTTAAGTCCATCTAGGCCATTGGGTGCAGGCTCCAGGGTGAGCCGAATTGCTTCTTCCGAGCTCGAGCCAGGAAGGTGACCTACTTTGGTAGCGTTTCCCACATATGGCATAGCCTAAGGCGTCTTAACCCAGTTGGTCCCTATGAGCCTGACTTCCCCGGTATTCAGCCGGTCTCGCAATACCTACCCCCTAGGTTTACAAGTTGCAACACATGCCAGGATTTAATTCGTTTTCATCCCCTTAACGCTATTGGATGGTAGCGTCGACTATACCTACATGCAAGCGAGTTGTCAGTTGCGGCCGAACTGCTGCTATACGACGAGATAGAGATATGTTATGATTACAATGTCATCTGCCCGATTGCCCCAAGCTTTGTACAATACATATTATGTACGATACGGCAGCTAGTGCAAGCCGCACCAAGCAACGGCTAATATGGTCCACCACATGTGGCGTCACTAAAAAAACCAAGTCGTACTTTGTCTCAGTTCTACTTCCCGGCTCAGCCTGGAACCCATGGTTTGCTAGTTTGCTAGCGTCATCAATTGTAGTTTAAAGACTTACTACGTAGTACAGAGTAAGTTAGGTACCTACTGTGGGCTCTGTGAGCCTGAAGGAAGATGGCGTAAAATACAACACTACAAGGTGGATCCTGTAATTGTGAATATCGTTTTTGAGCGAGTTATCTACCAGAGTTTGGTACAGGCAGACTTTACTCTCCTAGCGTTCGAGCTGATCTCGGTAAGGCTCGAGCGTACCTAACGCAAGTGGTAACAGATCCGACATCTTGGGGTCTCTGGTAGCCATGCGGCACCACGAGCAGCGGGACATTATTCCGGATCTTGCATCCGGTTCAGATACTTAGTAGCTTAAAATCGGTTACTTCATTGTAATTTTGATGCCGCTAGGGCAATTAGCTGGACCACGAGAGGGGAGGGGGGGGGCTATGATGGGCTCCCCCGTCCTTGCGTCCGTAGCCAGAGTTAGCGAGCGCGCTGGCGTGGGCTTCTGAAACGGTCTGCGCACATTTAGTCTGTTTGAACCCGGCAGTTTGGCTCTCGATACCAAATTACACTATCGTGACGGCGGCCCACGAAGCCGCGAACGAACCCAGGGTACTCGCCGACTCTACTGTCTTTTAAGCTTAGGTCAGTGGGTATCTACTCTATTCGCAGGTGTATTAGTCGGTATCATATGAATATCTTCCTTCTTTGACGAGGAGCATCGGACACGTAGCTTAAATAGTGGCCGAGTACTAACCTAATAATTATACCTCTTCCTTATTGCCGGGTTCCAACAAGCATCGAGTTGCCGACTAGCGCCGGTACGGTACGGTACTAAGTTCTCTTAACGAAGTCAAGTCAAGTTCCTTGTAATGACTTTTTGGGGCCATTAGCAACTAGCTCCGAGAAGCGTCGCCCATACCGGGGAAAACCCGGAGAATTTATCAGATGCACGAACGAATGAGCTTCAGTCTGGTGACTTTCTTCGGGCTTTGCTTCCAAGACGTAATATTGTCAATAAGTTAGTCGGCAACCTAATCTTCTCTGCTATGTAGTATGCAGATCCAAGACGACAAGCATGATGTTATAAAGTATTGGGCAATATCAAGCCTAACTTAGTCTAATATGGCTTATATCAGCTCTTTCACTTCCAAACAAGTGCCGTGAAATCACATGCAAGAATAGAATGTACTTGGCTATAGTACCGTTTGTAGTTATGCATCAGATATCTAATAACTACCTAGGTACTGGAAAACTTCTTATTACTTGATACTATTCGAAAGTCTCAATAGCAGAGCTACTTGGAGTACTATTTCGTACTACTGTAAATATTGTATGTGTAGCTCTACCAATTCAATATCAAAGTGACATTACAAGTGAGCTAATGAATCCTTCAGCCTACAGCCAATCAAAGAAACTAGCAGCGCCTACGGTGGTTTGGATGATATCTATAGGTGATTAATATCTCGCATAGCTAGCTTAGTCTAAACTATCAACTCCTATCTCTTAAAGTGTCCCCTATAAGGGGATATATGTCATCATGTGTTTCTAAAGTTCCCTATGTTGATAAATAGTACTTAGCAGTCATTTCCTACTAAGGACGAACAGTATATATTCACACGCCATGGCGGTAATATAACGTGAGCAAAGGGAGACAATATTACCCGCGAGACAGCGCAGCTCCTCGCAGATACCCGGGACGCCTCGAAACCCAGCAACCCGGGTTTGCTAGACAGGCTGAGATCTTTTCGGGCGGTCGCTATCACCAAGGGTCGCATGTATGTTTGTATGCTGTATGTGTGTATGTGCGCTCATACATGCGTGTGCTAAGGCTCTCCCACCTCGCCGGGAGATCCGGGGCGCCGGTACGGCAAATCAGATCATGCAAGATGAGTAGAGTGCAGAACGGGACAGGGTAAACAAAAGGGAAAAAAAAAAAAAAAAAAAAAACTCAAGAGAAGAGAAATGGGAATGCATGGGGAAAAAAGGGGGATGGGGTAGGGGCAAAGGAAAGAAGGAAACATGCTGGCTTTGGTCCCCACGTCTGCAGGCACCCGCGATCCTGCCGATCGGAGTCGACGAGAGACAATGACATGAGGAGACACCCCTGTGTCTCACGATGCGGCTGGTAAGAGAGAATAGCGAGTTTGGATTGGGATTTGGGAGAGGCGGAGAGGAAATAGAGAGAGAGAAAGAGACGGGAAGGGGGGCGGAAAGACGGGATGGTGGAAACGGGCATAGGAGAATTTTCCACAGCCAGACATGAATCGTGATCCAAGCCGTCACTGTCTAGGTGCTTGTTGGCTGGGAGATACGTAACGAGTACCGCTAGTCCCGTACCGCACCACAGCGCACCGCAACTTAACTTAACGGCTCTATATGTCCCGCCCGCCTTGCCGTCCTCGTCTTCCATCTCGCTGGGACTTCGGACAGACCGTACGGAGAGATGGTCCTTGTATACGTCGCATAAGAGTCACGAAAGAAAAGAAGTGGGAAGTCATCTTGATATCTAAAGAGTAGATTGTAAATACTTGTTGATCTAGGTGCTTACCTCCTAGGCCCTCAGTGTTTAAGTAACGAGAATATCTACATATGATATCGTAGGTAATACCTACCTAGGTGTATACGTGCTGGTGACGGTAACAACTACCTATACCTATACCTAATATCAGTGATAAAAGGACATTAGCAAGCCCTCCCTGTAGAAAAGCGATCTCCTCTTCGAACGAAACCCCTCGTCCCTTTCGTGCCCTCGACCTGAAACGGCGCGTCGCAGCACAGAGATTTGCGACACACAAGGTGCACATAAGGAGGAACCGATACACAGCGTAGCATAGGATAGCATGACACAAGGAACACCTTGGACAGGAAGGGGGGGGGGGGGGTTAGGCAGAAGAGGTTGATAGACAAGGCAGATCGCGCGTGCGTGTGGACTCGCCGCTTAACAAAGTGGTCGGTATGACACCATATAGGAGATAAGTAAACCCACCTCGAGCCAGCACTCGGAGTATCTGAATTATTTGCATCACTCAGTCTCTTGGTCTTCGTCTCTGTCTCCGTCTTCACTCTTAGACTATGAGGATCTTAAACTAACGAGACCAGGTACACACGCTACTGAGTCTTGCATTTTTATTCTATTTTTCTCTTTCCTTATCTTCCCCCTTTTCTATGAGTTCGTTTCCTGTTCGAGTAGTTAAACTGAATCGTTCTCCTCGGTGAAGTTAAGTACCTATAGCAACCGTAAGCAGCACACATACATACATACACGCACGCGCGCGCGCAGTACGCCAATCCCCTTTCCTTTCCTACTCTTTCATCCTTTCCTTTCCCGTTTTCGCACGTCGTACAAATCGGCTAACCGACATCTGGCCCGCTAGCCTGGGTTTCCCAGGTTTTCGGTAACCGCGCAGCCTGGTTGTGATGGCCCGCCTTGGTATTATATTGTACCTGTTCGTTCGTCTGCCATTAATCTAGCAAAGCACCTAACTTACCTACCTAAGGTATCTACCCAGGGGGAAGGGGGACACGGGAGTTCGTTCTTTCGTTCGTTCGTCCGCCTCCTGGGCCTAACCCTATAATCTCCTTTCCTTACGGCCGTAGTCGATATCTTTTCCCGCTCTGTGCGTACGTAACTAACCCTAGGAGGCAGACAGTTACCTCCTAAGGTAAAGTACCTAACATACATAATAGAATGCGCGCCAGGGACGCGGGTTCGAGCGGGTGCTCGCTTGCTTGGGACCGGAAAATTTCCCCTTTCCTCTTTTTCCCTTTTCTGATTCCTTCCCTCCCTGACCCATCTACCGGGTAGGAGAAAAAAAGAACTAGGCGAGTTGTCTCGGGATCATGCCTGGCATGACATGATATTGACAAATCCCAATGCGTTGAACGAAGAGAGGCCTTGCAGCCCATATCCATCCCTGTCCTGATGACGGAATCCGTGTCCATCTTGGTAATGTGTTCATGTCTCTGTCTCGAATTGGAACATAGATAGACCGGGTAGACTACAAAAGTGGAAAGGCTTATGGAGTTTTTCTTTGGAATATACATGTTTTACACGGTATTAAGTTTCAAGCTTCACCAGAACCAAGCCCTTTTTGGCCGATGAGATCACACGTATTACTCGAGCCGTGGTCATGTAATGGACTATCCTGTTCTGAGTAGGTACCACGCGAGACCGCAATATTAAGACATGCAAGTCTTGCCGAGACCATCTATCTGGACGTTTACCTGCGCCTCTCCGCGTTTATCTTCCGAGGATATGGGGATCCATTGTCCTTAACGGGATAGCTAGCTGTACGCATCCGGCCTAACCCATCTCCGCGGTACGGGAGAAGAATAACTACCTAACCTAGGGTACGTCACAGTAGCGCCGGAGACATGGAATGATAGCAAAGACCCAGCAGGTACTAGAGACGGCCAATCTTTTGGGATGGGTCACGATAGCAGCACGTAGCAGCACGAAACATCTTGTCTCACACGGGCATATAATCTCGTGCGCCCCAACTTTGGGTATAGAACGTCGAGAATGTTTGTGGCGGAGCCATCTACTCGCTTCTTCCGGCGAAGGGGTCATGCCGTGCAAGGTCACACAACGATCTGGTGGCCCTGGTGGTCCGATGCGGCGGAGGACGACAGGAAACGTCTTGCGACGTCAATTTTGCGTCTGGGGTTGCCGGCCGTGGTATCGCGTCAGATCTGCCGACACTCGTCCGGTACGATGGTGGCAAGGCGATAAATAAGACGAAAACCCGCGCTGAACAGGCAATCTGCGCTTAATGAAAGGAGGAGGACGCTAAGGTCGTGGAACTTTGCAACTTTGCAGCTTTGCAGACGATGCATCTATTGACCGTACCTAGATGTATACTATTTTTTAACGCCTCTGAGGTGAGATGGTTCTCACTAAAGTAATGCTACCCAACGCCGTAGCTATGATATACATGCTGAGGATATGAACAAGAAACTGAAGAGCATAGACGACTACAGACGAGATTGCACGGGCGGGTTACTGCTCTCTTCTGGCCATCGTACGTCGGGCCAAATGATACGGATGGCCTCCCAAATATGACTGGGGAATCTTAGTTAGCCAGATGGAAAGGAGTATAGACAAAGATGGAATTAGGAGCTTGGATAGCGGGGTACATACCTGACGTAGATGATTTTTAGGCCATCCTTCACTTCTGATGGAACTTCTCTTGCGTCCTTCTCGTTCTGAGCTGGTAACAGTACCGTCTTAACACCAGCGCGGTATGCTCCGATTAGCTTCTCCTTTATTCCCCCGACTCTCTTGACGTGACCAGAGAGTTGGAATTCGCCCTATCATAAGTATTAGTATCTTGTCGATAAACATGTAGAAATCATAAGTATTAAACTTACAGTCATGGCCATTGTTGGAGGGACAGGTCGTCCTGAGAGGAGTGATATGAGTGCGATCGCCTGAGCCATTCCACTTGATGGGCCATCTTTTGGTACGGCTCCTGAGGGGCAATGAACGTGCAAGCTGCGTTTCATCATGATGTTTTCCGTAGGATCCTGAGTTAACCCTAACTCGTACGCATGGTTGCGAACCCAACTCCTTGCAACTTTGACACTTTCTTTCAAAACATCGCCGAGATTGCCTGTAAGCTCCACACTGCCATCGCCAGGCATATCGAGGACTTCAATAAACAGAATACCCCCGTTTCCTCCAGAGCTGTAAGCGACGAGTCCCGTAACTATACCCGGCTGGGTGGTCTTCTCCGCTATCTCATCTTCGAACTTTTCTATGCCCAGAATAGATTCGAGATCCTCAAGTGTAACTTCTGGACGGTACGTCTCTGGTTTGCCACGGTCATTTGCTTCCACGAATTCAACCGCCTTCGCGCGGCAAACAGATCCTATCTCTCGCTCGAGGTTACGGACTCCTGCCTCCCGAGTGTACGACTCTATGATCTTTGATACCACTTCCTCGCTAAATCGTACTTGATCTTCCGAGAGCCCATTCACCTTAATCTGCTTGGGTACAAGGTGTCGTAAGGCAATATGCCGCTTTTCAAGAGTGGTATAGCCGGAGAACTCTAGAGTTTCCATACGATCTAACAGCGGTCCGGGGATAGTGTCGAGAGTATTCGCGGTGGCAATAAAAAGAACCTTACTCAGGTCAATTGGAGTATTGATGTAATGATCGTGGAACGCATGGTTTTGTTCGGGATCCAGTACTTCAAGCATTGCTGCAGCCGGGTCGCCATTGTGGTTAGACATACCCAGTTTGTCTATCTCGTCCAACAGGAAAACCGGGTTGGATACACCAACTTTCCTTAAGCCTTGGACAATTAGTCCCGGCATCGCGGCGACATATGTTCTTCGGTGTCCTCGGATTTCCGCCTCGTCCCTAACGCCACCAAGCGAGATGCGGTGGAATTTACGGCCAAGTGCCGTGGCGATTGACTTGGCTATGCTAGTCTTGCCAACACCAGGAGGGCCAACCAAGAGTAAGATAGGTGCTTTCTCAACTGACCGCTTATTCCGTAGCATCTGAACCCTAAGGCCCGTAGCCTTTATCTTCTCTTCTAATTCGGGATCGATGGTTGAGGCGTCCTGTGCATTTTCTTTACTGGCCTCCAAGTCGGCTACCTCCTGTTGGGCTTGCTTGATTTGCTGCTCCACTGCATGGTTCGCTGATTGCATCAACCTTACGATGGTGAGATATGATAATAAGCGTTTCTTCACTTTTTCAATTCCGTAATGGTCGTTATCAAGCTGCTTCCTTGCAGCTTCTAATGTGCCGGCTTCAATCGGATCATCCGTAACGACAGACCATGGTATCTCGGACAATGTCTCCAGATACGTCCTAACGACCTGATACTCGGCTTGTGCTGGATTCATTTGCTTCAGCCGCTTCAACTCGCGCTGGGCCACGGTCGCAGCGTCGGACGGAAGCTTGGCCTCCTCGAGCTTCTTTTCAAGGTCTTGCAAGTCGTCCGCATCTTGCTGATCGCCTGGTCCGCCACCAAACATACCAAACGGGCCTCCACCGGTGAGGCCAAGGCCAGCTGGGGGTTTAAGCCCCGGTAGCGGTGGTTTGCCGTTGCGTCGGTTCCTTATCCTCTCTATTTCTTCCTGGTCGATACGGATGGGAATAACCCCGGTGCTAACAGTAGTAACATTGATGTTGCCTTTTAAGTCCTCCACGTGGCGGTCAAGAATCTCAATCACCTTCCGCATTCGGGTCGCCACATCAAGAGCGGCAAGGACTTGGAGCTTCTCTTCGTAAGTAGTATCAACCACGTTCATCATAAAGTCAGCCAGTGAGCCTCCCTCGCTGGGGCTTTTCCTAGCAATAAGCTGCTCAAGCCTCCGCGTCAGAAGAGGATTTAGCCCCGCAGTACCGCTAGATAATAGAAAAGCCGATACGCGAAGGTAGGATACGAGCTCCCGCGAAAGTCGCTTTAGAGTGCCGAAAAGCTCCTGGTAAGAAGGTTTCTTGAGTTCCTCGGCATCGAGCTGGTCGGTGTGAGGGAACACTTTAGCCTCGAAGAAGGGGCGTTCTTGCGTGACCTTATCAACAGAAACGCGGGAGACTCCCTGCACGAGCAGGTTAAACTCGGCTCCATTCTGCCCTTGAATCGCAGTAATCCTCCCCGACACTCCGTAGGCAAATAACCGGTCCTTCTTGATGTTACTCTTATTCGCGTTGATAAGCTCCTCGTACTCGGCGGGTTTCTCCTCTAGAAGTGCCTGACCGCGAGAGTTTAACATGGGCGAGTTAAGCGGCACGCAGATGACAGGGATCTGGTCAACCCGACTCGAGTTCTTGGAGGCGCGGGCGTATACGTTCGAAAGTAAGGCGGGTATATCGGAGCGGTCGGTAGGTACAGGTACTCGAATGATAGAGCCGGGGAAAAGAACATTATTCTTACCCAGGGGGATCACAGGCATAGCCGTCGATTGAGCCATGATGACTTGGCGTGTCTCCCCTTTGGGGGTTGCGCTCGATTGACCAAAGAAATGAAAAAAAAAAAACAAAGCAATAACGAACTTGGAAGGCGAGAGAAGTTGTGCTGTTGCTACGTCGTACAAAAGAAACAGACGAGACGGCGAATTAGTTGGTTAGCTTGTAGTTGATTGAGGGAAGTTTCAGTTTACGGTCGGTTTCGGTTGATGGTGATGTGTGGTATGTAGGAGGCGGGTAGGAAGCATGTATGTTATTGTACAATACAATGAAAGTACAACGAAACGGTTGTTGCATGTGGATATCATTAAATGTTGATGTCAGAATGGTCGGAATGGTCAGAATGGTAGAAGGTTCTCATGCGCTGTAACAAACCCTGTAGGCTACGTAGCTCAGGCCAGTCAGGTTGCAGCACAGCTAGCGTTAGCTGCTTTAGGTATCTTATTCAGGGGTGGCGTGCCGGTCCTTCCAGAAGCTGCGTTGCACTATAGTAGAACTATCATCCCAGCCATCCCAGAACAGAACTTACCGAGGTTCATACTTAAGCTCCTCCCTCCGAGTCAACAGTCCGGGTATCTTCCCCGTATCGAAGCCGAGGACTCCACATCACAAGATTTTACGGTTCGATGGCATTGTGATAATGCGTGGTAGCCTCATTCTGTCTACCTATTTCTCTTCCCGTGCATTAGCTTACTGAATAGGTGTAATCCGTACGTGGACAGTTTACGAGTTACCGACTAGATTAAGCAAGTACTTAACAGGTATAGTTTGGGTACCTAACCCTCCTTTAGTAGGCCCGCCGGACCTTTACACGGCACAAGCCACAGCAGGCTAGCCGTGCGCCAGCTCACCAGCTACCCCGCGATTTAGCGTAGCAGGCATAACCAGTTGAATAAGAGTTCAGATAAGAAAATCAATTAAAAAATGTCCGAGTCGCGTAATCCGACCATTTGAACGCGTCTTTCTACATTAGTCCCTTCGCATCATCACCACTACTACCACCACCACCACATTTACCAGACAAACCGCCTTATACCTTAAAAATGACGAGTACGTATCCACCGTCAAATATCGATAAATATATCTCGTTATCTTTATAATATGCAATATACACAGGTCTTGCATATGTACCACGAAATATTAACTTTAATCTACAACAGGCTACGGCGGATACACAGGCACGACGTACGGCGGCGCCGGCGGCGGCAATGACGGGGGCGGGTTCTTCGGGGGATCGCAGAGCGGGAGCCAAGGGGTGGGGAGCGCGGCGAACGAGGACTCGCTGCGGCCGGTGACGGTGAAGCAAATCCTCGACGCGGAGCAGTCGTTCAACCGGGAGAACAGCTTCCGGATTGACGGCGCCGACGTCTCGCAGGTCACCTTCGTCGGCATGGTGCGCCAGATCAGCCCCCAGACCACCAACATCACCTACCGCCTCGACGACGGCACCGGCATCATCGAGGTCAAGCAGTGGCTCGACGCCGACCGCCAGGACGACGCCAACCCCTCCCACGCCCGCTTCCACGAGGACCAGTACGTCCGCGTCTGGGGCCGCATCCGGAGCTTCGGGAACAAGCGCCACGTCGGCGTCCACGTCATCAAGCCCGTCGCCGACTTCAACGAGGTCAACTACCACCTGCTCGAGGCCACCTACGTCCACCTCTTCTTCACCCGCGGCGCGTTAACGACCGCCGGCGGCGACGGAAATGCCGCCGAGGACGACAGCATGTTCGTCGAGAACAACGATTCCGTGTTCCTGCAGGGCGCGTCGGCCAGGGCGCGGAAGATGTACCAATACCTCAACCAGGCGAAGAGCAGCGAGGGCACCAACCTGCACGTCATAGCTAAGGAGGCCAACATGACGGTGCAAGATGTGATGGCTGCTGCCGATGAGCTGCAGGGCCACGGCAAGATCTACACCACTCTAGACGACGAGACGTTCGCCATACTGGAAGGATTTTAAGAGGACATGGGGTCTCGGTAGCGGATCGCTATCGAAGCTTAAAAAAATAAAATAAAGCGAGAATATGCTGCATGTCACGTTACGGCGTTGTTGGCATGATAGAGAGAGATTATGCAAGGCATAGGACGGACATCAATCACATGGGCTTGGCTGAGAAAATGGAACCAAACATGTATAATGAATGCTTTCTAGTGTGAATTATCTACCTAGATACGAAGGATTGACCTAATGATACCTAAAAAAAATAAGGAACCATAATTGAAGATTTGAAGATAATATGCAACCACCCCCTATCTCCCCCCCCCCCCCGAGAAATGAATAGCGACGTACCAATCCGAGACGAAAACTAGACGGGGCTAGAGAGAGCACCCGTAACCGCAACCGCAACGCGAGCAGTGCCTAGAAGGCCTAGCGAGTAAGGCGGTAACGTAGATGGTGAAGATTTCCTGTAACACTTTGATCGTCATCAAGAAAAAACGAGAGTCAGAAAGTAAATGAAACCGGGGCTCATCCGCCCTCCCCCTGCGAGGAGGAGGACTCTAGGTTAGAAGCAAAAGAGCAGGCAGAAGAAGGAGAAGAGAGTAAGCAAAATCAAGAAGCAAACGGAAATTAAGACTTTCAGCAAAAAAAAAATCGAGCAATTTCACATCGCAAGCTTAGATCGTTAACTCATCGACTCCTGTCAACTTCAGCGTCATAATCATCATCAACACAATAACAATAACAACAATAACAATAGTAATAGCAAATAGCAATAGTAAAGACGGTGGTGATGGTGGTGGTTGTGGCAGCAAGCAGCAGTTGCAGAAGCCAAGCCTCGTCGTCGAATCCTTCTTTACATCTTCTTGAACCCGTGGTTCAGCTTGATGGGGATCGACTTCGACAGCTTCTGCGGCTCGCGGACCATGATGCTCAGGCGGACTGGGGACTTGCAATCGATGCCAAGGGAGATGTCCTTCTTGAACTCGAACCCGAACTTCTTGTAGTACGCCGTGTTCTTCTCCGAGCTCGACTCGAGGTACATGGCTCGGCCTTCGGCGTCAGCCTATATAACAAAAATTAGTATACAAATGGGTAGCTATAGTTGGGAGTTATAAGATTATATAGTGGTTTGATTAACCAGTATGCCTATGTTCTGATACCTGGTGTCAAAGATATCATATTGTCGCACGTACCTTGGCAGCCATCTGCTCGATGAGCTTCCTCGCGTAGCCCCTACGCTGGCCGCTGGGCTTCGTGCCCAAGTATACCAGGTAGTAGCAGTCGTTGTCCCTGTCACCCATGACCTCGGCCTTGGTGTCGTGGAGTATCGGCATGAGTTCCTTGTAGTAGCGCTTGCGGCCTTCGGCGGACAGTTGATAGTAGAGTCTCCACATACCACTGCGGCAGATGGTCAGCCAGTCGTCCATCTCCTTGCCCGGCGGCATCCTGTACGTTCGCAATAGTCACGTGTTAGTGGACAACTTATGTGCAATTTACTTTTTGCTTTTACCAAGGGTAAGCCCCCGGGAAGCAAGTAAAACCCGAGTCGAGGCTACGTATCGTCTGGCTCGTAGCATGCATGAGGTACGTAGCCCTAGATCCCTTGTTTTCTTTTCCCCGGTCGCCACCTCTTGATCTGACGGCAGACTCACCAGAGCGCCACGCCCTCGTAGTCCGGCCCGATGGTCGTTACGACACCCTTGTAGCAATGGGCTGCCACGATGTAGTTGAAGATATCAACGTGGAGCCGCCACTTGGTCTCGTCGTCGTAAGCGACCATGTCGTCCGTATCAAGGACGTACTGTGCCAGTTCATCAGTAGCAAAGGCCTGCGCTAGAGACAGCGCTGCTTCCTTATACTCCGATATCCCGATAGCACGGACTTGACCCTCCCATTTGTGTGGAATGAGAGAACGCTTCTTCAACTCAACAAGGGAAACACTGTTGCTTACGTGCTCCATGTTGGGCAGCTTTTCTACTCAGACCTTTCCGGTAGCTGAGAATGAAGCATAGACGAGTTAGTCGCGGCGCCACGATATTTAGAACTAGATTAGATTAGGCAGGTAGGTATAACTGCTCACCTTAAATATTATTATTTGATATATCTTGTATACTATCTCCTGTGTGAACTCTCGACAACTGAGTTCTTGAGATAGGCATAAATCTCGCGGGATGAGCTAGGCAATTGAGGCTCGTACGAAGGTCAACAGACATCAATGTTAAGTTGACGAGGGTGTCGGTTTGAAACTGCGATACTTTAATTCAGACAACAAGCGACGTCACTAGGAAGGGAGACGAGGAGCCCCAAGAGTCGGACAGGCGTAAGAATTGAAGTTGTAAAGTTCGGATTGAGGCAACGAGGTAAGTATAGCTAGTGACAGAGAACCGAGACTTGAAAGTACCAATCCCGTGTGAAGGGATAGTGTGCTATAGCAAGATCGATCAGTGTAGCTTTTGCCTATTCCACCTTGAAAGTGACTTGTTGTTGTATCCAAGTATAGTTTCCCGGTTTGAGCAAGAGAAGCGGAGGAAGAAGGAATCAAGCCTTCCGGGAATCTGGGGGGCCTTAAAAGAGTGGCGAGCCGGGGCACAGGGGCACAAAGCACAGTGTACAATGGTTGGGTGAGGCAAAGGGCCAAGGGAAAAAAGGTGCGTGGGATGTGATGCAGAGGGCCTGAATAGTCGATGGTAAGCTGAGGGAGCCGCAGACGGCATTGAAACACAAATGACCAACCAGCCGCGAGAGAACGGATGTATGACACTATTCATTTCCTATCCACGCCCTACCCATGACTCTCGTGGACTACTACGTAGTACGTAGTAACAGACAAAGGAACTCATATCAGCTTGCCCCATTGGCTGGTTCGGTACGCAGCGGATGACGGCAAGGGCCGGCTAGGTGCTATATCTGGGCATATCTGGGCGCATCTGGACACTATACATTTGTGTCCCGCTCCCTACTTGAGTAGTCACAGTGCGTCAGACCCAACGCATTGGGATCTCGAGTTGCCAGACCTGTCTGCATACATTGTACGCCAGTCTCGTGCGCGGGAGAGGGTGTGTAGGAGGGTGTGGGAACTTGGCCATTGGTACGGAGCAAGCGTAGTTTCTTAGGTGTGGTAAAGGTGGGATGCTTATTGGGTATGGATACCGCATCGCCTTGACTTGGATAATACCTCGCATACTTCGCATACCTTGCTCTAGACAGTGCTTATGGACGCCGATCCCGCGTTATTACACGCATCCTCCACTACAAGTGTGTCCGCGGCGTCCACCCCGGGGGCACGGACTGCAGCAGCTTACCTAGGTAGGTAGGTATACTACTATAGTGAATCCCATAGTTAGTAAATGCTACATTCAACGACTATACTGGTCACTTGACTCTTGGCTTTTCGACGTCGGTCTGGTCTAGAAGGGATAACAGTTCAGAGGCACAGAGTTACCGCCACTTTATGCTCAGTTACACGAGCGCTTGAGGCGGTCGACCAAATGTTGTTAAGTTGAAGTCTGACAGCCATCCGGTTTAACTATCGTACCAGAGTATAGATGTCCCATTGCAGGCGTGTGGGAGCCCAAGACGGGTAGACGGGGCGTGGGGTTACGATGTTTGTCCCGGGATACCGCGTCATTCGTAGAATTCTTAGACCCTGGATCCTAGACCCTTAGAACCAAAGAACCAAGGTTTGGGCTCTGATCTGACGGTTTATTAATCGAACTCGCCTTGCTTTTATCTTTTGTGAACCTAGGAACCGCGCACTGGGTTGCCTATTTGGTTTACACAGTAGAACGGTAGATAACGCAGTTGCCCAGATAGCTACCTAGCCTAAAGGTAGGTAGATAGCTAGACCAGCTAGATAGCGAGCCACTCTAGGGACCCCCGGGTCGACCGGGGTTGTTATACGGCTGCGGAGTCAGTGATACTCTAAAGCTCCAAAGGCTTTGATGCTCCGATATCTAAAAAGTTAATCTTACATCAAGATATTACATAGTAGTTATAGTACCTATGTGATTGGTTGTGACATTAACGGGGTCTTGCATTTTTGAAACCATTGAAAAGCAATTGGGAACCCCTCGCTTCGAATGCGGTATAGGGGCATAAAAAGGGATATCTATGGAAATATGTAGCCCGCCCTTTGGGCGTAGAAAAAAAAAGGTGCTCTAGATAAGGCTTTTCCGCTCTTTCTAAGGTGAATAGTAGAAATCAAAAATGTAAGTTGATTAAAACAATTCGATTCTTCTCCTTCCTGTCATCTGTTGAATTTTGCTTCACACGCTGCTTCACATGCGCCTGATCTCCTGCTCGTTGGTGTACTTGTCGAGTCCGGAGTTGAGACTCTCCCACCATTCGAAGAGCATCGACTGGCATATGAGTTTGAACCAAGGAGTAAACTTTAATGTCGGGTCCTTGAAGAGAGCCTTAAGCTCGTCGGCAGTGACATATTTAGTATCCCTCACTTCGTTAGGGTTGACATTAAGATCAACATTGGCCTTGATAAACAGGATATAGTCAACTAGTGGCAATTGTCAGCATCCCAATCGTTACCCTAGTATGAAATTCCGCTCTCTTACTCTCGTGTTCGCCCCATTTCCCATCGCTGGGGGCTTTGTAGTGGATTCGTGTTAAGAAGTGAAAATCTTCAAACGGCACCTGCTCCTTCTTGATACCTAGCTCCTGGTCGAGTTTTCGCTGCGCAGCACGCTTCACACCGTCAATCGAGTCCGGAAGGTTGGAGCCAGTTTCGCCGGGGATTCCCAAGGGGTGAGAGCAGCACGTATTCGTCCACATGTCAGGGAACGTGATCTTTTCAGACGCACGCTGCTGAAGGAGTAATCGGTTCTGGTCATCGAAGAGGAAGACAGAGAAGGCCCGGTGTAGTAGGCCCTTGTCGATATTCGTCATGAGGTGGCCTAGGAAAATTAGCGAATACTTTCCATCTCATCCCCAACAGTCACTACATACAGAGTTTCTTGCTGGCGGTTCCAATTGGGTTGTCATTGTTATCGAGAACAATGCATACCTCCTCCATAAGTCGAATCTGCTCGGCATCGTGACCTTCTAACTCGGCAGAGCTGGTGTCTATGTCAGGGAATAGACGAAGAAGCGTTTCCGCCGTCGGAATGTTCTGTGTGACAGTTGTCGTGGTAGACATCGTGATTGTGTTATCGTAGTAGCTATACTAAAAGCTGTTCTGCTTGTTTTTCTGGGAGGAGGGGAACAAGAGGCGAAGCGGTTTTGCGAAATTAGGGGCAACTGGAATTTGGAAACTGCATATCGATAGCGAAGAGCAGCTATTCTAAGCATTCTAAACCTAACACCTAACAGACCTAGCCGCCCTTAAGCGTTACCAGTTAGACGGGGTCCCCACCTCTCGGTCTGAACATGGGCTGAACTTTTATGTAGGGGTCCCCTCATTTACATAATGCACAGACCATGATGCATAATCAAAATTACTTAGGTACCTGACCTAATGTACTGTGTACATATGTACCTACTTATTGTACCTAATGACACAACAGATAGAACAGATTATTAGTGCTGGTAGAGGTATCTCAACATCATCAGACTATCAGCCTCACTCATGCAATCTATCCGTCCTGTCATCCAATCAGTAAAATCTTGACTGATTTAAGGTTACCTAAAACAGCCTATCTGAAAATTGCATTACACACACATGTACTGTGTAGGCCTACATACCTATGTATGTGCTTCACGACGAACGGATAATCTAGAATAACGCAGTTCTAAGAACTCCAGACTCTTGGATCTACTTCTTCCGTACGAATATAAGGGTAGACAAGATGTTTCAACTGTATAACCTCATTACTAGGCAGACTGGAGGTACGTATTAGGGTGATGTATAGCTGAAATCGGACTTGACTTTCTTACTCTAGGTACCTTGGAGGGCAAAACATTCTCGTACCATTGACCTTACATAATTAAGGTTTAGAGATGAAGCTTAATACATAATACACAATATAAAGGATGTGGGGTTTATGACGGGGTTTGAATGTTTGAATAAGATCTTACATTAGGTACACTACTGCACTTTATCTCCTATTCAAACCCCAACAAACACCAATATAAATGCAACTATAATCACTTACAAAACATCCATCTCGTTCAACCAGCGGCATTTCGATTCTCCGCATCTTGTGCTGATTGTTCCCAGTCCGAGACACACGTGTACCAGAACTCGACTGCAGCAACTCTGTCATAAGGATATTAGCAACTTTCGGATGAGGGGTTTATTTAGAGGCGTATGCGAGTGAAACTTACAGAGCCAATCCTATCGTAGTTCCCAGCCACAAGCCTATGAGCTTCCAATCGAGCGCAAACGCCGTAGCAAACGAGATGGGCAGAGCAAGTAGGTAGTAGATGGTCAGGTTTGCGTAACCACCGAATGATTGCTTCCCGATCCCACGAAGCAGCCCGTGGGCTACAGCTGCAAGGCCATCGAAGACCTGCATAACCGCCACAAGCGGCATCACCCTCGCCACTATAGCGATCACCTCTTCGTCTCGAGTAAAGAGAAGCGGGAGCTGATAACGGAGACCAGCGAGTAAGCTGAGGTTAAATAATCCAATAATACAACCCGCTCCGAACGCCTAGCATCCATTAGCACCTACGCCTCAAAGCTTGGCTGATACTTAAGGTAGTAAACTTACGACTTTGGCTGACGTCTTGGCAGCAGTAACTAGCCGAGCTCCTATTAAATTAGCAACCCGTGTAGAAGCGGCGATAGAGACGGGGAAAGGAATATTGAAAGTTGTTGACGTCAGAGTGATTAAAATGCTCTGTGCCGCCAGATAAGATGTTCCGAATTGACTTGTTGCCAAGGTGAGGATCTCAAATGCAAGCCATTCAGCCATCACCATCACCATCCCCGGCAAGGCGAGCCAAATCATAGGACCTGCGGTACGTTAGTGATTAACCCGTAACGACGCTTTGGGGGAGTGTCGCATCGAAACTCACCCCAATTGTTGAGAGCACGGCGGGTGAAGCCTCCCCAGCACTGTGAACCGTCTACAAACAATACGTAGGAAAGCAGGAGGAATGGCATAAGAGTCTGCGTTATCGCGACGGAAATAGGCGCACCGACAAATCCGAGCCCGAAGTGCCAGACGAGAAGCCAGTTCATAAAAATGTTGAGGGGAGCCGCGATTAGCAAGACGTAAGTTGTCGCGATGAACAAGCCTTGCGACAAAACGAACCGCTTCCCTCCTTCAAACGCAACGAACCCAGGCACACCAGCAATAATGACACGGAGATAGAGACCCGCAAGCTCAGCAGACCGCGGGTCAGGAACGATATGGAGAAGTATGCTCTCAGCAAAGAAGAACAGCACGGCAACCGGGATAACAAGCGACCACAAGAAGTAGACCATCCGCTGGAGCTGTAATCCCACCAAGTGTTTGTGACCCGATCCGTACGCCTGGGCACAGAGAGTATCCAAGCTCGTTGCTAAACCTTGCATCGGAGCGTAGCAGCAGATATTCGCTGTCATGGTGGCCACTACGATTTTGATCAGCAAGGATCGGATAAGAACAAGATGGGTAGATATTCCGACTTACAGCTAACTGCACCCAGCTCAATCTTTCCAATCCGTCCTACGGCAAAGATACTAGTGATATTAATGCTATATTGCAACAGGAACGTTAGGATTAGCGATCGCGAGTAAGTTGCAATCGTCTTAGCCTCCCTCTGCCAGGTGGTCTCTATCATTCCAGAGGCCACCGCGGCATCCCACTGCTCATTCAGGTGATCATGGTAGGAGTCGGCCAGTTCAGCGGCGCCTGAAAGTAATGGCGAAGTCTCAGAGGGCTGAACTGTGACCCGAGGGACTTCCTCGTCCTCTGGCAACTTGCGAACCTTAGTGCTGAACATAGCCTTGTACAGCTTCGAGAGTATTCCAGGCTGTGGTTCCACAGTATGTTTAGGTGGGATGATGTGGTTATCTCTTAAAAGACTGCGTTCAGCGTTTCGAGATTGCCTCTTCTCGACTCTAGTAAGAACAGGCTCGTTCACCGGATCTATTACGAGACTTGGTCGTCTGTATCCAAAGGCCATTCCAGTAGGCTGCGTATACAGAACAGGTCCACTTTCAGTCTCAGACTCGGACTCGGACCCGGACCCGGTCCCATTATCAAAAGCATCCTCAACCGCCTCGTCGTCAGAGCATTCGGCTAGATCACTGGCTAGTATTCCTTGTGCTATTGGGGAGGCGGACCGAAAAGACGAAGCCATGTTCAGCCCTCTTTTCTTTTGGGGGATTGGTGTGGAATTAGGCATCTTGCCTTATTGTAACACCTAGAATCAGTTCAAGGAGAGCAAGGCCCTTCGATATTATACTCGAACAAAAAAGCAAGGAGAGTTGATTCAGCCACATGGAAAAACTAATGGCGCCAGGGAACGTGAACCAATATCCGAGCTAAGGCTTTTTACATTCAAGACCCGAGGTTTCTCTTTTCTCTAGCGGGAGTAGTTATTTAGTTTTTATAAAGGTCTTGACTAAAGGTTTGGTTTTAATATATATAATATATAAAATTTAGACGACAGTTACTTATAAAAGTATTAGGTAAATAGTTTAAGTCGTTATAATAAACTACTATCCGTCCTAATAGATTTTTACCATAGCTAGCCTTAGGACTTATGGAAGTTGACTCAATATGATGTTCGGCTTTCACATTGGTTCCCAATTTTTAGAGGCAATCGAAATTTGCAACCCACCTGTCCGCCTTGGGACCCCCGCCCGATTGGCCGCCACCGGAGGCTTGTCCTTATGCCGTCATAATATTTGTCTCGTCTTAGTCTAGCTCGGGCGGGTAGATACATATTGGCGTTGCTTAAGCGGGCTTGGGCTGGCTGGGATCGTATTACTATGGTATCAAGGGTAAATAGAACCCTGGTCACAAGTATCGCCCTAAAAGGTGGCCTATGCTGTCCTGCAAAACTGATATCGATTGTGGATGGCAGCGCGTCTAACCCTTTCCAGCGGTACCTGAGAGGGTGGTTTTACTTTGGCCTGATACCATAGTACATATCGACGAGGTGAGACAAGAAAAGATTAGGGTGGGAAACTATGCCATCTGGGTTATGACCCCGCTTCCTATTGGCTTGGTGTGTGGGACGGACCCCAGATTCCACAACCTATCGCCAATCATGGCGCCCTTGAACCTAGAACGCCACTTATGTAGTGTATAGTGTATAGTGTATTATTAGGTATGTAATAGTAAACAATCGAAACCTTGATATCATCTATCATACACTATACATAAGGCGGGATCATTATTTTCAGCTTACCTACAAGAGAGGTAATTACATAGTTGATCAAGCCTCAATAACAAAGAAATAACAATGCCCGCACTTCACCCCGATCCCGAAGACTCCCCGGCATCATGCACCTGCTGCTGCGGCATCCCCTCGCTCGCGGAGCTAAGCCGTCCCGTCGAGGTCGGCGACTCGTCGTACGGCAGCAACGTGTTCTGGAAATGGCCCATCCTCGGCCCGCTGCTCGTCGAGAACGAGTCCAGCGATACGCGTGATCATTGCGCCAACGAGCGAAGTTAGTTCTTTCCCCTTTCTCTCCATCCTAGGTACCTAACCTATACCTTCTGTATTGTAACATGGAGTATGAAAAAACAATAAACAAAAGTTCATGATAGTAGCCAGTCAAGATCTTATAAATATAAAACGAAAAACACGCTAACAAGCCTACCCCCCCGCGAAAAACACAGCCTTCCTATCCTATCTCCGGCTCTCCGTGTACATGGCCGTCGTGGCCGTCGCCATCGTCCTGTCCTTCCACCTCAAGTCGCGGCCCTCGGAACTCGAGCTGCGCATGGCCCAGCCGCTCGGCATCGTGTTCTGGCTCCTGTCCCTGTCCTGCTTGGTCCTCGGCTTCGGCAATTACATAAGTAAGTTAAACCCCTCGGAGCACCTCGTTGAGACGGTTCAAAATTGCAGAAATCGCTAATGGCTGGCTGCGAGCAGAAACCATGGATAAGTATAGCAGGAAAGTCGCCATAGTGCAGACCGGCTGGAGGACGCAATCGGTAGGTTTCCATATGATATAGCTTGCTGCTTTTTGCAGTCTCTAAACTGACAAACCTGCAAAGATCATGTCGCTCATCTCGTTATCCATCGTGGGCACTTGCGTCATACTATTGGTAATTACCAAAGCGCAGGCAGAGGAATAATTATCACGCTCTTCTCGACCCCGGCTGTCGGTATGTTCCAATTTTTTTTTCTTGATTTCTGGAGTTATGTATATACATAGTATTACTTCCATGAATTTATTGACACTTACCCCTATATCTATATACCTGTTATCCCATATCCCCGGCCAAGTACGCCAAACACCGTTATCAAATGCCACGCCCCGCCGTTTCAATAATTCCAACTGCTCACATATAGCTAGCCCTCCAAACGTCGATGCTAATGGTATATATCAAAGCTTCTCCCAAAGCCCTCAAGACTATTCGGATATCTTTTCGGTCATAGCAACAGTAACGTTTATTCTGTTTTACAGAACAGATCCTGTGCTGAAAATCGTTCCTTCTCTTTCAGCTTCTCTCCGGATTCTGCTCCACAGTTGCCGACTTTCTCTCTGAATTCTGCTGAATATTTTGTGGCGAGGGAATAAAGTTCTTCAAAATCCGTCTCCTGGCCGTCCCATGCTACGATGGGTAGAGCACCAAATGGGCGTAAGCTTCCTTTGTCGGGAAGGCTGTCGAGCAAAGACACCGGGGCAAGGGTAATCTCTGGTCCTGCCCGAATCTTCTGCCTCACTTTCTCGATCTCCTCCTCGCTCGCGTCATCCGCCAAGAGCGGCTGAGAGTTTTCTTGACTGTCATACTCCTCTGGTATATGCCTGAGCTCTCTATGGACTGTGGCCAAATTCCTAGCGATATCAATACCAGGGTACAACATCCAATAACCGCGTGCGCGGGCTAGCCTTAAGGCATGTTCCAGCCAAGACGGATGATGTGTGCTCACGACCTTTTCCGACAAGAGCGCTGGTACAGGGTCTGACCCCTGCTTAGCTTCCAATGACCTAGAGACAAAATCATGCAGTTCCACCCATTTATCTCCCAGGAAAAGCACAGCATTACTGGTGGGGGCTTGCCACAAGAAAGAGGTCGAAATTTCATCCTGAGGAGCTTCGCGAGATTCGGGAGTTTTCGTTATCGAAGGTGGAGAAAATGAACCTTTTCCATCTAATAGCTGAAGCGGCTGTTCGAGGCTTATACCGAAGAGTCGGCGGTCCCAGTGTTGATGAGCGGAAATAGATGAGTATCTATATTCAAACAGAGAGTATTTAAGATCTATAAGGGGCTGGTTAAAGGTGACCTTGCGTAAAAGGAGTATGGTGCTTACAATGGAAGAAATCAGGGGATAGTTCGGCTTGCGGAGAAAGTACTAAGACGTGCGAGAATTCTGGCTGGGCCGGCCAGAATGATTCAAGAAAACGGGCAGAGCTTTCCTCTTCGCTCATCCTTTGGCGAGGCATACGATGACGGAGAGAAAGATATCGCACATTGGTTGGATTGGGTATATGAGCGGGTGGCCAAGCGAAGTTTTCGAGAAAGTGCTTGGTTGCAAAGTCAATGTCATGAGGGAGTTCGATGGTGAGATGAGGAATTGCACTCGAAGTATAGTCCGCAGCACTGAGCGATCTAAGAAGTCTTATTAGACCCCCCGCAGTCCCTGGAACTGCGCGGATGAGAATATCAATATGGATTTTATTCCACACTTGTCATACGGTTAGTTAATGCTATCAAATAGAGTTAGGTAATTGATAGATAGTCTTACTGCGCAAAGCCTGGCTGTCGAGTTTCGTTAGCCACTGAAGCCTCTTTCCCGATCCACGCGGGAGCTCGATTAGAGTGTTCTTCTTAACATCTACATGCTGATGCACTCCTCGCAGAAAGAACGATTCTTCGTTACTGGAGCCATCCACGAAAATAGCTTGAGGGTGCATGTATTGAAAAATGTGATCTGGAATCTATATAAGCAAACTTTTTATTTCAAAGGAAGGATACTACGCACGTAGCGCTCGAAATACGGCATTTTCCATTCTATCATCGGTCGATATTGGAGCATCGTCGGGGCGCGCATCTTAAAAATATATTAGTAGGCGTTCGCACGATCTTAATCTCGACAAGTATCGTACCATGATATATAATATGACATGATTCGTCTATGCCGTTGATTTTCCGCAAGTCTCGTAAGGTTATATCGCTCCGGCCCATGAGCGCAAAGTGAACGTAGTTCTGGAGTTGGGTTCCCATCTGGCAGGCAATCGGTAGCAGCGTCGCCGCACTCTTAAGGCTCGAGGTCGCAAATAGAACATTCCTATTGATCACCATGGACCCTCTCGTGGCACCGATGCCATGTAACGTCTGCGCTAATTCGAGGAATCTAACAGGTCCATTGTACTTGCGCTCAGGCGTATTTGGTGGACGGGTATGCGGTCTGGTAGGGGGAGGCTTAGGCCGGTCGTAAGAAGGGCTCTTAGGAGCGGTAGCATCGCGTGTGGAATCAAGGTCTAGGTAGGTGTAGCTAGGGCGGCGCATCTGTACATTGGGACCAAGAACGGGTATATTCTTAATAAAAAGATAAATGGCGGCAGCTATAACAAGCGCTATAGCTATACGTTTAAGCGATCGTCGCGGAGGGACTCTAGCAGGATGCCAGTTAGGCTGTCGCAAGCCAGCGCCATTCTTAAAGGGCTTATGGTCGTCATCCTTCTTTCCCATCTCCTCATCGCTAAGGAATAATCCCCGCATCTTCGCCCACACGGACATACCCGCGCTTCGGCACAGGGAAGTTCAGCGCAAGCGGAAGATGGATGAGCTAGAGGGATATCACAGCGCGGTCCGTCAAGGTAACAGAGGCCTTGGAAGCTGCATTTCAAAACTGCGACTTAAAGACCGAGTAAAGGTAAAGGGTTAGTAGAGTAGAGGAAGTTGACTTGGCTAGATATGGTTGGCGACGGCGACGAAGAGATTATAGAGATTATCTCAAGTTGTCCAATGTTCCAACCATGAAACTTCCGACCTAAGCGACGATATGGAGCTCTTAGGAGTGACGATCCCGTTGATCTTTTTAGGGGTCCTAGCTCAAGACTCGAGCCGATCCAGAAAACTCGTCACGGCTATGTTTCACATACGACCGTACAATACATTAGGTTGAAAAGGATCTAAAAGAAAACGTGTTATGTTACATAGGAGGGGTTTTTCATATAAGTTATATAATAAAAGTTGTAGACGGGAGTTTATGTAAGTACCTTAGGTACTTTCGGACTGCCTCTCGAAAAATAAATGTCGAGTTCCGTCAGTGCGATAAGCCCCACTACGGGAAGCTTGGCAGATAAACCCCACATAGGAGCGACTTTACTATGGTACTTTTCACAGGAGCTCCCTTGTCCATCAGTCGTATCGCAAAGTTTAATGGTGGGGTACGTTTCTTAAGTCCTAATACAAGTCTTGAATACAAGCCGTTGGAAATTTTTCTAGCTGGAAAATTAAAATTCAGCTTCACGTGTAAGTGCCTGTCTTTCAACACGTTAAAGCTTCTGGCATCTAGTGAACCCCTTTTTTTATTATTCCAGTCCAAGATTATTAGTAGTTTGAAAAAATCATTCTAAACCTCCATTGTCTTACTTTTCTTTCTTCACCATGGCCAAATCTCGTCGTAGCAGGGCGAAGGGTGGCCAGCGTCCTGATCCGATTGCTAAACCAGTAAAGCCACCCTCAGACCCGGAATTGGCAGCGATAAGGGAAAAGAGTATCTTGCCTGTCTTGAAGGATCTTCAGAGCTCCGAGCCAAAATCTCGGACTGCCGCCGCTGGGGCCATCGCCAACATCGTTCAGGATGCCAAGTGCCGTAAACTACTTCTGCGGGAGAAGATTGTTCATATTATTCTTAATGAGACCTTAACCGACGCAAGTTTAGAGAGCCGGGCAGCAGGATGGGAAATCCTCCGTATCCTTACGGCTGAAGAAGAAGCCGATTTCTGTGTTCACCTATATCGGGTTGACGTTTTAACTGCTATTCAGCATGCCTGCGCAAAGGTAAGATGCGAACAACTTGCGAGTTCGAATGTAAATAAAACTGTAATCCGCTGACAATCACATAGATAACAACTATTCTCACGTCAACAAGTCCTATTTTCAGTAAAACCACCAAAGCTGAGCAGGCTTTCACATGGAGCGTCGCAGAGTCGCTTACTGCTATACTATCAGCCCTAGCTGAAGCACAGGATGAAGCTCTGGATGCGGCCACGCGCAATGGGCAGATACTTCGGTTTCTCTTTACCCTTGTTACTCTAAACTTCACCACCGCGCCAGTCTTGAACAGCGCTCTCTCGTGCATGATAACACTTTCTGAGGATAACAAACAGTTTGCGGAAGCGCTACTGGCTGATAAGACTACCAAGTGTTATGATCAGCTCATCGCATTCAAGAATGGCGGTGGGTACAAGGGAGTGTTGGCTTGTGGTGTATTGCATAACGTGTTCTCTATGGTACCATGGAATGATCATAGCCCTGGCAATGATGACGCTTGCGATGCTGTCCTTGTCCCCACGCTTTCGCAGACACTCGAGCACACGCAACTCAACGGCGAAATGGCAAATGGCGATAGCTCAACGAGTCCGGCCGAAGTTTTGCAGCTGGCTCTTGAGATTCTTGCGTCTATTGGTACCACTCTACAGCAGACCCTCGAATCAGGGAACAAGAGAGAAAAGAGGGAGACGAATGCAGATGCCATGGATGCTGACATAGAGGAGGACCTTGTTGATCATGAATCTGATGAAGATGAAGAGAACGGAGAGGATGAAGAAATGGACCAGGACGAGATGGAAGCCGACATGGAAATGGTCACAGGGGCAGACGAGGACGATGAGCTCCAGGGTATTGACGACTTGCCTACACTGAGAGAGCTCATTCAGAAGGCGGTGCCGCAAATTGTCAAGTTGGTTCGCGCTAATGGTGGCGATGACCAGACCTCGGAGCTAATCTGTGGTCATGCTTTAACGGCTCTAAATAATATTTCTTGGACAGTAAGCTGTATTGATTTCACCGAGAAATCAAATGCAGCCATACTGCACGCTTGGAAACCCGCGGCGAGTATGATTTGGCAGCAGATAGTAACGCCAGTACTTGCGAGCAATACCTCTGACGTCGAGCTCGCAACTATGGTGACGAGTCTCGCGTGGGCTATCGCAAGAACTCTGCATGAGCAAAAGCTCCTCAGCGGAGACGAGCAGAAGAAGTTCATTTCTCTTTACCACGCATCCAAAAACCTCGGTTCGAACCAAGAAGACCCATTCCAAGGCCTTGGAGTCAAATGCATTGGAGTGCTCGGACAACTCGCGCTCGTCGAGTCGATCGCGTTAAATCGGGAAATAGGCATCTTCCTTCTTACAGTGGTGAAAGGGTTACCTGAGACACCGGCCGCGGACGCTGTAGAAGCCTTGAACCAATTGTTCGATATATACGGCGACGAGCATAAGGCATGGGATAGAGAAGTCTTTTGGAACGATAATTTCCTTCAGCATTTGGAAGAGGTCGCTCCCAAAGTGAAGGCTATGGTAAAGACGATCGATAAGAGGCAATCAACCGAGTTGCGTGTGCGTGCTGAAGAAGCGAATTTGAATCTATCTAGATTTGTTCGATATAAGCAGAAGCATAAGCCTGAACAGGCCGAATTGGTAGTCAGGTGAAAAGTCCAGGTATATTTGGGGACCAGGAACTAAGATGGTACCGGTTTATGGATCTACGAGGCCAAAGTAACAACCTAGGTAGTCTTGAGGAGGCTTGGTTATTGCATTAGGTTAGGTACCTATGGATTTTACGCCGAGTTGAAAGGAAATCGGGATAGTTGGTGTATCGTTACCCTTTACTCGCCTTATGATTAATCAGGAGATCGGGGCACCGATCTCCCTTTCGGCCTCCGCTACTATGTCCGCTGTGTGCAGTCATCGCAAATTCCGGAAGCGTGTTAAAAACATACAAACTCACCTTCGTTCTTTAGTTTGCTGTCTGGCAAAGTCGTGCGTAGATCCGAATCAAGGATGCCACAGCTATAATAGAAACGAAAAAGACTCGATCTTCAATGTCACTAAGGGAGTTAGGCTCATAAATATTTCGGTCTATCAATAGAACTCACGTAGTAGTAACCCATGATTTGTACGTAGTCGTCCATTACTCATTTCATCGGACCCAGGGTCGACGAGCGTTCGATTCCTGTGTAAGCAAGTATAAATGCAGCCGCAGCATATTTTCCCCATCATCCCAAGCATCTTCCCATAACTTGACTTTAACCGATCGGCTTCAGCTTCTTTTTCTTCTTCTTGTCGTCGCCGGACTTTGACTTTTGGAACTGGCGCCAGCTGTCGATACGCTGGTCTCGGGTACTCTCCCAGTCCTGCTCGTGCTGCCTCTTGCGCTTGCGCTCCTCGAGCTCCTGGTCGGCCTTGCGCTGCTCGCGGCCCTCCTCCTGCATCTGCGCTTTTAACTGGCGCTTCCGCCGCAGCTCGTTGTCGATGAGCACCTCGCGCGTCTTCTCGCGCCACTTCTTGGCGAACTCCTCCGTCTTGAGCTCCGGACTATCGACGGTCCACTTGTTCTCACGGATCAGCAGCATGCGCGCGTCCGCGATGGCCTCGTCCAGCCGCTCCCGGTGCTTTTCGTCCATCAGCTCGGTCTGCGCCTTCTTCAGTCGGTCGAAGGCTTCCGGCGCCTGCGGGTTCTTCGTTTTGTCCGGGTGGATGAGTAGCGATTTCTTACGGTAGGCTAGCTTAATATCGGATTCCGGGACACCGGGGTTCAGATCCAGAACCGCGTAGCTATGGTCGATATTAGGTTCATTCCTTTCCTTAGTAGGAATTCGTCGATGTATTACTTACGCATCCAAACGGAAAGCTTTTAGAATCCGATCTATCTCGGCGTCCTAATATGAACTATGTTAGTAAATGTACGGCGATAATGTGGCAAGACTGGCTTGCCTTGTCAAACTCCTTGGATTCCGCCTCAAGCGCATCAATTGCGTCCTTCTCCTCAACAGGAGACTCATCTTTTGACGCCATGTTGTCCTCTATGAGACGGCCTCGCCGATAATTACCAATCAAAAAGATCTGATAATTAGAGAGGATTATGCGAAAAAATAGTATCTAATGCGATGTTGAAAGTTTATAATGTGTAAGTCAAATGGAAGTGTAGAAAGGCTCGGAGCAGGAGATAAGGAATTAGAAGCTGCGATACGGACTATGATAGGGACAGGTGTACGTACTTCTACACTACATCATGTATTCAGGTACCCACGTACCTCCGCATATGTACCTAAGTACTGAGGTACCTGAGTAGAGTGGGTCCGAGATGCTTATCAGACATTAGTGCGTATCGATAACATTAGCAAGGGTCCTACAACATCAAAAAAAGTTCTTGAACCGCCCCACGACAGCTTCAAATCGAGACTGCAGAATCTATTTTCCAGCCAATTTTTCTCAACTATTTAATATTGGTGGTCGCTTGTACACATATGTAGTGTGCATATCGATATATTGAGCCGTCAACAATATGCCGTCTCGCGCGGTGTCACCGACGCCGTCCGAAAACGAAGTCGATATTCTAGGATCGCTATTCACAGACAACATCGGCGGCGCATCGAGCGGAAAGAACAAAAAGAATGACGAACAAGCCGATTTAGAATTTGACTTTCTGAATGGAGGCGACGATGGAGAAGACGATGGCGACGAGGCCTTCATTGCCCTTAAACAGGCGGCTTCGTTCAGAAAAGCTGGTAACCTGAAGGGAAAGTCTGTCAAGAAAGGCGGTGGTTTTCAGGCCATGGGTTTGTACACCCCATTTGATGATAAATATATATATATATATATACGCAATTCATTACATGACGCTTTATCTAACGGTATAAATCAATTATAGGTCTCAATGCCAACTTATTAAGAGCCATTACACGAAAGGGATTCTCGGTTCCCACCCCCGTTCAGAGGAAAGCTATACCATTAATCATGGAAAGGAAAGATGTCGTCGGTATGGCGAGGACAGGTTCCGGTAAAACAGCGGCATTCGTTATTCCCATGATAGAACGACTGAGGACCCATAGTGCGACTGTCGGTGCGAGGGCGCTCATCCTCTCGCCATCTCGAGAACTGGCCATCCAGACCCTGAAAGTTGTTAAAGAATTCAGTCGAGGAACCAACCTGAAATGCGTGCTCTTGGTTGGTGGTGATAGTCTGGAGGAGCAATTCAGTGCTATGACTTCAAATCCCGACATCATCATCTGTACCCCCGGTCGATTTCTGCATCTTAAGGTCGAAATGTCTCTCGATTTATCCTCGATCCAGTACGTCGTCTTCGATGAGGCGGACAGATTGTTCGAAATGGGTTTCGCTGCGCAATTAACTGAAATTCTACACGCCCTACCTCTTTCAAGGCAGACATTACTTTTCTCCGCCACCTTGCCGGCTTCGTTAGTCGAATTTGCCCGCGCAGGTTTGCAGGATCCGAGTCTGGTTCGACTAGACGCAGAGACAAAAATTTCTCCCGATCTTCAATCGGCATTTTTCAGTGTCAAGGGCGCCGAGAAGGAAGGCGCTCTTCTACATATCCTACACGATGTTATCAAAATGCCCACGGGATTACCAGAGGGTGTTCAGGCGGAGCCGGAGAGGCATTCCAAAAAGAGAAAGCGAGGACCTGATGGACCAAGGGGAAAGGAAAAGCCAACTGAGCACTCGACTATTATATTCGCTGCTACAAAGCATCACGTCGAGTATTTGCAATCTCTGCTCACCCAATCAGGATTCGCAGTCTCGTATGTGTATGGTTCGCTAGACCAGACTGCCAGAAAAGATCAGGTCGAAAACTTCAGACGTGGTCGCTCCAATATTCTGGTAGTGACGGATGTGGCTGCACGAGGTATTGATATTCCTATTCTTGCCAACGTGATCAACTACGACTTCCCTCCGCAACCCAAAGTCTTCGTTCATCGAGTCGGTCGTACGGCGAGAGCGGGGCAGAGAGGTTGGAGTTATAGTCTCGTAAGAGAAATGGATGCGCCGTATCTGTTAGATCTGCAACTATTCTTGGGCAAGAAGCTTGTTCTTGGCAAAGAAGGCAAGGATGCTACAAACTTCGCGGAAGATATTACGGTTGGGGCTCCAGTTCGAAGCAAGGTGGAAACCAACGTGGAATGGCTCAACAAAGTCTTAGGAGAGAGCGAAGATATCAGCGCGCTCCGCAGAGTAGCGGCGAAAGCCGAGAAGCTTTATTTGAGGACGCGTAATTCGGCATCTAGTCAGAGTGCCCGACGCGCGAAAGAAATCGTCACGTCAAAAGGCTGGATGCAACTCCATCCTATTTTCGGCGACGAATTAGGAGACGCCGAAGATGCCCGCGCGGAAATGCTCGCGAAAATCAGTGGGTTCAAGCCTCAAGAAACGATCTTTGAAATCGGCCGGTCGGCCAAAGGAGGCAAGAACGAGGCGGCCGACGTGATGAAGACCATCCGCGAGCGTTTCGGCCCCCGCAAATCTGGCAAAGATGAAGATAACGAGGATCTAAACGAGACAGAGGAAATGGACGGTATAGAAGGCTTCGATGAGGAAGACGAAGAAATGGCAGACGGTGGTGCTATAGAATCTGATGTCGAGCCTGATAATATCGAAGACGCAGACGCAGACGCAGACGAAGACGATGATTCCGATCTCGAAGTCACCATATCCAACCACGCCAACCCCTCCAAATCTTCCTCATTCTCCTCTTCCAAAGACCCCATCTCCTCCTTCCAAGACTCCGAAATCTTCATGTCGTACACGCCCCGCACCATCAACGCCGCCGAGGAGCGCGGTTACGGCGTGCACTCGGGCTCCAACTCCCAACCCGGCGGCGGCGCCGCTAGTAGTACGAGTAACTTCGTCGCCGCCGCCCGCGACCTAACCATGGACCTGACGAACGACGAAGGAGCCAAGAACTTCGGCGTCCCGACGCGCGCGCGCATGCGCTGGGACAAGAAGGCCGCCAAGTACGTGGCGCGGGACAACGACGACGACGGCTCCCGCGCGCAGGCAGGCGGCGGCGGCGGCGGCGGACGAGGGAAACGCCTCATCCGCGGCGAGAGCGGCGTCAAGATTGCCGCGAGCTTCCAGAGCGGCCGCTTCGACAAGTGGCGCCGCGCGCAGCGCCTCGGCAGACTGCCCCGCGTCGGCGAGTCCGAGAAGAAGCTACCCCGCGCGGGAGCGCCTGGCGGTGACGGGCCGGGCGGTGCTGAGGGTAATGCTCGGTACAGGCACAAGCAGGAGAAGGCTCCCAAGGAGGCGGACAAGTACCGCGACGACTACCACGTGCGCAAGAAGCGGGTGGCGGAGGCGCGCGAGAAGCGTGTGGGACGGTTCAAGGACGGCATGGGCAGTAAGAAGGAGATCAAGAGCGTGGATGATATACGTAAGGCGCGTGTGATTAAGGAGAGGAAGAAGGCGAAGAACGCGAGGCCGTCGAGGAAGTAAAGTACATAGTTGAAGGATTTATAAACGTTTCAAGGTACCTACCATTAGGTAGTACATAAATATCAACATCATTACATTTGCATATGATAATACTCGAAAGTCACATCTACGTAAAGCAGCAAGAATATTTAGAGAGCAAGCAGGTAATCATGTTTTATTACCAACCATACAAACGTCAACGAGCCCGGACCAAAAGGTCCCGGAGCCATTTCCACCATATATCTAATGCGTGAGACCAAGCTTGATTTCGCGCTCTAAACTTGCGATACTTGGAAGTGCATTATTTGGTAACTTTCTTCTTTTTTTTTAATAGTACATTTATCATTCCGTGGATTCGTCGGGGGTCCAGATGGGAGTGTCGTCCTCCGTATCAGAATCCTAGAATGAGGAAGAGTCCTACTTTCCACCTTCCCACTCCGGGTTCTAATATGATGTCAGTATAAGATCTTTTCCAAATAAATCAACAGCGTTCAAAATGAGAATTCGAACTTACCGCACGAAGGATCACGAGACCTTCTAGTGTGCTGCTAAGACTGATGTACTTTTCATCCTCCAATTCCGCCCGCTCACCGTACGCCAAAAGCACAGGAGTGCTTTGCGTTTGCCATCCGGTGATCGTCTTCGGTCGGCCAGCCTGACCGACAACATCGACAGCTTGACCAACACGGACGTTGACTGTTAGGGGCTGAAGGTTCTCGTCCAGCGTGACGAGGAAACGCGGATGCATAGCTGTGATAAGATAGTACAAAAGATAGTGGGAGTTAGAGGTGATGAATTGCTTGGCATCAATCATAGCGACAAGAGTAGCAAGCAAGCCGGACGTTGCTACTCTCGAGAGGATTTGCCGATCCGTATGGAAGGGATTAAGCGTCATGGTGCCTTTGCCCATGTGCAAAAGTCCCTGCGCGATTCGGACCATGAAGAGTGATTCTTGGTCTCGATGATAGTAGCTCGCCAGTTGTCGCAGAAGTTGAGCCAATCTTGCATTGTTTGTGCCCGCGCCGAGCAGGCCCATCGCAAAGATCGCGTTAATCGCAACGTCGTTGTCGTTATCATGGCTATACCGTGATAGCGTATCGTAGACCTTCATTTGCGGGTTGCTGGGGCTGATCAAGGCCATAGCCAGCGGCACCACGCGTCGAATGTTGGCCTCGCCGTAATGCATGAGATGTCCAAACTGTCGCAGTACCATTTCTTGCCCGACATCTTCGCCCATCGCCACCAACGCAATTCCAAGTACGGCATACATTTGTAACAACTCCTCGCAGCCCTTATCGCCGGAGTCGGCATCGTAGTGCTCATTACATATATGCAGTAATTCTTGAATCTTCAGCACCGCTCCGGTGCCAGCCCAGGCGCAGACCTCACATAATATCGCTGTCGGCCGAGCCATAGGGTGAGATACTGCCTTCAGGGTCTCCAAAATAACATCGACCTCCTCCTGACGGCCAAAGAAGAGAAGACCAAGGCCAAGGGCTAGGAATCTAAACCACTTGTCCGAAAAAACATTTCCTCGTTCGTCGTCGAGTAAGACACCCATGATTTCCTCAATCGCTAGAGGGTTAGCAGAACCGACGCAAACAAGACCGCAAGATAGAGCTGCCATGGCGACTATCTGCATATCATTAT
Organism: Daldinia bambusicola; assembly: GCA_022478815.1. Lineage (NCBI taxonomy): Eukaryota > Fungi > Ascomycota > Sordariomycetes > Xylariales > Hypoxylaceae > Daldinia > Daldinia bambusicola. The sequence goes on from MU284084.1 coordinate 336,515, forward strand.
CAGGGTTAGTGATAATGGGAATCAGAAGCTCCAGTATTTCTTCTTTATGAGATCCAGCGTAGGAAAGTCCAAGTCCCATGATAGCAGTTATCCGAATAAGCTTGTGCTTACTCTCAAGCTTATCTGTGTCGCCTAATAGCGCCAAGCCTGGGTCGCTGTCTATACGCACGCCTGAGGTCATGATGCCAATAGCCAGCATAGATCCAGCTACAATCAGAGGTTCAGTTGAATACGTGAACTTATCTATCTTATCCAGCCCCGTTTCGACGTCCCACATGAGCAGGGTGCCGAGAGATGCAACGGTTGAGATCATACCCTCGTCCTTAGTTTTCCATACCCAGGACTCCTTGTCCTGGTCAACTAGCATCATCTTATCGTTACCGTAGCCGGCATTGACAAAGGCATTGACAAAAGCGGCGGCAAGGTTATGCCTTGCAGAGTCCAGGTTCGTCATGCCAGCAACTCGGCTACTTTCTAGATGGCTCTTATAAATATCTTCGGTGGTCTTAGGCTCCAGAATATTCAATGCTTTGCCTAGGGTCTTGAAGTACTCGGCCAACTTGACATTGCCAACAGCATCTTCCATGTCCATCGCATCCTTCTGGGATTCAACGTTTCTCAAAACGTTGACCCAGCTCTTCTGACGGCCAATAAGGAAAGCCATTTGCTTCTTCAATGCGGGGTCCGAGGTTGAATTGAAGACACTATTAATAAGATCCACGTCATTAAGTCGGATAGCGATTACCATAGCCTGAGTGTATTCCTTGTAGGTGGTATAGATGGTATAGGCGGTTCGAAGGAATTGCTCATTCTCCGGGTATGTAAGGAGGTTGACCATGCTGACCAGGTATAAGCAGACACGAGAATAGGTGTTTTCGTCGACGAACTTGGGAAGGTCCTCGATAATTTCGAGTTCGCTCATTAAATCAACGGCGTCGGCCTCGGCGTTGCTCTTCAAAAACAACGGCACGAGGATCAACGCAAGATCCACCAAGTCCTTGACAGACTCCTCTGCGGTGATGCGTTTTGCGTAGACCTCGCCGATCTCTAAAGCCAAGTGACGGACATATTCGTGACCCCACGACCCTATATCTTGTGTTGGTGATAATAAGCGGTACTTTAGGGTATCTTGGCGATCTTCGTCCGAGAAAGTCATGCCAATAACGGATAGAACGTCTGCCAGCGACGATTTGTCTTCTCCCTCTGGCCACTCGTCATAGAGTTTTGTCATGGTTTCGTAGTGTGGTCTTAGGAACTTCAACGGCTTAGGTACTGCCGTCATCGAGGACGTCGAAGTCTTGATGGATGTTTTCATGGCCTCCAAGGCCGGCTTATAGAGGGATGCATCGGATTCCTGCAAACCAAGTTAGCATTTTCTTAGAGGTTGAATAGCCCCAAAGAGCGCCACGTTCATACCGTTAATCGCTCCACCATCATGTCAAGCTCGCTCTTGAGCTGCTGATCTTCCTCACTCAACTCCTCCGCAGCTGTATGACTATTAGTATAGGTATAGGATGGCAACGCAGCAAACAGAGGGTAAACGTACAATCAACCTTATCCTCATCTTTCTTGCCATTAGCTGAAGGTTGAGCATCTTTGGTCTTATCACCAGGTTGGCTCTCGACGGCCTTGCCTTTTCCCTTGTCGGCCGATGTGGGCTGGTTACTGCTCGGCGCCATGGTCGCAGGGGCGGCAGATGTAGCAGCTAATACAAACTATGAAATGATAAGATTCTAGTCGCCGACCTACGATGAAGCACTTCGGTAGGGATCAGACGACTAAGATACGAGAATGATGAAACCCTAGGGATCGGGTCAGGTTGGAGGGGAAAATATGATTTCGTTTTCGGTAAAGGTGTGTTTGTGGGTAGTTGTGGTTGGTGGTTGTGGATGTTTAGGAAAATAAGTTTCGAGTTGCGGGTTGCGGGTTGCGAATAAGCTTTCCCAACATGAAAGCTCCTTGAAATGGCAGGTCAGGTCGAAGCTCTCAGGCAAGGCGGAAAAGGCCTTACTTGCTAGGTATCTGGGTATTACGCGACTGCTCTGCCGCCTATTGCTTAGTGATTTTAAAATGTGGTCAGTGCGCTTAAGGTTTACCCAGAGCCTTTTCCGTCTATTGACGTCAAACAGTCCAATCAAAATTCTAAAAGTTAGTGCATTTACATCCAATCACATCCGATGAGAGAGCATCAAAGGCCTGTACTATGTACATCAGGGTACTTGAGGCTATATCTTATCGGAGATTAGATAGAGGGTCCCCTTGTAATTTTTGTTAGAATTGGTGGGGGTTTTGTATCGCATGCACCTAAACTTATCCTTCATCAACATCCAAAACCCCGCCAACACTGAATGTTCTTCCTTACCTCTCTTTTTTATTTTCTTCAATTTTATAGTCTGGCGCTTATTTAAATCTAGAAAAGTCATCCCATAGATAGGTATCTACTTTGCCGTAACAATATCCAAGTTTGTGTTTCTTGTGTCTCCACGGAGCAAAAGTCAGCCGCCATGAAGCTCGACACGAAGGCCATGCGCCACCTCACAGCGGAGGACTGGAGAGTCCTAACAGCTGTACGATCCCTCCTATTATGTTCCATCTTGAAATGACCGTTCCTCGACTGACCAGAATTCGGATAGGTCGAGATCGGTAGTAGAAACCATGAAATCATCCCCACCCCTCTTATAGAATCTCTCTCTAAATTGCGCGGCGGTAGCAGTCGCGTGCACAAGTCCATATCCGCCCTGGCCAAGGTTGGCTTGATCGCACGGCTGAAGGAGGCAAAGTATGACGGGTACCGTTTAACATATGGAGGCCTGGACTACCTGGCACTGCATACGTATGCGAGCCGGAAGGAGGTGTATAGTGTAGGAAACCGAATAGGCGTTGGCAAGGAGAGTGATATTCTAGTCGTGGCCGACGAGTCCGGCACACAGCGTGTGCTCAAGATCCACCGATTAGGTCGTATCTCGTTTCGCACAGTCAAGTCCAACCGCGACTACCTCCGAAAGCGCCAAGGCGGTAGTTGGATGTACCTGTCGCGGCTAGCCGCTGAAAAGGAGTTCGCCTTCATGCGCGCCCTGAAGGAAGAAGGCTTCCCGGTACCGGAGCCTATATCCCAGAGCCGGCATACTATCCTCATGCATTTCATCGACGCCTTTCCCCTACGCCAGATTTCCGAGGTCCCTGACCCTGCCGCCTTGTACGCCGAGTTAATATCCATGATTCTGCGACTAGCCAAGCACGGTCTAATCCACGGCGACTTTAACGAGTTCAACATTTTAATCAAAGAAGAGCGGGAGGAGTCAGATACGTCTGCTAAAGGCAAAGGGGTCGAGAGCACGACAAACGAGAGTAAGCAGAGTTACACAGTGACGCCCATTCTCATAGACTTTCCTCAAATGGTATCCATGGACCATCAGAATGCCGAGATGTACTTTGACCGGGACGTCAACTGCGTGAAGAGATTTTTTGAGAGGCGCTTTCACTTTGTGAGCACCCAGCCAGGACCCTTCTTCAAGGATGCCAAGAAGACGGTTGGCAAGGACGGGGCCAAGAGGCTCGACGCTGCGGTTGAAGCTTCAGGCTTTTCAAAGAAAGCTCTTAAGGACCTCGAAGCTGCTATCAGACAGCAGCAGGAAACAAGAGGAGAAGGAGGCAATTCGGGAGACGAGTATGACGGAGAATCCACAGACGAAGAGGAAGAAGAGGATGGGGAAAATACCGAAACAGATGAATCAGATGCTGGCAAAGATGATCAAGAAGCAAATCTCCAAAAGATAGAGATGGAGAAGCTTTCGATTGAAACTAAGACATGAATGGGCGATGGGCGAATAAACAGGCAGTTTACTTAGAGCACGAGCAATTGATACCCCTTTATCCGAACCTCATAGTCATTACGAATATCCTGAAGTGTGCAGCGGGCCTATAGTCTACTGTCGGGAAGTCATTAATTTAGTAGTACTTAGGTAGGTAGAGAAGAGAAGAACACCTCAGAAATTTGCTAGTATGTGCAAATTTTGTATTAATGCTGCACTAATGTTCTGCAACCACCAAAAAACTTCTGCCTTCATCGAATAGAACGAGAGTAAGACGACATTACAAAACTTATCATAAAATAAACAGGACCAAACACCCACACGCCCCCCTTTCCACGTATAATCCTCCAATTATCGTCACCATGATGAGGAATAAACGTATCGTCTCGCCCCTAAAACTCCGCGTAGAACTCGAGTTGCGTAACAAGAAGCTGCATAAGAAACTCAACAGAAAACCATAATTGGGACTGATGAACAGATTGTGCATGCCAATAACAATATTATGGCAGCGAAATATCTGCTGTGATGCCGAAAACCATGAAAGAAAAAAACAAGACCAAATTGACGGTAACAACAATGATAACACCCGAGATTATAATACAGCTGCTTATTCTTTGTCCTGCTTTACTGGAGATGACTGGCTGCTGCCATGCGCGACTAGCGGGGACTCGACACGGATTTCGACACCATCACCGGGTCTATATCTAAGTTAGCGCTTATTTTAATGACCATGGGATCGTCGCTGTGAGGGCCTATACCCAGGTCCAAAACCGCCCGGACAGTCCTGATGAGCACCGCTGCAAACGGAAAATTAGCAGTCAGCTATAATTTCAAGTTCAAGTAAAATAGTCAGGAGCATACCCAGAAACATAATTGTTGTTGTTTCGATAGAGGACGCGAGCAGGGCTCATGCCCACGAGGGTAGTACCATAGGCACTGACGTTGTATTCGTTGGTGCGGTACTGGCGGCGCTTAGCAGTCACCCGCTTGAGCTCCTTCTGGGCGGGTGTGTCCGCATAGCGGATCTGCAGTGGAAGACGTTCACGACTAATGAGTTTGCCAGTGAACTCGTTAATGATTTCGTCACAGATCTCTCGTGTCTCGAAGCTGCAAGAGGCGTTAGAGGCTTGTAGGCTTATAAGTACACTCCTCTTAGAAGATTAACTCACCGTGCAAATCCAACACCACGGCTGTTGCCCAAACTGTCTCGAAGGACCTTGCTGGACAAAATGGTGTAACCTTCGAAAATGAGATTGATTTCCTATAACTATTAGACAATTTGGACTGCATCGAAATGACTTGTGGCCTTACAGTCTCAGTGTAGTTCTTTGGTAGGTTAGAAAGATAAAGGTTGGTTGAGCTCTCATCGCCTTCAGCTCGTAGTCGCGAGTTGAACGACTCCTAATTCCAAGTGTTAGTTAAAGTACACCAATAAAGGGGGCAGGAATTCCCTCACCCTTGCAAATCCGACTTCATAACCTCGACGATAAAAGCCGCGAATGCAATTCTCAGAATGGCGAACATCGACAAATTTGGCGAAGCCAAATCTAAGATTTATGTCAGTTAAAGTGCCTTGGACAGGACCGCACATTACAGAGTTACTTACCCCTTACAAGCACCAGTGTTCGAATCGATAATGGCCTTAGAGGTCTCCACGGGACCGAAGCGCTCTGCATACTTCAGCAAAAGAGCATCGTCGGTGGTGGGGTGAAGTCCACGGATGTACACGTTTCTGTTACCCGGAATAGGGTTAACTAGGCTCTGCTCAAGTGTCTTCATATTCTCAGGAGGGGTAAAAACAGCTGGAACAGCGAATGGGATCTTCGGATCGCGATCGAGTAATGGAGACTTCGGCTCCTGAGGAGCTTCGGCAGCCACGATCTGGTGAGGCGAGGGAGTTGTATAGGTGGATCGATCGAACACAGTCACGCGAGCACCTTGGTCTCGAGACGTCATGCTTCCCAGAAAAGGCGTTGCTGGGGTAGATTCATTAGTCGAATAAGACGAGCGGCGGATGTCCAGACCCGGAACATCTCGAGAGCTAGTGTCAGTGGCCTCTCGCGCGCTGTTGGTGCGCGCCGGAGTGTAAGGCGAAAGGGCAAGCATAGGGTGATGCTGAAAACCTCCATGAGCATAGTAAGGACCGCCATAGGGGCCCGGGTAAGCCTCAGGTTGGGTGGAGGGATAACCAAAGGTAGGAATGCCGGATGCCTGGACTCCGGGAGCCGAGACAGCATGAGACGGATAGTTAGTAGCAACATGCACAATGCGGCCGTCTGGGGTTGCCATAGGGATCATTCCCGGAATAGGTGGCAGGCCGTTGATGCCAAGACCACTAAACTGGTGTAGAATAGCGTTCATGTTGGCATCAACAATTGTGTGGTTCTGAGAACCGTGGCCGGTGCCACAGTCGTGAGCTCCAGTAGCCTGGGTAGCGGGATGAGCGCCGGAGTTCGATTCTTCGGGAGTGTTGACGCGGACAGGTGCGCCGTTCTCGTGATGCATGATGATTAGAGTGAAATAACTTGATAGACTTCTGCAGAAATATATTGTTAGCATATCTCCGAGATATTGCATGTGGTAGCAAACTTAAAGGGTTGATAGGCAAGTGAAGGGAGAAGCTATTCATAACTGCAAAACTATGAAAGATTGACGCAAGGTTTTCAGAAAGATGAGGAGTAGGGTGAATTAGATGAATAATGGGTGATATTGACAGGCGTGTAAGTTGGTCATTGTGTAAACACGAGTGAGTGTCTTGATATTACAAGGGCGTGAGACATACCTTGTACAAGAATTGACTCAACCAAGTCTGATGGTAAGAACAGTTAAAGCCTATTGACAATTGTCGTTAGAATAAAGTCGAGATAGAAAGCAAAAACTTTCTAAAAGACCTGCACTTTATGGCAGCAGTGGCGGAGCAGGAAAGGAAAGGGGGGAGATGTAAATAGCCTGGCAATATCAATTTAACAGAGCTGAAAGTGACAAGAAAAGGTATAGAAGCAGGAAAAGTTATTGAAGTTGCCGGCAGGTATAAGGGATTTTAATGTTGTGAAGACTGTTGTGGTGAACGGTGGTGTCGCATTGCTTTACGTCGCTGTGTGTCGTCAAATGCCAAGAAGAGGCAAAGTACCAGGACGAAAAGACTGTAGTCAAAAGTAGGTAGATAGTCTTCTCCAAACAGTAAAGACAAAACGAACCTTGGGGAATCTGGCTGGTAATGCCAATACTGTTAGTACCAAGAGGATTGTGATGAAGCGAATGGGTCCGAGTAAAATAGAGTAGCTAGAGAGCAAGATGGGGAAACGAAGAGACTGTGGTGATGCGTGTGCTGGATGAGTTGATGCTATGCTGTGAAACCAAACGAAGAAAAAAAAAAGAAAAGAAACACACATCATGACAGACGAAGAATACTGGTTCAAGTCAAGAAAGAAAAATAAGATGGACAGGGTAGACGGCTGTACTTACCTGTCTGGTATCCAAACCAGAATGTTAGGAATGATCCACAAAGTTCAATTTACTTGAAGGTAGTTGCAGGGATTGCGAGAGCTTCAGAGTGTAGTAGGGAAGGTGTATCAACACAGGGACTTGCAAACATATCAAGATACCGCTGTGAGTACGAGTGTTGAAAGTGCGATACTCTGAAAGGGGCAGTTGAAGGTGTAAAATGATAAAATACCAAAGACACGTACCTAACCTGAGGATTCTGTGTAAGAGCGCGCGCCGACAGGATGTTACAATTCAAAGATCGATTTCAAAGTATCTAGACGTAAGACGAGAGACGCAGATGAGGGAGAAGGGACAACGTTTAAAAATATTATTATGGTTGTGCCTTTGTGTGGTGTTGTTGCCTTCGCACTTTGGAGTCGTTGTTGTTGTTAAAGCTGAACGGCAAGGGACATTCCAAATTGTAAGTGAAGTAATCAAAGTTAAATAGATGCCCTGGGTGCCTGACAAGAGAGGTACGTTGCCTGGCTAGGACGGATGTTGCTGAGCTCGTTGCTACAAATCAACTTATCAGCCTCATGGTTCCTTCCTTAAGACGGCGGATATGCACACACGCACACACGCACACACTTATGTATATGTACATCTAGTGGTAACGAAACAACGAGAGTTGAGTGTTAGGGTACGTATACTGATAAACGATATACAGTTGTGTATACTGACTTGATGTCTTTATGCACCCCATAATTTAGTAACTGCTGGGTCTAAGTATTCACTTACAACAAGCATCTCTTATACATCCCTTATCAGTGAATTTATCTAACCCTTCGTAATGTTTGCAGACGCCTTATGAACATCTACCTGAATCTACATACATAAATCCTTAACATGCAAGTACGCATCCGCCGATGTAGGCGGCTATTAGTATCAAATCTGCTCATAAATCTGCAAAGCGAACTATATCTGAACTATTAAACTCTATTATTAAGTAATGCCATGCTTCGGGCTTGGTTACTACGTGACGACGATGCCTCCCGGCTTAGATGGGCAGGTGCTGACTTACATATAATTATCTAACCTACCTAAGGTACTGAGCTGCGTACTGCTTCTTGGCTCTCGGATTTGTTGCCGTCTTCTCAGGGGCCACACTTTCCTCCAACAATTTTTCTGAGTTGAAAGAAAGAAAAAGAGTGGAAAATAGAAGTAAAAATAAAATAAAATAAATCCTATCCAAACACCCACCAAATCCATTGTCTACAATGTAAAAGTCACGTTTGTACCTTAATTACACCCCTCCATATAAATTATGGGATGTCATCACTATCCATTGATGGTCACGCAACTGTGTAGCTGATTATTGATTTCCTGGTCTCTCGAGAAGCCTTTCTACTTGGTATGGTATTGCTCCCCTTACGCGATCACCACGAGAATGCGACGCACCCAGGCATCAAGTTGTTCCGTGAATGCGGTACAACAGGACAATTACGACGGTCACTAGCAATAGTTTCAATGTTGGATGCAACCAGATTACTAAAGTAGAGAAGGCGGTTTTAGATGGCACGTCGTATCGTAAAATAGGCGTTGCCTAATCCAAATAATATTTCTTATAAGTCTCATACCTAGCTCATCGTCATGCCCGATGAACACTATCAAGAACAAACTTGACGAGGGCAACCGAAGTTTACATTGCGAGAAGCCTTCGAGGCATGCGATATTAAATCGAAGAGCGTTGCGAACGAACTACCTACCTGCAATTTACAACGTACCAAAACTATGTCCCTAAAGCACGGAACGGCACATCAGTACATAGGTCGGCATTCGTTTGAACCCCGAGTTTGCCTCTCCAATATTCATGCAAGACTTGACTATATCAATGTCTTGCGTAGATCATCTTTATAGAAAAATATTTAGTGTTATGTTATTTTTGATGTTTACTTCGGGATGATGATGTTCTGATGTTCCGGTACAACTCCAGCTCAATATATCGTCTTGCACCATGCATGATATATGATAAAACCTTCATATTGATCGAAACACTGAATAATGATGCCTATGGCTCTTTTTACCTTAGGTAGTTATTGATATGAATCAAAATCTCGTTGTTTTGGGGCCTATTCCAGTTTATGATATTGTCTAACATATCACACTTACAACCCTGGCACTACCTGTTTGGATACTATAAGCCGTGAACGCTGCTGGGGAGAAAAGAGAATTAGTAAAGCTGTATAATACTCTAACCCCGAGCTAGGTACGCACGGGTCTATAATACCACCTACGATCTATTTTTATAAAATGCCGATGTGACCGTGAATCATGCATTGCCCTCAGCTTAGCAAGGCGCTTTTGTAATCTCCAATTGCTTTAATTTACCTACTGCCGAGGCGGGTTGGGCTGGAGTAGGAGAGGGGTCGAAATGGGGCTACTGGGGAGTATGTTTAGATCATCTCGGCATATATGGTATACGAGATACGATCTAGTTTCTACTTACGTACATGTCCTCGTGGAATCCATGCTCCCCCCTGGGCACCATTGCCGAGGCTGGAGATAATTGGTTATTGGCCAATTACTTACCACATCCCATGCTTCTCCAATATTGGCCGACTAGTAGGCCTGAACTCGGCTGAATACCTAGGTAGGTAGTCAATCTGGAAAAGATTGGATTTTCACATGCTACACACATGCTACGTAGCTCGAAAGCATGTTTCGAATGAATGATAGCTAACTGTGAGAAACGAAGTTTGACGTAGCGTATTATAGGTACTATGAAGTTATACTCACCCCTATACCTAGCGAGATGGGTAGGTTATAAAGTTAAGCTACCTCCGATAAGGTATGTCGAGTAATTATGGCTATTCTCTACCTAATGCTGATCTGAAGACTACTGCTTTATAGAAAATAATCTCGTTTTTCGGACTAGCCACAGTTCACTATCATAGGCAATTTTAAATCGTTCTATAGAAATCATTACATAGCTTTCAATATGTATACGAACAGAACGCGCGGAACCATATTAGGACACGCATTGATACCGAACCAAGATCGTGCCAGCGAGCAACCCAAGCCAATCAAAGTCGCATCTCCCTGACTCCAAGACAAGGCTAGACGTGAACCTTTTTCTATGCAAATCCATCTATCCGCAACGCTCACCCCGTCATGCATTATAAACCACATTATATCTACCCAGTCTTTACGACCACACGTCCTCCTATATTCACAGTTAGTATTGTGGTTAACAAGTGTCGAGGACGGCAAAGAAAATGGTTACGAATGCTAGACCAGAAGCTGGGAGAATCTTGTAGGTTACTGTGGGGAAATGTAATAATAGTATATAACATACCTGGTATTGGTTTGTTGCTCTCATGTTCTTGACAATTTCCTCTGCCTTCGCTTCAGGGATACCGCGTTGCTCTGCAATAATCTGGGCCAGTACGGTATTGACTTCACGAGCCATATTGGCCGCATCACCACATACGTAGATGTATGCCTTCTTCTCGAGCAATTCGTTGACCTCCTGAGCTCTCTCCTTTAGTCGGTGTTGCACATACACCTTCTTGGGACCTTCTCGTGAAAAGGCAGTAATGAGCTCGAACTTGTCGCCAAGGGCATTCTTATAGTCCTACTAGAGTGTGAGCTAAAATTTTCATATCAACACTAGCATTATACGTACCTCCCATTCTGACTTGTACATGAAATCTTCGTTCTGTTTTCGGCAACCAAAGAAAAGTAGCGTACGACCGACATTATCTCCAGACTCGGCTTGCTTAGCGCGCTCCTGAACAAACCCACGGAAAGGTGCGACGCCAGTACCGGGTCCGATAAGAATAATGGGCTTAGATGGGTCAGAGGGCAGTTTGAAGTTCGAGTGGCGGACGTGTACAGGAACGTGGATACCATCGTACTTATTCCTTGGTCCGTTGAGCTCATAGGTAAGTCCGAAAGCCTCAGGATTAGGATCGCCGTTTTGCTTCTGCTTGAGAGCGAGCAAGTAGTTGGTGGCCACACCCTTAAACGGATCAGCACGACCAGGGATCAACTGGTTCTCAACGACAGCGGTGATAGAAATCTTCTTAGGTTGAACGAGTGAAGAGGACGAGATAGAGTAGTACCGGGGTTGGAGCTTGGTGAGACCTTCAATAAAAGCCGAGAACGGAACATTGGTCCACTTTTGTCCGTTGCTGACGACGCTCAAAGTCCTGGCAATATTGTAGTGATTCTTGCTGATTTTGTCCTGGAAGTAGTCTTTGTCACTGCCGAGTTTTGCCATTTCTGCCTTAGTAGCCTCATCGGGGGCGAATGCGGCCAACGTGCCTAAGAATTGACGAGAAACAGGTGCACAAATTTCAAGATGGTATCGGATAATAGCGTCGTAAGTCGTAGGCGTAGGGAATGGCACTTTAGCCGTGGGTTCAAGGGCCTTGACGCTGATGACAGTATCCTTTTTATCTTCCAGTCCTAGAATGCTAAGGAATTGATCGACCTCCTGACCGGCGTTGGTAGGCCAGACGGCAATATGGTCACCGGTTTGGTATGACAGGTTAGAGCCACTGATATCAACTTCCAGGTGCAGGCAGTTCCTATCCTTAACAGAAAACAACTCCTTAGATTCAGCAATGGGGGCAATATACGGGTTGTGGGCGTTGAAGGGGCCTTTAGCAGTTCCTTCGAGGTGCATCTTGTTGGGCTCACCCAGATAGACCTCGTGGGAATCCTTAGTAAGACCTTCACGTTCGACGATACCAAAGATGGGCTCATAGACAGCCTCACGCTCTTCAAGTCCCATCTTTTCTGCCAAAGCAGCCCACATAGGGTCCTTCCAGGCCAAAAAGTCTTCTTCCATAGTACCAGCACCGTCGTCACCTTCTCCGGCCTCGCCAATTCTGTTTGCACCTAATTTCTGTAGGGCCTTGTTGACGTTGCGAACCATAGAGTTGTAATGTTCATAGGTGTTATTTCCTAGACCGAAAGCAACATAGTTGAGGTTTCCGAGAGGGGGTTCTGAACTTTGAGAGAAGGACACGTCATCGCCAGTTATGAACTCGTAGAAGTCAACAGCGTTGTCAGTAGGCTCTCCTTCACCGTAAGTAGCCAAAACGAACATAACGACCTTGTCAGAGGGGACCTCATCGAGGTTGTCGAAGTCATAATCTTCGAGATCGGCTACCATAGTTTCTAGTCCGAAGCGGCTCTTGCCCTCTTTTGCCAAACGGGAGGCGTAGTCTTCGGCGGTACCAGTCTGAGAACCATAGAAAATGACACAGTTTTTGCCGGACTCTTCCATCTTCTCAATGATATTTCTTGTTTTTCCTGCCTTGAGTCCATTTCCGTTGGCAAATGCATTGGCATATGGATCTTTGGTAACACCCCAGTATTTGCCTTTTGTGAAGTAAGCGACGGTGCCAACTAGGATGGCACCGAGGACAATTATGTCCAAGGTGTCTAGTTGAGCCATCTTGACAGCTTGTCTATGAGGAATAGACTTGTTTCTTGAGTGCTGTCACGGCGAGAAGATGGCGCCTCGGAGCGGGTGCGGTAAGAAAGCAAGCGGAACCAATACGGCGGAAGTCGTTCTAGGTCATGCAACTGCAGCACCGATTTAAGACTTTGTCTAGTCTAGGAGGGGGCACTGGAACGGTGCAACGTGTCCGGTGTCGTCGGCCGAGGGAAGGAGCGGCAAGTTTGGGGAACTCCTGGGAATTCCTAGGACCTAGGAATTTCTCAGCTCGAGAAAAGCCAGGCCAGATCTATGTACGACGGAACGGAGCCGCAGCTCTAGAAATAAATACTTAAGGAAAGAAACCCCCTGTTAACGACCGCGGTAAGGTACGAACACGACGGGAATCATACGATTACGCTAGGAAGAAAAGAGAGGGAGCAAAGCCCTGACTCTGGGATTGTGTGCGTGGCAACAGGCCTTGCAGGTAGTTGGTTATGGAAAGACTTGAGGGACCGGAGGAAAATGGGCGACTTGTTGTTTCTGGTGGGATTAGGTACCTATTATCAAGATAAGCATAAGTGCGGGCTACTTGTCTAGGAGCCACTATGTACATGCATTTACCCGTGGCATGCGTAGCAAACACACTTCGTTGACTTGTACTTAATTTGTACTCAACTAAACCCGAAATTTTAGCGTGAAAGTTATCCATGTGCTAGCTCCTCTAGGCTCTCCGAAATCACCGTAGAGGTACCTGCCTAACCACCTGCAATTAACACCTTAGGTAAGTTACCTTATTTAGGTACATATACTATATGGATTTTACCTTAGGTACCTAACCTAAGGTGATGTAAGTAAGATGCTAGATGGTACTGTACATCATGTAATCACTATAAGCGGCCTTTTCCCATTTAGATTTGCTAAACTCCGAGATTTGATTTGAGTGTTGCGTGTTTTCGTGCTACTATACTATGCCTCAAATTCTTCATCATCGGTAGCTTTCCCTTACCGTGACGTACATATGTAGTACCTAGCATGCTTTATAACTTGAATAATGGCTGCATAAATAATTGTACCCCGAATACCCGAAGCGAGAAAAAAAAAAAAAAAAAAAAAAAAAAAAAAAAAAAAAAAAAAAAAAAAAAAAAAAAAAAAAAAAAGCAACCCCCACGAAGGTACGCCGAGCCCCGAATCTCTCACATAGCTTCAGATCATCCAATCGGCTACCGCATGTGCTTTTGTTCCCAGGTTCGGCAATTCGCTGCCTACAAGAAGACACGGTGCTGTCAAGTAGTCTTCTGGGATGTTCTACGCACAAGTGCCCTAACTCGAGCACAGCGTCTTCTTTTCAATTTTCGGCTAGTCTCCTTATCCGATCGGAGACATTCAAGTTCCGGCACTTGCTGAACTCCTTTTGGCTTGTCTAAGTTGACTCCTTTTGGTCCGAGTCATCTTTTACTTATAAGGTCAACGCAATACGTGGTCTTTTCTTCGATTTCCTATTCTATAAAACTTTTTCTTTCTACTTCTTCTTGGCCGAAAAGCGGTCTGCATGGAATGACAGATAAGCCCTAACCGTTCAGCTCGGCAGGATCAAATGCTTTGCCCCCCAACGCCTGCTTATTCTATATCGGTGTTAAGAAAGTACCTAAGCATACGATGTCCTAATATTCCAGTGGTATACAACTTAGTATAATAAGAAACACCTCGCATCACTCCTTTCCGAAGCGATAAGTAATGATTATTTGAGTTCCGTGATGACCGGGGCTGCGGATCCGCACATAGTCCGAGCCATCCGAGAGAAGGCGGTGTTTTAATCGGTGGATATATATAGGTAGGTTAGGTACCTAACCTAAGATATATTACCTTCCGTCGTTTCATCCCGTCCTAGGTTAATCGGGAAAGACCATTTTAGTTTCACGGTCCGTAAATGCATAGTTGCATGTAATAACTTGCGGCGACGTGTGGGGTTCGGAGTTGTTATTTTTGTCTTTCTGAACATGGAACACTTATACGTATAATATCAGCCCTACATAAACACTCATTGCCATTCACCGGGGTATGTTGCTCCAATCAACACGTTACACACTATGAATTTCCCAAGAAGAATAATCAGTCTCTATCCCGGTGGCTGAGATAATCCTACCCCATCCTACTCCTACTGACTATCCAACTGATAATGCAAGCATCGCCTGTTAAAAATCTCGGCCGATACCGTAATGAGCCTTGCCAGATGGATCATTCCCGCAGCTACCAAATTTGAGTTCGTTATCCCACGTAAGGTAACCGGGCAAGTTGCTTACTTGGAAGTAATTCGTGAAGCATCTCATACAATTCGTTACTTATAACTAGGCAGTCGCTTCCTATAGGAACTTCTTACCGTAAAACTAGAACACCTTGTGATGATAGGCTAATTGTAGCTAAGACGGACTTGAGAATACTAATACCTACCACTAGATGTAAGTGGACCGGCATGCAATGAGCAGCCAAAGCAACGCCGTTTTGTGTGCAAGACCTGTCTTTGGGGAGGACGGAAAGAGATTCCCGATCGATGCAGTGCGTGGGTGTACAGGATGACATAGTCTGGTGAGAGCAGACGAGATGGCATCATTATCTATCCGTTTTGGGCATATTCATCTCAACAATATTTTGGCCCTTGGCCCTCATGTCAGCGTGGTTTTCAGCGTACTTATTCCCTAGCAGCTAGGTAGGTACGGGATGGGGCGTAACCGGGCCATGACTGCTTTTGAAACCCGATGACTCCGACGGAAACTTTTCACTATTTTATCCCGCCCGATTTGAACGCAACTATACGGTTATGTACAGGTGCAGGACCTCAAGGCTCAATGAAAGATGCCTGCGGGCCCGGACAAGGGAGACGTACAAAATAGGGTGAACCAAATGTTAGGTAAAGAGGCTGGTATTGCGCCGTATGACATAAACGTCGATGTTGTATGCGATGTTGTGTGCATTTAATAGGCTCATACGCCACGTGGTATGCTCATACAGTACGTGAAATTTCTATCGGTAGCACGGGGCTGTACCTGAAGTGCCCTGAACCGGCCAGACCAGCCAGACCAGCCAGCCAACCTCTCGCTGGCGGCTCTGGTGGATCTTTATAGGATATGGCCCTTGCAGAAAGACCCTTGCTATGCATTGAGGGGCGAGCTAAAAAGACCGTGATTGACCCAAGTTCTCTAGGGTGGGACTTCAGGAGAGGGATACAGTATGTACAGTACCAGCAGCTCATTGGTGATCGAGAGAGATAGCCGACGAAAGAAGAAAAGAAGAAAAAAAAAAAAAAGACTTCAGGTCAATAGTTTTATCTGGCTATGCTAGCTCCACGAAATAGACGGGGGCGACCAGCCATTGAGTCCCAAAAAAATTGAAGCCAGCCATCAGGCGTTGTTGGATGAGATTGAATCGCGTCGATTTCAGACGTTGGATGTCCATTCGCATTATGCAGTAACTCTTTGCGACCTGGGATATCTTACATCACACTCTTATAATAAAGCTTACCTACCGTTAGGCCATCATAACTACCGTCGAATAGAGGTACTACATAGTACTACATAGTACTACCTAAAAGTAAGTCAGAAATAGGAACCTTGAGGGGGAAAGACGGGAAGAGAAGAGCAGAACAAAGAAAAAAAAAAAAGATAGATTGGATTTTGTCTTTTCAGTGTCCTCCCCTAGACAAGAAAAAAAAGTACCTCTATCATACCTAATACCTTTAATCTTCAAGTCCTTCTCCTTTTGTTAACGGCATCATCAAGCGCCCAATCCCACCAGACCGTATTATTAAGGTCTGTGAGTCCTGCGATATCTTAATTATCGTCTCATATCATGGGCATCGAAGCTCAACAATGGGTGAGTGGGTTTCCGCGATTTATCCCGGGGGATGTTATCCTAGAATACCTAATATCGCGCCAACGAATATGCGATATATTGGATATTCGATATTAGATCGGGAACGTTTACCTTTTAGGTAGCTAGGGTGTATATGAACGCTTAAACACTTTGACACTTTTGACACTTGATGCTTTGACGCTTGATAACTGTTCCCACTTTCGGATTTTGTTTCACAGTTTCACAAGACGAGGGGGGGGGCTCCAACATATTTTCTAGACCTGAATCCCTTACACACTGATGGTCGTTCTGTTTTACTATCTGTTTTGTCTTTAACTAACTACTTACGCCGTCGCACCACCTAGCTCCGTCCCAGACGCTGCCCGAACACTTTCACGACCAGTTAAAGTTCTCTGCGCGACCAACCCCTCAACGATCTAATACTGCTACTACTATTAGTACTACTACCCACGACGACAACGCCGATGACGATGATGATAATGGCGACTGGGAAAATACTCTTAGACCTGTAGCCCTCGATTCCTCCACTTCCCGAGCCATTGCCCACTCGCGCGAGTCTTCCCTCGAAAAATTACAATCGGGCGGTGCACTTGCTGGCATTCCTGAATCGCCCCAATCAGCATCGTCCTCTATCAACTCGACTGCCCTGCGTGCGGCCGCGTCGCGTTCTGGCCCCGGCGGTATATTCGAGCGCATCGTTGACCCCAAGGCTTCTGCCTCGTACGGACATCATCGTCAGACTTCCATTGTTCATGGCATCCAACATTCGAGGAACGGGAGTCTCGCAAGCTCGTCTTCGAGTCCTCTCAGCCCGCAAATGATAGCAGCTGCAGGCGCTGGGATTCTGCCGGAACGCTCAGAACTACCGGCGATAAGCCGGTTGGATTCGGAAATGTCGACAGCCTCGATACCTACCATGGCCTCACGGCCGCCGACAGCCATGTCGGGCACTACCGCCAACGCATCCATTCATTCGGAAAGAACACAGGCTAGTCAGGAGAATGGAATTGGCGGCACAATTACCCAGAAAAAGCTCGAGCGGATGCATAGCAAGAGCCGGCGCGATCATACGCATCATCATTCGCATTCGTCAAGACATCACAGAGACGAACCGAAGACCGTGGGCGAATATGCCATGCATGTATTATTCACATCAGTTAGTGGCCGAACTGTACCCTGTATCTAGGTGATACCTTGCTAACACAGTATAAGTTTATTGCAATGGCCGAAGACAAATTGCAGGAATGTATCACAGTGCCTTTCGACCCCGAACCACCAATTGACCAAATATGCGGCCCGGGCGCTGATCCCGCATTTGATCGCTTTATTGAGGCTCTCGGACATATTGCGAGCCAAAAGCCGAGACCGCTAATCGATTCTATAATGCTCTGGCGAAAACATAAAAGTGAGGCAGCTAACGAGGCACGGAGCCAGCTTCACCAGATGAAATCTAACCTCCCTGCTGCGTCCCTTGTCAGGCGTAACACAGAGCCGTTGCAACTCCTCACCGGGCATCCAGGAGATCCGGCATCGGGTATACCGCATGCTCTCGCAGAGAAACAGAACGAAGCAGCCCATGCCGAGCGCCGATCTATTGTTTCTATCTACATATTATGTCGGGTTCTCCTAGAAGTCATTACTCAGAGTAGCCTCAGCTCCATTACTCCCGAGA
Source organism: Daldinia bambusicola (assembly GCA_022478815.1). Lineage (NCBI taxonomy): Eukaryota > Fungi > Ascomycota > Sordariomycetes > Xylariales > Hypoxylaceae > Daldinia > Daldinia bambusicola. Next base: position 354,744 of record MU284084.1, read on the forward strand.
TGGAGGATAAGCTCGAAGCTATTATATTTGGCCAATTAAAGATTGCTGATATAGAGCAACTCTATGTATCCCCCCTTAAGCTGGCTAACTGGAACCTGTTTGCTCAGCTGCTTGGCGCCATGAGCGTGATCAATTTTACCAGTGTTACGGATCGATTTATTAACGATCTTGACCGAACCCTACAGGAGCTTACCGTGAGGAGTCCGACATCTTCGATTAGGGATCCCGAGGGCCAGGTGGAGTTAGTGCTGGGAGGCATGAAGCACCTGCATATAAAGATCGATACCGATGAAAGTTGGGACCAGGCCTGCGACTTTCTTGTGTCCCTGGCTAAGCTGTTTGCTCGGTCCCACGGCCAGAAGGTGAAGTCGGCATTTTGTCAAATATTAGATACGCTTCTCCTCCCCATCGCTGCCAAGGCTACCAACAAGCATTTCTCTTATCTGAAGTGGTCGGAGGTACTCAGCAATGTTAGCACTCGCTTGGCATCCATGTTTGTAAAGCCGCGCCACTGGCAGTCTGCTTTTCCGCTAACAGCGACGATGCTCTGCGTATCGTCCCCAGAGAATCTGAGCAACCAATGGCTACAGCTGATCCGAACGGCCCAGCCGAGACTCAAAGATCGCAACATGCGCCCCCTGTGTCTGCAGGTCATCTCACGGTTAATATGGGCTTATTTATATCGAACCACTAATACCATTGCTGGAGCTGGGCGAAAATTAGATGAAGTCATGCAAATGATCTTGCCTTCTACCAAGCGTACGTATTCGGCTGCGGATACCGCTTCGACGGGACCCTTGATACAAATTATTAGAATCATTGGCTACAAATACCCAGAATATTGCTGTGACAGCATTATATTTCCCTTAATAAATGCCGACCTTATTCAGAATAAGGACCTTAAAGTTGAACAGCTAGAGCCGGACAAGATAGTCATTGGGATCAGGGCGTTTCTAGCGGTCATGTCCGACTTAGAGAAGGGGGAGCGACCTCCATTCCCTCAACATTATCCTATCCCATCTACTTCCGATCGAGCCCCTCCGAGTTCACCGGTATCCATCTCAACTTCCAGCATGGTACCCACTAGCCCGATCCCATATGACCGCGATGAATCCTTATCACAGCCCGTACAAGTAGGCGCCTTGAGCGACGGCGCAAAAGCTCGGTACAAGCAGTTCTCGGAAGTCCTCGGTAAAATCACGATCATTTGCGACAATACCTTCGGAGGCCAAGCTGCACTTGACGAGAAGTTTAGCAGCCCAACAGGCCCGAAGACGCCCATCTCCGAGACTTTCAATTTTTCACGACGGGACGACCATCCAAGCCCTGCTGACCAAAAGCAGGCCTTCTACGAACTTCTCCATGTTGCCGTGCAGGCTCTGCCTCGCTGCCTTCCCGCCGATATATCTTTTAATTTACTTGTTAATCTTCTCTGCACGGGCACGGCCCACGTCCAGCATAATATCGCCGAATCTTCTGCCCAGGCCCTCAAATCGATTGCCCGGCAATCGTATGCGCACCAAGTCACGGTAGGATTTGCTCGGTTCATCTTCAATTTCGACGATCGCTACTCTACGATGTCTGATGGGGGAATGCTTGGACCCGGTCACATCGAAAGCACTCTTCGGCTTTACGTCGAGCTGCTGCAGATATGGAGGGACGAGATACGCCAGAAAACTAAAGACGCCGCGTCTGATATTGGAGACCCTAACGGTACCGAAAAGCGTGGAATGAAGCTAGACTTGTCCAGCATCTGGGCGGAAGTCGAACACGTAGAAGCCCGCGGGCTGTTTTTCCTGTGCTCGCAGTCCCGTAGGGTGCGGCACTTCGCGATAACGGTGTTGCGGCTCATAGTCGAATTCGACGCCGCCCTGGGCAAGGATAGCACGCAGGAGAAGGACACCGTGCGGCTGATTGATATCCTAGAGAATGACTCGGTGCAAGTAATGAATTTCAAGGACGAGCATCTATCTGTAGCAGAGCGGAGCCGGCTGCAGCGGGGCATGCAGAACAGCAACAACAAAGGGGCTCTAATTGAACTTTGCACCAGCGACGTCTCGTATGACACGACGCTCTGGTTTAAGATTTTCCCTAATTTCATACGGATTGCTTATGATCGATGTCCCTTCACTGTAACTATCGGCCGAGATCTAGTTTGCAACCGAATCCTGCAGATGTATAAGGGCATAGTTGTTCTCTCGGAACCGACTCGGGGTCTCTATTACGGGTCTGATCCTGGCAGTGCCAGATACACGGGAAGGACGCCGACGACGCAGCCTGACGTGCTCGTTGAACAATGGAAGCTGTACCTAACTTTTGCCTGTACAACGTTGACCGACTCCGGTACGACGATAAATGGCGTGTCGCCAAACAGCCAACACGCGCGGAAAGTGTCCAAAGCCACCGACAAGCTCGTATCGGCTAGGACGCTGTTCAAGTTTTTAATACCGCTACTCTTGGCGTCTTCGGCTTCCGTTCGTGAGGCGGTCGTGCTGGCCATGGGCTCGATCAACATTAATATATATCGAACGTTACTCGAGGAGTTGCAGGGACAAGTATCTCGATGTAATGACGACGCACGCGCCCGGATACATCAGCGGACCAATAGCGGCCCACGTAGAAATCGAAAACTGGACCTGCTGCGGACGGAGCTCACTTACGTGTATAAGTTAACGTGCCACTTTCTAAAGGAACCCGAGGTTTACCAAGATGACTGGATCCTAAATAATCTCTGTACGTACACGAAAGACCTGAAGCTTTTTCTCATGGATGGCGAAGTTCAGATGGATTGGGAATTTCAGAAACTGAGGAGGCATTACTGCGGCCTCGTCGAGGGGCTTTTTGAGGGAGTCAACCGCACGAAAGACCCATCTCGGTGGATGACGTTTGAGTCGCGAAAGTCATCTTTCACCCTGATGGAAGACTGGTGTGGATTCTCTCCGAACCAGATGCAGATCCGCCAGAGAGAAGACACGATGCGGCAGTCATTGATTGACCAGCAATCTCTTGGCGAAAGGGGCACTATAACCGCAGCTATGGAAATAGAGAAGAGAAATTTAAAGACAGCAGCTTTAAGTGCCATGGCGAGCCTTTGCGCTGGTCCAGTAAGTGTAACGACTGAGAGCGGTGCTACACTTCATTTCGACATGAGACGGATGTTGAACTGGGTGGAATCAATTTTCAGTTCGGGAAGTGACCGTGTCAATGTTATAGGAAGAAGAGCGCTGAAGAACCTGATCGTCTACAACAAGGATCATCCTTACCTCCTGGAGCACTGCATCGCGCGGTGCTACCTCACCGAAGTGCCGAAAGTGCTCGAGAGTTATTTCACGGTGATCACGGAGGTACTAATCGAGCATATCGATTACCCGTCGCCCTTCTGGAAATTGTTAGGACTGTGTTTATTTACCCTGGGAAGCGACCAAAGCGACATCCGATCCAAGTCAGCACACGTTCTCAGCGCCCTCGAGGAGAGACAGCTAGCCGCCCAGAGTTCCAAGATCCGAGACTTCGAGATCAGCATTGCAGATAAGACCAAGGCCGTCTACAAGTTGGCCCAGTTCGAGATTTCGAAACGTCTTGCGAAGCAGCATCCCGAGCTCGCCTTCCATATCTTCTCTGAGGTTACACTTTATTTCAAGAATCTCCCCGCGGGTGCGCAGCGCAATGTCGTGGCCGTCATCCTGCCCTGGATCCAGACCATTGAATTAAAGGTTGATCCGAATGGAGGGCCTACGGCCCAATCTTACGTTCTCCTTGCCAATCTCCTTGAAGTTACGATTAAATCCAGCGCCGCGCTTCACAACGAGGTACAGGCGCTTTGGCAAGCACTTGCTACTGGTCCGTTCCCTGGAAACGTTCGCCTTGTGCTTGATTTCATTATTTCTCTCTGCTTGGAACGGAGAGAGCAGAACTTCGTCGAGTACGCGAAACAAATAGTAGTCTTCTTATCAAGCACGCCTAGTACGCCGGGCATTAAAGTGGTCGAGTTTTTGTTGATGCAAATCTCTCCTAAAGCTATGGTCCCCAACGAGAAGAGAGACGTTGTTCCATCGCCTCCTGATCTTAGTCAACTACAGCTGCCTTATTGCGCCGATCTATCAGAAGCGTTACCCGTTGGAACTAAGCAGGCTGGGTTTTCTTTGGGACAATTATCCCTAATACTCTTGGTTGATTTGATGGTGTCGCCTGTGCAACTCAACACCGATAATCTAATAGTCTTGCTACAAGTCATCACGGTACTCTGGGATCACTATACGCCTCTCGTCCAGGAGCAAGCTCGGGAAATGTTGGTCCATCTAATTCACGAGCTTGTCGTCTCAAAAATGGACGAGGGAACTCCAACGGAAGTAAAGAAGTCAGTCGAGGACTTGATTGATGCGATTCGACGCCACGATCGTTCTGTAGTCTGGGGGTACGAAGAAAGCAATGGCAAAGTAGATGGCCGTGATAATAAGGTGCCGCAGAGCATGGAGCATCTTACCGCGGAAGTTGTCAAGACCTTTGAAATCACCTTCCCAGGAATCAAGGAACAATGGAGTCGTCTGTCGCTAACTTGGGCAACCTCGTGCCCGGTCAGGCATCTCGCATGTCGTTCATTCCAGATATTCCGTTGCATCCTTACCTCGCTCGATCAGCTGATGCTTGGCGACATGCTTGCCCGGTTGTCTAATACAATTGCGGACGAAGATACAGAGATTCAAACATTTTCCATGGAAATCCTGACTACCTTGAAAACCCTCATCTCAAAACTTGAGCCGGAGAAACTCGTATCATTCCCTCAGTTATTCTGGACAACGTGCGCGTGTCTAGACTCAATTAACGAGGTTGAATTCCTCGAAGCGATTGAAATGCTCAATGAGTTCTTAGAAAAGCTCGACTTCCACTCCCCGAGTATTCGGAAAGCTCTTATGGAAGGCCAACCTCCGAGATGGGAGGGTTCTTTCGAAGGCGTCCAGCCTCTACTCTATAAAGGCTTGAGATCGTCTCTTTGTCTCCAGCCTACACTCAACATCTTAGATAAGCTTGTTCAACTGCCAAGCTGTGATCTCATCGGAAATGATAACAGGCTCTTCTTTTCTATCATCGCCAATTTCCCTCGTTTCTTACATTCTATGGAACTTGGCCCTATCGATCAAGGAACTTTGCACACTGCAGAAATTCTTTTCGCGGTGGCCGAGGCTCAGGGATTGTCCTCAATATGCGCGGCTCTAGGAGCTTTTATGGAGTCGAGATACTCCTCCGGTAGGGAATTCATGGTTCAGCTGCTTGCTGCACTTCGCGAAATTTTCTTACCGCAGCTTGATTTCCAGATGTTAACGATGATACTGGGTTTCCTCACAAATAGCCTGCCTTGGATGAAGATCATGACTATGAGACTGCTATGTGTTATCATCCCCGAAACTGAGATGCGTAAGCCTGAGATTGCTAGTCATGGCTCAGACTTGATCTCTCCGCTCTTACGACTTTTACAGACGGAATATTGCATGGGTGCGTTAGAAGTTCTCGACAATATCATGAATATGTCTGGTACCCCGATGGATAAGCATTATATCCGCATGAGCATGACCAGCGCTGCGTCTAAAGATAGGAAAGATTATGAGACAACCCAGAGCCTATTTGGTATTCCGGAAGACTCCGGCTGGTCGATTCCTGTTCCGGCCAAGAAAACGGAGAATACAAGGGCAAATATACACGCTGCATTCTATATGTGCCAAGCGAACCCTGAGGACGGCGCAGCTACAGACCCGACACCGACACCGGAGGTTGCGTTCCACGCCGATGATTACAGATATGGATATTTCGAAATGCCAGAGCGAACCGATACTATGATGTCAGACGATGTCCAGGGCGACGGCCAGATGGCTGACTTAGTAACCAAGCTTGATAGTCTAGACGACTTCTTCGATGACATGTCACAGACGTCCCCTAGTGAGGGACGATCATCAAGAACCGTTACGGAATTCTCTCCCGAGAGCTACGAGTCCGGTGCTCGACTCTACGACGATGTCTTACCCATCCTCCACCAAGCCTCAACCAACACATCGTTCCAAAACGGCTTCGTAGACCGGATGCCGATGACGAAAGATACCAAGTCGAACACGATGAACCCGGGGGCCTTCAACCTCGCTGCATCATCAACAGCAGGAGCAACCGCGCGGCCGGGGCTGCACTCGCGGTCGATAACGTCGCCATCAGCGCCGACGTCGTGGGGCGGGCAGCCGCAGCTCAGCGAGCTGACGTCGGACGACGAGCTGACGGAGGACGTGTTCTCAGACGGGGACGACGAGCGGGCGGGCCAGGGGATGCCGGAGAGCTCGTTCTTCCTCGAGAACATGATCAAGCCGATCGCGCAGACGACGCGCACGCACATGCGGCGGCTCACGGGCGGCGGGCGGCGGGACACCGAGAGGCAGCGGGAGCTGTTCCGCGCGCGGCATCAGCAAATCTCGCCGCAGGTGCCCAAGGTGCCGAACTCGTTCCTGCCGCACAAGGCGAGCCCGTCGAACGGCGATATGTTGTAAATGTTGTGGTGTAAGAAGATAAGATAAGATGAGATGAGGTGAGGTGAGATGAGATGAGGTGAGGTGAGGTGAGATGAGATGAGGTGAGGTGAGATGAGATGAGAGAGGTATATGTTAGGGACCTTAATGCGGGACGAGAAACACGAGCACGAGCACGAGTACGGGGATGTTGATATCACTATTAATTAGGTACAGGCGCTTGGAGGGAGGTAACTGATGTAGTTGACATTTCACGAATCATGTAGCAGGTGGCCTTGGTTTGTTGGCGACGCGGAGTAGAGAAGTATGATATGATATCCATCTTGGTTGTATGTGAGCGCGTAGGGAATTGTGTCCCTGGAAGCGTTACATATCTGCCATGTAGTGTATCTCTAAGAGTAGAGAAGATATCCATGCGTTTGTATTGTAGTGAACTACAGTGAACTACTGTTCCATATATGGTACTTATGATGTTTTAAGACTCTTGGTTTAAATTTGTTTGTGTAAAAATTGCTTTCTGTTGAGATTATAGATATTAAGACGACAGAGGATGGCTTGAAGGCTGGGTTGAATAAAGGCAATATCCGGTACCTGTAGGCATAAACCTTATTAGGTACTAGACTTAATGAGCAATTACATACCTAGGTATACCTGGTAAGGAGCTAGAGGGTGTACTACGTAGGTACAATACCTGATGATTGGATACAAGGTGCTGGGATTTTAAACCTTATTAGAACGTAATAGTTCCACTTAGTCTGCCTCGGAGCGGAACTTTCCATCTGTTCATTGCATGAACTAAACCCAATTCGCTATTGTGGGGGAGCGGTCAGAGCCGGCAATTCAAGATATTTTTCTTAATCCAATTCCCAGTTCCTACATGAGACGTCGAGTACTAAGGAAATTTAGCTGACAAGTTCCCATAGTATTCACGTACAAATTAATTCTCACTCAATAGCGCATCATATTATAAGTCTCCAAGAGTGATTTAGACCCCGAAACTACCAGCCCCTTACCTTGTTTGGTACGCTTCTAGCACCAAGGACCTGATAATCAATTATCTTAATGATGCCGTAGTCAAGCGCGACTCCTCTAAAACTACATAAAATGGCGAAGCGCAAGTCTTATGGAGGCGAAGGGGGCCACTCCGGGAAGAAGCAAAAGACCGCACATGTGCATGATCCCCCTACCTCTGAAGATGTCTACAACGGAAGACAACTTCGCCAGCTTCTGGCTTTCGAGCAAGACCTTCGGAAAGCTAGGCACGGTATGTTGGTTCCAATTTGATCCTAGCTTATGACTTGTACCACTTTGATACTAACAGGATATACTCATAGGCCTCCAATCATTCAAAAACCTCCTCGATTGCATTGTCAACAACGAAGATAAGGACTCCGAGAAGTTTCACATATTACAGGAGTTTTTGGATTCCGTAAAGCCGCGAGAACAAGATGACGAAGTCCCCGTGTATCTCCCAGATATAATGGAATCGTGGAGCATGGCTGTACAATTAAATAACGAAAATGTCATGTCTGCCGTCGCCGTCGTACTCGCCCTTCTTCTTAAAGTTCTCTCTGGAAAAGTGAATATGGTGTCATATGGTTTAGGGATATGTCGGACCCTCCTCCAGAAGCGACAGCAGGAGCTCATCGCGAAAAATCTGTCGGCCGATAACGGCAAAGACTTCATAATATCACCTACATTAAGGCTTCTCAAAGAAGCAGTATGCTTCGATGGTGGAGCGCTTGCAGCCCCAATATTTAGAGCTAGGAACAACACGTTCAAATCGCTCGCTAGGAATATGGGTCTGAGATACCTGGGAGAAGGTTTTGAAGACCCTAAACGGCCATCCGTTAGGACCAACGCGATACGCTTTCTCCTAAGTAGCCTGAAGTTGCTCCATCTTGAAGCGAAGCGCGATCTATTGTCTCAGAAAGATATTGTGGCCGCGCTCATGAGACATATTAGAAAGGACCCTCCTTCGTTGATCCATGAAATATTAGATACTCTAAAAGCTTCTGTTATATTAGACAAGAAGCTACCGAAGGAGATCAAGATCAAAATTCTGAATGCGCATTCCCTTATCAGGATCGCAGAGCTTTACGGCTACCCGGAAGTCCCCACAGAGAATGAGGATGAACCAGAGCGTGAGCGTCCGACGGTTGAGGATTCTGTCCACGCTTTTCTCACCGCTGCTTGTACTGATTCCGATGCTGGAATTCGTCGATCAGAACATGGTTACTACCCCGAGGGCGTAGATCCCAACGCAGTACCATCAGCGGCCAACGACGATCAGCCCGTGAATTTTGGTATCGACAGTATTCCGTGGATGAGTAAATTTGAGAATGATGTACCTGTACGGAATTCCCTGTTGGCGGAATTCATCCAGACGTTACGACCATGGTCCAGCACCAAACAGAACGAGCTCCTTGTCGCTATTTTCGAAGCATCGCCCGAATTGGTGGCCAACTATTTTTGTCAAAAGAAGTCGTTCGCATTTGATCCAAAGCTAACAGCTACCTGGATTGGTTACGCCGCCTTGCTTTACAATACCGTTCAATTACCAATTCCCTCTTGGTTCGGGCACGCCAAAGGCTATGCAAGGGTTCCACCTCCTACCTCCGTGATGCTTGGAAATATAATGCCACTGCCTATGACGCCGAAAGCTATAGCACGATGCCTCTCCATAAAATCTAAGCTGGCTTCTTTCTATGCAATTCGTCTTCTAACACTATCTTTGCAGAAGCTAGGGCGGGCGCTGGAAATGTACCAAGAGGCGTCATCATCATCTGATTCTCTTTGGGAAGAGGCAGCTCGTCGACTTCTGGATGAATTTTATCAGAAAATACCGGACATCAAGGAGATTATTAAATGTTATCTTGCCATGGAGCAAAATGATCTACTTCAACGGCAAGCAGCAAGCCGCTTACTATTACTCTACTACGAAGTCATCCCCCAGGTTGCGCTAAGGGCTAAGTTTGATGTCTCGCCAATACTTTCATCTACTATCAAAAGGGTCGAGGCATCTGATAAAATGGACGAAAATACAGTGATGTCCCTATTGGAACTCGAAAACTTATGCGCCATTGCAAAATATTCCCCAAACATGCGATGGTTTGCTCGAACTTCCGATACAACTCACTCTCCATTCACAACCCTCTTACGACTATCTATTGAAAAGACGACTGGGCTATCTAATGAGAGCTTAGATGGTGTCCTATATTGGGTTGCCAGCGAACACCAGCTGGTAGAAGATCGACCAAACTCTCCCGGATTATGCCCCTTAATTGCAGCTTTGAAGAGCCCTGAAACTGTCGATTCAGCGATCTGGACGTTCTTGAACAACTGCGCTGAACGCTGTGCTAGAACACCGGTCAAGTACCTTGAGATGATTGAAGAACAGTTGCATAGAGCTGAGGTCTCTGAAGACGAAGGCACGGTAACTTGCCCTCTTATGATGACTATTGCTGAGCAGATTCCTTTCTTCAATTCGTCTTCTCCCAGCAAGGCTACACTTAAAGCATTCGTCCAATTCCTTTCAGAGTATCTTGGATATTCACTCGCCGCCGGTGTAAGCAAGGCTTTCATAGATGCTTCGAAAGAACTTTTCTCTACTGGCCTCATAGACCAAAAGCTTAGAGAAAAGCTACGCGTCCCGAAAAGGAAGAAGCATATACAGGAAGCGAAAGAGCATCACACGAATCATAACGCTTTACTTCCCAATGGTCAAAGTGACCAGGCTGTCATGGAAGTGGGCAGTGATTCAATTGCACAAATCCAACCCCACGATCTAGAACAGAGGCTTGCAGTGCCAATCACTACGATCAAAGATAATTCGCTATCTAAATGGACAACTAAGACACCCGAAGAACTTGTGGAGGAGGGCTATGCATCTTCATTAATTCGGTTACTTCTATCTGAGCATTCGAGCATCAGGAAGGAAGCATTGGTTAATATAATCAAGGTGGCTGCGAAGATCAAGGAGTCGACGTACGAAAACAACGAACAAGTTTGGCTCCTACTAATGGAACTCACCGAATCAGCACGGGATTCTCTTGATGATGGACCACTACCGAGTGTGATCGTCGCCTTCGCCTGCAAGGCTCTCGAAGTGCTAATTAATCCTTTGCATTGCCTCTATGAGAAGGTGAATCTGTTCCTCACTAGCGGTCCAGTATGGTCATTGGATAAGATACCTCTGATACAAGCTATTCTCCAGGAGGGCCCAACAGAAGACGGTACTTTCTATTCTGAAGTCAGCTGGCTCCTGGGGTTCTTACTTGAGAGCTTACGAACACCTGGGGATGTGGGCTTATTTCATAAACGCAGAGTTCCTGAGAGGTTATTTGCCCTGATGTCCAACCCCTTTATGGGACCTAATCTGAGGACGCAAATCCTGAGGATTGTGTACAGGATGTCGACTATTGAAGGGGGCAGTGATACTTTGATTACAAGGTTCGGAGCGGTCAGTTGGTTGCTAGCGCAAAGGGATATAGCGACGGACACCGTTGAGCGAGGAGTGTGTGAAGCGTTAATTAGAAGATTATGGGATACCTGTGACCAAAAACGCATTTCGGCATGGAGTAAAGGCGGTGTTGAGAGGATCGTAGGACAATGAATACTTGCACATACCGCCAAAGCATAACCCCTTTTTAGTGTATAAAGGTTAATGCAAAGCTGTTTACGGATCTTACCCTAAAGTACCTACAAATAATATATGAAAGTTACCTATTTGATAGAAGGTTATTTCATTAATTATGTCACATAGAATTGCATGCTTTATATGCAGATCTGTAGTACACTTAGGTAATAATTGTACAACTCGTAGCTGACCCGATTTAGGCATCAAAAGCTTGCAGATATTGACCCGCTCAGGCCAGCGTGACGCTAAATTAGCTGTGCGATACAGGTGCATAGTACGTCAGGGTTGCCCTGTGCCTGCTGCCAATCCCTCGGTACATATATGTACAAGTCGTGCGTCTTTTGGGGATACTTTGTTCAAAGTACATCACATGTATGTATCAACGTGTCTGAGTACCTAAGTACCTAAGTACCTCACTCTTACCCCGAAAGATGGGGACACGGGCCACTTTCTGTATTTCCCAGTTCTCAGTTCTCACATCTTCACCTGGGCAAGTCTTCCCCAAAGAAATAATTTGGTATTTGGACAAAATGTTTTGACGTCGGCCTGGCCTACTACAACTTCCATGTAACATCCTCTGATCATACTGCAACGATACGACATACGACACTACATAAAGACGCTTCCCTCCCCTTAGCCACTAAAGCTACTAAGGTTACCACATTACACATCACATTTAATTCGTGAAAACGTCCGAATCTTAAATGCGTCCTTGAGATACACCACCGCCACTTTCCCCCTACACGTCGCTATTCTCTCATCTGTGGTAGCTTATACCCTCTTCATCCGATTGATTTATCCTGTCAATTAACGCGCCTTATCCTCCAATTCCAATTAACATCAAAAAACTTTGTTTGTTTTTATGAACGACATAACTCCCTTCTAGGGAACCCCTCGCCATACCTTGAACTCGACCGGTGTCGCCAACAAAATAAGAAGAAAAAAAAAGAAAAGAAAAAAAAAATATCCTCGTCACGCTCTCACTTACTCTTTCACCCCGCACAGGACTGACACCCCCCAAAAGACCTTTTTTTAAAGAGAGAGCCTTGCTTAGCGAACTCACGATCATTTATCCTCCAGTTTCTCCTAGAACTGTTTACCCTTTGAAGGTGGATGCTTTCCACCTCTCCTCACCTCATATACATACTATTCAAATTTAGATACTTACTCGGCCTCAAATGATATGGCATTACGGTATACTGTAGACGCGCTCATATTCCTGCGCGAGTCGCCTTTGTGCGTCAAGCCAGTTGCGCTTCCTCCTGCAGAAGAATGGATGGGGTACGTTTAAATTGACGACGAATGATGAAGTTGATTTTTACTTTACCACCATGCTAATAGCTTGTCTAGCCCACCGCCTGAAACCTTTCGCAACAACCAAGGTAACAAACCTGGAACTGAGAGAAGAAGCAATGACAACTCCTTATTAGACCCATCTAATAGGCGAGTGGGGATTGACCGCCACACGTCGCGAAATGCTGGGGGTATGTTGTATATTGATCTTCCTCTATTTGCCTTACTCTTTTCTAACTTATTTTTCTAGCCTCTGAAGATATTATCCTCGGTCCCCCGCGAACTACCTTCTCATCAGCTACCCTCACAAGGGCCAACAAACCTTTTGACAATGATAAGACTTTGAAAGATACCGATACTCGAGACCGCTTCGCCTTCCGCTCACGAAATGGTGATTCTGATAATTCTGAGCGCTTCCGTGATCGCGATCGCGACACCCGGAATGGATTCCGCCGACGGGGTGATGCAGACCAAGACAATGAGGGGTGGAGCACTGTCAAGCCCCGTAAAAGTTTTGGACATGAAGGCGCCGAACGATTCCATGGTCGTATGGGCGACCGTCCTGACCGTTTTGGAGCAGATCGCCGACCGCGCGATCAAGACGACCATGAAAATGGGGATCGGCCCCGTCGCAATTTTGGAGAGTTTGCCAAGGATAAAGAAGGAGAAGATAGTGACAAACCTCGTAGAAATGGTTTGAATAGGAACAGAACCGACCAACCTTGGTTACGAGACAACGATACTTCCGCGCCTCGTGAGCGTTTTGACAGATCCAAGAGCTGGAGAGACAGGGCTGGAAACGAGCCTTCGGGTGAAGGGCAGCAGGATAGACCCAGAGAACGAACATTTGAACGAAGATGGGACCGAGACCGGGATCAGCGTCAGGAACGGGAACCGGAATGGCTTGATGAGCCCGTCGAGGAGCAGTCCCAAGTGCACACTCAAGAGGACTTCAAGAAGTTTATGGAGAGTATGAAGGCTGGCAAGAACCCAGCCAAGGCTGAGCCGGCCCCCACGTCGGTCATTGAGACATCGGCAGTAAGTGAGAAGGTCGAAGCCGAGAAGACCAAGGTCAAGTCAGCGCCTGCCATAGAGACAGGACCTGATAAATTTTTCGCTGCATTTGCACAAAGTTCAAGCATCGAAACGCCAGCTATTACTGGCGATGCTACTAAGGAGAATTCTGTTCCTGTTATGAAGCCAAAGACAGGGTCTCGATTCCAGAAGCTTTTTTCATCTAAAGAGGAATCTCCACGTCAGGTTGATCCTCCAACTCCTGCTGCTAGTGCTCCACCGGCCGGCGAGGCGAACCCCCTATTTAATCCAGGTGGCTCGCAACCACAAAAGGAGAAAGAGAAGGCTGCCTTCCAGGCATTATTGCAGAAATTGCAGAAACAAACCCTCCAGGCTACTACACCGCCTTCGGGCGGGTTTTCTGAGCCCCCCAGTCATGTGATGTCTTCTCCCGGCCCTTACCAGCCTTATGTGCAGGAACGCCGCGAGGAGCCGCTTGTTCGCGGGCCTCCTCCAGGACAAGATGTCCACACTCCTAGGCCGCAAGTCCATCCGCAATTCGCTGCTGGAATGCGCTCAGAACAGCAGGTTTTGCAAGACCTAATTGGCCAGCGGCAGAACGCAGTGCGTTCTGACCAACCGCCCAGCCGTAATAGCAACAGTAATGCTGAGTTCCTCATGACTCTAATGCAGAGCGCCAGAGCAGTGCCAGAAAGCCAGAGAAATGAGCAGCTTGCTATGAGAATGCCGCAACCCTCAAGACCAGCACAAATTCTTCCTACACCGGACAGAGAGATGGATTATCAGCATGACCGTGGCTCTGTCCAACATCAAGTTGGCCGTCCCACCACCTTGCCGAGCTTTTTTGATGAAGCTCCAATTCATCATAGAGAACCGGACAGTCGTCCGCAACAGCCCACCCAGATTCTTCAACGTCAGGTTCCTCCGGGCTTAGATCAAATTCATCCAACTGCTTGGATGCAAAACAATGGCCAGCAACTGCCTCCTCCAGGTCGACCTATGATTCCCCCTCCTGGGCTAGCTGGGAACCCTCGCAACGGACCCATCCCGGGAGCATTCCCTCCAGGAAACTTCCCCATGGCTGCATTTCCTCCTGATGGAATAGTTGGCCCCCCGCGCAACATGGCACCGCCTCCGGGCTTCTTTGGTGGACCACCACCACCGGGATTCATACCTCCAGGACTCCCTGGTTTCCAAGGACCGGATAACGTAGCATTCGGTTTCGATCATCGCGGTATGCCTCCTCCCGGTACTTTCCGTCGGAACTAGGAATTTCCCCCATCTTACTACTTTGAGGAGTGAGCATTGCGTCGCACCTGGTTCGGATATAACCCTCCTGAAGACGACTGTGGCATATTCCTAATATTTTCCTGTAGTGACTGGATTAAGCAAGGGCGACGGGATGCTTGTGTGTATTGGTAGGGACAGGTGATGATGAAGATAAGGGACGAAAGGGCAAGAGTCAACTTGATTCCTTGTTTTTCTCCTTGGAAGCAAAAAGGGATTATAACGCTTGTACTATTGTAACAAAACCCCCTCCTTGCTCGCCTGCAACGACAGCAAAAAGTCAAAGCCAGATTTAGTCTAGAACCAACCAAGTAGAGGCTTCCTGCCCTGCCAATGATCCTATTGTCGGGGTTTTGTATGTCTCTGCGCCAAAAGCAAAATACAACCAGGTTCACAGAGCAATGCTTAGCTTGTGCGATGTCTTGATAGTAATGTAGTAATGAGGATGAATTATGAAACTCGATACCTTAACAAATGATTCGGGGGGGTTTTCACTTCCATCTTTTTCTTCTTTTTAAGCACTTTACAATCTTGGTCCCGTGCGATATGTCACCGCATCTACCTACCTAACCTAACCTACCCTAGGTACAGAGGTATAGAGGTATATATAGTGCTTTCGGACATAAATCAGGACCTCCGGACAATCCAAAGGGAACGGAGTTCGGATGAAGGGAAAAGAAAAGAAAAGAAAAGAAAAATAATAATGAGGCCAGACCTGACAAGGAGGAAAGCAGACATTTCCCTGCTTGTGATTTTGCTTACCTACAGCTTCGGGTATGCACCTCACTATGTATGATACATACAATATTAGGGTAGGTAGGTAAGGTACCAGGTATACGGATTCGCATCCTGGTTTGTAAGGGAAGAGGAGGTAAGCAGACGATAACACGTACATCTTTTGAGACGTGAGGTATCGTATTCGGAACCCCGGAGGCGGGAAAGACGCTGACAAATGTATATTAAAGTGAGTGTAGGTAAGATAAAGGGAGTTTGTGTATTACGCGCAGGGGGGGATTGGTATAGTAAGTAGGGCAGGGGAGGGCAAGGGTAGTGAGACTACCTAGTATAGGACGAGTAAAATAATCAGGAGTCTTCTCTCTCTTCTAAGTTATCTAGAAAATCAGTTTGGCCTAGACAACTAACATAGATAAGCACCATAGTCAAACCACCCAAGCCGTAAAATAATGCTCAACTGAATTCTCGAATAGGAGGTAAATAGTAGTATGTCTATAATTTGGGATTATATTTCGGGCGGCCAAGTACCTAACACAAAAGCTGCATTTGTATAACTTAACCAACCGACCGACCGACCAACCAATCTTCTCCCCCCCTCCCCTTTTCCCTAGTTTTGCTTCTTCTTCTTGGTATGCGGAATTCTATGCAGCAACGAAACGAAACGAAACGATACGAAACGATACGTAAACGCTCGCTCTCTCTCAAGATGCCCAACTCCTCCAACGCCACGCCACGCATCCGTTTGCCAAATGATTATGTGCAATTGCATGCTTTGCTATCGATCCCACCCTTCTCCTCCTTCTATCTGAACTTCCTACTCTCCAAACACTCGGCAGATTTACTACCCAAGAAAGAACCAAGTGCTACTCAGGTTCTTACGGCATTGGTCTTTGGGCGCTTTGCCTTGTGTCTGTCCGTCCGTTTGTCTGTCTGCACGTTAAACGATGTCCTTACAGAGCTATCTTGCTGCCCCTTTCTCAGCTCTTCTTCAAGCCGAAGATGTTACGCTTTTTCTTCTCCTTTTCTAACTTGTGCGGTTTGCCTCCACTCGATGTTGGTCTCACGTCACTCCCATTTGACGGCTTTGGCGCGTGAAGTGACATATTGCCCATCGCTTGCGTAGGCGGAGCATGGGTCGGAGGAGCATGAGACCCGCCACCTATCCTTGGCCCGCCCGGCAGCCCGCCCGGTATTGCAGGCCGAGGGGGTGCTTGTCCTAGGGGTAGACGTTGACCACCCGGTGGCGGGGTAACCATCGGTGGGGGAGCAGGTCGTTCGAATAAGTGTGCGGGTGCCCTTTGGGGTGGTCTCTCCATAGGTATATCGAGCCTTCTCTTGTCTACACCTAGGTCACCCACCTGCCTCACAAATAGCTCTGGTGTGAGCATATGGCTAGTTGCTAGGAAAACGTCGCGGTTTAGGGCCGCGCTGACCTCGTAACACGAACGCGACTCGGAGAACGTTGCTCCACCAGCCATAAAGACGATGATGCGTTGCCTATTATCTACAACACGTCTACCGGCACCAGCCCAACTAGGTTTCGCTGCTCGCAGGGAGCCCTGACCTATGAGCGCGTCCTCGTTTGGGTCGAGTGGAGGCTTAACATAAGGAAATACTGTCTGATCCAAAGCGCCTCTACATAGGTACTCCAGCATGGTTTTCACGGCAGGGTTGAATCGTGACATATAACTATCCTCGGGAATCGGCACCTTCGTGTCAATGGGGAATAGGGGCTTTATGTCTTTACGAACGTCCTTAAGACCATGTGTTGTACGACCACCGAGCAATTCCAAATTTGATATAATCTCGCCGTCTTGGGGTGGTAAAGACGCATGCGCCAATAACCTCTGGATATCTTCAGGGATAACACCGTCTCTATAAAGGAGATACATCATTATGAGGCGGAGACGATCCGACTGAGTAACAGCTTCGTCGTCTAAGAGGCGAACAATCGCATCGAGTACATTTTTCGGTTTTCGATTGTCTTCGTCAAGGCCCGTAGCCATGTCCTGTTCTGTAGGTGACATTTCAGCAAGCTTATGGTGTTGAAAGATGTTCATACACTCTTGCGCCATGGTGAGATGGAGGGAATATGCTTCTTTCATCTCCTGAAATTGCGGCAGCCCTGCCATCATATCTTTAATTGCATTTAGACTGGTTGTGTCGCTGTTCGAATTGGTGAAATGCGGATTTTGATCGAGGAACTTCTGGAAGTCGCTCATCAACTTATCGATTGTATCCTTCATATGTCTGTGCCGGTTTTCGACCCAAACTTTGTCTTTTTCTGTGAGCTCCATATCCTTCTCTTCCGCATCTGGGGATCCCTCGTTAACAATCATATGGAACGTCGTCTTTTCTCCGTCCTTGATTGGTAGTAGATCGTGTGCCATAGCCTGGTATGTAAATTCATGTACCAATGGAGCCATTAGATCCATCGATCTATCTGTCACTATTAGAACTCCCTGCGGACGGGAGCTTGGCGGCGGAAAATTAGGGTTCCATTGTGCATATTCGTCAAGCTCCTCCGATATAAAACGAGCTAGATGCGACGATAGTACACTAGCCTCATGTATTGGATTTTGCGGCCGATAGTAGCGGACCTTGGGATACTCGCCGAGGGTTACACATAACCCAGTGATCTATTGATATTTAAGTTAGACAGTGGGATCGGACGAAAATCAATGTGATTTCGCAAACCTTCTGAGCCAAATCTTGCATGTGCTTCCTTATAAGTCCATTGCAAGCGGGATGGTATAGAATTGGAAAGCTCCAGGGGTCTCGAAACGTGACAAGGTGCGATTCGCGAGGATAATAGTCGATTGAGAGTGTCTCGAAGCCCGCGATCTGTTGCTTTGCCAGGGGAGAACCGTCTATCCGCCTCCTCAGCTGAGGATCAAGCACCGTAGTCCATACCAAAAAACATCTTCGATACCTCCGTCGTTCGATATCGGCCAGGAGACAATCGACAATGTGAGGCTGCGGTGATAGTATATATATAGCGTCCATACTCTGGTTCATATCTCTCCGGTCTTCGATTTTTTCGATGTCTACAGCACTGCCTTCAGCCAATGCGCTAGAGACAGGACGAGGTCGGGTAACATACTCGCAATGTTATGATTAAGGATATCATCTTCTTTGACGACATTGTCAATTATTTTCTTGGACTCGGTGTCGACAACAAGAACTTTCCACTGTTCGCAGCATCGTGTTAATACTAGTGGTCTCCACGATAAATAGGGGGTGTTAAATAGGGGATAAAAGCTTACATCGCCAGCAGTAATGTTTTTGACGGTATTTATGAGAACTGTACTCGAGAGAAGGGACGGCCCGTAATGTTAGCTTTACTGCGAACCAGCTTTTTTTTTTTTTTTTTTTTTTTTCTTTCTTCTTTCTTTTGACTGGGGAGAAAAAAAAAAGGTCGAGTTCCTAGCCTCGTGAAGATACAGGGGTCTTCTCACCGTCGCGTTGTTCTTCAATTATAGATACTCCCATTTTGCCTCTCAGCCCGTAGGCGCTATGGAGATTTTATGGCGACACGCTATTCGTATTAATTCGTAATGGTGGAAGGAAAAGGAACGGCGTGTTGTATGGTTGGCAAGTTCGAGAAGTAAGACGTAGGTAAGCTCCTACAAATACCTATTAACCAACAGTGTCGCTATCGCTAGTCGTTTCTCTGTACGAGTAACGAGAGTTCCGACGGGCGCGGGTGGTGACAAGAGATCGACGTAAGAAGCGTTCAGCTGTATGACCGGAGTATATGCAAGTTTGTTGGTATCGATGAACACATTACACCTGGCAACGTGGTAAGAAGATTGAGTTTCAGAGAGACGGGACCGCGAGAATGTAGTAATGTAGTAATGTAGTAATGTGGTAATATGGTAATGTGGTTCCTTGGCCCTTGGCGGGGTTCGGTTTCAGGGCGCCAATCCGCTAATGCGACCGAGTTGGACATTGGAAAAAAAAAAGCCCCCACTTCTGCTAACTAGCGGACACTTACCTACACTACAGGTACATATGTGGGTTACCCGGAGGTACCTAGGGATTATCACAACTTGTATATTTTTATATCTACATGTACCTTACCTTATATCAAAGTACCTACATAAGTAGGCACGTGTAATGGAATTGCTGATTGATTATAACGTGACCTAACTGGATGCACGAATGCATACCTAAGGTATGAGCTAGGTACACGCGTTCACGTGTATGGATACCTCAATGCAGCTATCCCGGAGCACAGTTCGTTGCTGCAGCTTTAACTCTACCTACTTGAGATGGTTAGAGTTGCGGGACGTCATACATAGTGCGACGGATTAAGCGTCCATCGAAATTCTAGTTGATGGAGATACTTATGGAGTACCTAGTAGGTTAATACCTTAGTAAATCAAGACACAGATAATGGACTATGTACTATATAATTAACCCAGCCACCCGAATTATATCGTCCTTTTTATTATAGTAGAATAATCAGACTAAAGTCTATCGACAGTCTATAAAAAAAGGGGTATCTCATACGATTAGTTGGTCTCAGACCGATTCTTAATGCAATATGCGCGTCATGATATAATATTGAATAAAGACGTGCCGTGTTTTATCCGGAACCCAGGTATTTCTCCACATCTGAATTGCTGTAGAGCTGTCGTCGGAGCTTCTCATGCCGCTTCTTATCCTCCAAGGCCATCTTCCGCATCTTTTTGGCGTCATAAGTCTTTGCTTTCTCCTTCTTGGCCGGTAGGTTCTTTGGTACCTGGACTCCAATTCCCAGGGTATCGTTCTTCGGCTTCACTTTGATAGGATGCTGCATACCTTGTTGCTCAACGCCTAGCCCCTTTCGTGAATCTGGATCCCAGCCTTGAGACTGGAGGACATTCAAACCCATCCGCGACCGGTCTAGAGCCGAAGGCGGATGTGAATGAGCCAAGCAGACTTGATGCGCTATCGAGGCCTCATGTGGTCGAGAATTCGTCTTCTCTTTCTCATTGGGGTCAGACTCGTTTTCAAGGGGTTCCTCTAAAGGTAGTTGACAAATCTCACAAGCTCGAGGGGCGGTAGTAGCACCTGATGTTTCTGCTGAGCTTGATTGGCTAGTTTCCTTTTCCTTGGGCAATACAATGCTCAAGTATAAATCAGCTACAGATTTGGAGGATTTCGCAGGTGTATCCTCTTCTGTGGTGCTAAGATTGCCTGAAGAAGCTGGGACGAAAACAACTCGTTTTCGCTTTAACCCTGATCCAAAAGGTCGCTTGTGTTGAAGAGGAACGTCGTATTCGGGATCACTCCACTCATCGGATGCCATTTTGTTAATTAACAAATTCCAGTCGCCCAGCCTGAAAATTGGATTTGCAGGTCGCCGAACGCTTATATGTGCTACTGTATGTAGGAGGAAATAAAGGAATTGTGAAGGAGATAAGTTGGTAAGGTCGGAAGGGCTGAAGAGATGATGAGGCGAAATCCCAAGTGCAGGGATGTTGTATCTATGTACTTGAGTAATGTGGGTCATATCTCGGCGCGCTCAGCCTTGCATTTCCGATCTGTCGCTTGCTGTCACCCCCTGTCGGTGCTTTTTTAGTGGTGGTAAGGATCCTAAAGGACAGAAAAAAGTTGTCGTCACAACCCCCTGTACACGTTATACACGCTATTCACGGATTGCTTAGAAATGGATGCTTCCGTCAGCTAAACTTCTCAACGCACAATTTCTTCTCAACCTTTTTTTTTTCTTTAACCCTTCCATTATATCTCTCTGGGAATTATGCCAATTCCTTTTCTCTACAACATATTCACCAATGGCGCCCCGGCTTGGGTGCCCGGGTGGGCGCGCGACCCTTGGACCCTATTCCAAATCGGAGCTGTCGCCACGTTCCTATACCTTTCGAAACGATACTTCAGCGGAACTTCGACTGTAGCAGAGCGTAAAATGCACGGCCGAGTGGTTATGATAACGGGCGGAACATCAGGAATAGGCGCCACTGTGACACGGAATTTGGCTGAACGAGGAGCGCAAATCGTCCTTCTTACACACCTACCACCGTCGAACCCTTTCCTGGCCGATTATATCGGGGAGCTGCGTCAACAAACAAAAAACCAAATGATATATGCAGAGCAGGTCGACCTCTCTTCTTTACATAGCATTCGTAAATTCGCTACAAAATGGATCGATAACGCACCGCCTCGCCGATTGGATATGTTGATTTTATGTGCTGCTACTGTCACACCGCCAGGGGGTCAACGCATAGAGACGGAGGAAGGAATTGAAGAGATGTGGATGGTAAATTATCTTGCCAACTTCCATCTGTTGGGAATATTAAGTCCAGCTCTCCGAGCCCAACCTTTCGACCGTGACGTACGAATCATTATTCCGACCTGTTCCTCTTACATCCGATCTCCTTCGCTAAACAATGCGCTCGTTAAAAAGGAATGGACTCCGGGAAAAGCCTATGCTCGAAGCAAGTTGGCGTTGATGGTGTTTGGCCAAGCATACCAAAAACATCTCGATGCGTATAAACGACCGGATCAACTTCCAATGAACTCCCGAGTTATATTTGTTGATCCCGGCCTTACGCGCACCCCCGGAATGCGGCGTTGGCTAACACGTGGCTCACTTTGGGGGCTTGCGATTTATCTGATCTCTTATCTAGTACCATGGTTCGTACTAAAAAGCCCGGAAATGGGTGCTCAGTCTATTCTTCACGCTGTGATGGATCCAAGGCTAGGGATGGGACCAGGCGGCAAGCTTATCAAGGAATGTTCCGAGGTCGATTTTGCGAGGATGGAGGTAAAGGACGAAGAGGTAGCAAAGAAGCTATGGGAAGCTAGTGACAAGCTTATTGAGAAGACCGAGAAGGAACAAGCAGCGCTGAGAGTCTTGGAAAAGAAAAAGCAAGAGTTAAAAGAGAAGGAGAAGAAGGAGGCAGAAAAGGTTGAGGAGTTTGATTCGTTAATAAATACGATCAAGAAGGGGAAGGAGACCGAAAAGAAGACTTCGAGACGGAAAGGCAAGAAGGCTTCATCATGAATAGACTTCCTAAAACTAGTTTAATACTAGGTACCTAAGGTAATTATCCTCGGTCTAATTCTCTTGTCAAATATACGAAGAATACAATAAGAACAAACAAAGAAATATGTAAGTGTACTCTAGTGCATATACTTGACATGGTAGAACACATCCAAGATACAACCAATCTGCAGTACCTGTCTACCTGACTTTCCAATGGAATATTGCACTCAAGCTTTCGGAAACTGACGAAGGTACCTACATATGTAATTGATAATTAAACCGATAAGACATTATAAAGATATTGCGGTCGCGCGCGTGCCGAGACGGCGGCCACGGCCGAGCATGCGCGCTTGCATGGGCGCTTGCATGGAAATTTTAGCGTATGGATGCATCATTATTGCATGAGTTGGATCAACATGCCGTATAGGCATTATGCATTTGAATAAGATCCATGGATGAGAATGCAACAGAGTTCCACCATAGGGCAGCATTAATTAATACCCCAGGAAATACCATTTATTGTAAATGTCTTCTTATCTCCAATTTCTAATTCATTTTCTTTTTATTTACTTCAAAGGACGGAATATACCTAGGTACCAACCTACCGTATCTACTTACCTAACCTAACCTATATAATGTTACGACACTCGGCTTCTCAAGTCTTCGGCTCAAAGCACCCTGCTTTATCCGCACGTGAAAATGACGGCATTGGACGCCCCCCTTGGGTTAGTTTTTCAATTCAATTCAATTCCATACCTCAGCTACCTTAGCTCGCTCCCCTTATCCTAATTTACATAGTACTAACAACTCTCCATTTATTAGCTGTCGCTCAACACACCAAGAAATCAGTTGTCGGTACAGAGCCCGCATCGCAAATCCGGCAGCACATTTCCAGATGTCTCATCTTTAAACTCTCCATCTCAGCCGTCTTACTCTCAAGAGCCGATCGCAATACCGATGCCGACCTCGGTTCCGGCTCCGGCTCCGGCTATTCAGCCACTACTGCTTCCCGGTCATATGCCGCAGAGTTTCGCGACGTCGATGCCTTTTACTTCAACTTTGACAACTGTGATAATGGACGCCTCTAGTCTACATCCTGTTTTCTTTACGGAAAGATTGCGGAAGTCGCCGTTCGTGGTTGATAGGGCGGAAGCAATTAGTCCCGTCGCATATGGATACGGCTACCAGGAAACCCAACGGAGGATTGATGGAGCTGTTCCCTCCATGTTATGAGGAACGTTTATCCTGGAGGATAGGCGCAGATAATCGTTAGGAAATACTATCGCTGCCAATAACTAGAGTGGTCAAATGCTCTTCATAGACGATCTACAACCCTTACTATATCACATAGCAATTCATTTGCTGATTACAGAATCAAATTCATCATAATGGCTAAAAAGCTGCTTACATTTACTTGAACCAATCTCTTTATTAAAAGCATAGAACTGTATGTACATAGCTACAAAAGCAGAATACACTTGGTATCCTAAAGCAATTACCCCCGGCTCAAGTACAGACGCCAACAAAAGGGACAACGTAGGGCCACTTTTCTTTTCCCTATTCATAAGCTCTGATATCGAATCGTCAGCCTAGAACAAAACGCCGTTACAATTACAACAAATCAAAAGGCTTATCCCGCTTCTTTTCCCTTGGCACAAATTGCTAGCTGCCAGCCCAATAATGGGTATCCCTTAAACCTTTTTAAAAGAACGTGTACGTAATACGTTATTGTGCCTTTGAGCTTCATCCCGTAGCATTCTTGACCGCGATCACAATAGCGACAATGATCAAGACGACTACTACGATGAGCAGCGCCATCAACTTGACGTTCTTCCACCACATCTGCCTCTTGAGCCCGCGGCTGCGCACCCTGAACTCGCGCGCGCTGCCGCCCAGGCGGTCCGTCTTATCAACAAGCAAGTCGATGCGCTCGCCGCGCTCGAGCAGGCCCTCGATGTTGCGGGTCATGATGCCGCGGACGTCGTCAATTTCGCGCTGGACATTGGAGATGGCGTCGTCGCGGCCGCCGCTCGTGGTGCCGAACTCGACCATGAGGCCCTTGAGCTCGGCGTTGAAGCTGCCGGCGCCGTAGTTCGGCATGTCGGCGAAGTCGGTCGTCTCGGCGGCGAACTCGTCGAAGAAGCGCTTGCGGATCTCGAACAGGAACCCGAAGGGCACCCGGCGGCCCAGCGACGACTCCGCGATCACGAGGAACGTCAGGCCGCCGGCGGACGGGTTACCCGGGTGCGCCGACGGCGCCTCCGATATGTAGTGGATGTGATGCGAGCCGTGCGTGTACGTGAGCTTCTGTGGGCTGTCGTGGCCGATCTTGGGGAGGATGAGGGAGGCGAGCGACGAGGTTTGCGACGAGGCAGAGGTCGTGCATTCGGCTAGGATAGTGGTGTGATGGGCGATGCATGAACTGTGTTTGTTAGCTACGCTAATTGGTTCCCTTTTTTTTGATGGATCGGGAGACGTACTAGAGAAGTGGAGTTTGAGGTGTCGAGGAGGACGCCATTTTGAATTGATGTATTATACGAAAGCACTCGATTGATGGACTTTGTAAGAAAAATAGCTAATTAGTTATTCAAAGCCTGATGGTGATGATGACAGTTATGATGATATTCGTCGTTCTTGGTCTTGCATTAGCCAGTAATCTAGGAGAGGAATATCTAGGAGAGAGGGACTTTCAAATGTAGGGGGTAGGATTGGCAAGATTCAAGTTAGCAACGGTTTTCAGGTGTTGGGGCAAGGCTACCTTCTTTAGGCATACGCTAGCCAACCACACTAGCCAATAGATTACCCAGCTTTAGAAACGGCATATCATATTAGGCAAGTACCAACCGTACTCCGTGCGTAATGGCAAGAACTGTGTATTTACGTACACTAGCGTACGCTAGCGCACGCTAGCGTACACCGTACACTAAATTTCTCTCGGATAAGAGGCGGGACGGCTTCATTGATAAGAAAAATTTATGTATCTTATCGGCGCCCACTACCAGAAAGTTTCTAGGGTAGAAAGTCTGCGATTTGCCTCCCAGTGAGTGCTTCATTACCTAGGTAATTTCCAAGGTTGATGGCGAAGCTAATTTTAATGTGAAGGAATCACATCTAACATGATTCCTGACTTTTACTTCCTTCCTTACCTGTGCAATGCGCTTCTTTCTCAGGCCTGGACCGGCTAGTCCAGGCTATGCGTCTCTCGCATATCGCAGGCATGTCTTGCGACATGCCTTCACCACATCTTGTGCTGTGGCTCGCGGGAAGCCAAAGGGACTTAATAAGGTAATAACTAGAAAAAATAAAAAAATAAAATCCTATCTGATATACTTACCTATGTATAGACACTAATAGTATATAGCATCCATCCAAGCATGATTACTTTCAAGATCCAAGGCTTCGAGAGGCTCAAACCCGTTTGAATAAACTGGAAGAAACCGGTGGACAAAAGAAAACCGCGAGGTCGCAGAAAGAAGCGACTAAGACCTTTGGGATATTCCGGAACCTAGTCATGGGGAGATTACACTACATGATGGCAACTACGCATACCTGGCAATTGATGGAGAATGAGTACAGAGCATTCGGCGTCAACTCCCCTGCTGACTTTGACCGCGAGGCAAAGTTGTTTAAGAATGCCATTGACGCGGCCTGCGAGATGGCGAGCGAGAGGAATGCTATTTCCAAGGCCGAAAACCCCATATTCTGGGGCCTACGCAATGCTTTCGTCGAGAATGATGTACTAGGCCTCACCGAAGAGTTGGCCTACAGCTTCCAAAACTTTCTTATGCGAACGAGATTCCCCAAGAACATCGCCGCCACCCATAAGAAAATCGCGGATTTTAGGTTCCCTTACGAATGGTTTCCTGCAACGAGGGCTATGCAGCGCACAATTCACCTTCACGTCGGCCCGACAAACTCTGGAAAAACCTACAACGCCTTGAAGGCTCTTGAAAACTCCAAGTCTGGTATCTATGCTGGACCGCTTCGACTTCTAGCTCACGAAGTTTATACTCGCTTCACGTCTAAGGGCATGAAATGTGCTCTGGTCACTGGTGAAGAGCAGCGTATTCCCGAGGGCGAAGACAATTATTTCAGAAGTTGTACCGTTGAAATGACTCCCCTTAATTTGCCAGTAGACGTTGCAGTTATTGATGAAATTCAAATGATCGGAGACGACGAAAGAGGATGGGCCTGGACGCAAGCGGTCCTGGGCGTGCAAGCTAAGGAAGTTCATCTATGTGGAGAAGAGCGTGCCGTGGATCTGATTCAGTCTCTATGTGCCAGTATGGGCGATAAATGCATTATAACCCGGTACAAGAGGCTCAGCCCGTTAAAAACTATGGATGAAAGCCTGGATAATTACTCAAATCTTGAAAAAGGAGATGCTGTTATCACGTTCTCCCGAGTCGGCATTCACGCTATAAAGAACCAGATTGAGAAGCTTACAGGACGTCGATGTGCCATGGTTTATGGGTCATTGCCGCCCGAAACTCGCGCTCAGCAAGCCGCACTGTTCAATGATCCCGACAACGACTACGATTTCCTCGTCGCCAGCGATGCTATTGGTATGGGTCTCAACCTAGAGATAAAACGAATCATCTTTGAACAAACGCACAAACGCATCAAAAACAGCTATAAGCAAATATCAACGTCCGAGATAAAACAAATAGGAGGCAGAGCTGGCCGTTACAGGACAGCACGTCAAGCGGCTCTAACAGATTCGACAACGGGCGCAAAAGGAGATGGGGAAGCTAGAACCCCGCCACGCACAGCCGCCCAACCCGGCTTGGTAACAACCCTGGAAAAGGCCGATCTTCCTGTCGTGAAGAAGGCTTTCATGTCCGAACCGGAACCCATACGGTCGGCCGGCTTACAGCCCCCTCCGGCGGTAATTGAACGATTTTCATCGTATTTCCCTCCCAATACCCCGTTCAGCTACATACTTATCCGCTTGCGAGATATTGCCCGAATTTCTCCGAGGTTTCACCTTTGCGGTCTAAAAGACATGTTGGCGGTTGCTGATTTAATCCAACCTTATCCCATGTCAGTCTACGATCGATGTGTGTTCCTGAACGCGCCGGTCAATTTGTCTGATAGGCAGGGACCTATAATACTGCAAGCTTTTGCAAAGTGCGTCTCTAATATGGAAGGAGGCGAGCTCCTCGACATCCCAGAGGTCAACTTAGAGCTGCTGGACAGGAGTGATGACCAGTTTAATAACTCAGGAGATGTGCTGCGGCAGCTGGAAGGTCTTCACAGGACGATCACACTCTATCTCTGGCTTAGCTATCGGTATTCGGGCGTGTTTAGAAGCCAGAACCTTGCGTTCCACGTGAAGGAGTTGGTAGAAACCCGAATCGACGCTAATCTGGCCAAGATCAGCGTTAATCTTGCTAAGCGCAGAGCCAGGATAGATGAGATCCGGAAGCGGGCCGAGAAATCAGAACGCCATAAAGAAGAAATTCTTGGTGGAAATGCTACGATTGACGGGCCTCAGCGTGAATTAACTGGTGGCGAATGGAATGAAGAAGGACACGAAGAGCCATTATTCCAAGGTCCCGAGGAACTGGAACCCATTACCCGGCTGGAACCTCAATCTAAACACAGGGGTGCCGACCAAGACGCTGGTGCAGGGACAGGTTAGTAGCATTGTACGAATACATCAAGGAATGTAAAATACCTAATGTACAATATGACGACTGGCAGGGGACTAAGTCTTAAGCCAGGTACAGGATAACTCCAATCACATATATCTTAGATAGATTGCCTAGCCTGATTTATAGAGCTAGGTATGTACATGCTGAGAATGAAGAAAAAAGAGAATGAAGAGAAAAGAGAATGAAGAAAAAAAGAATAGCCACATTTGAGCATGCATTAAGGAAGTGAGGTTAGCTTATGTAGGCTAATGTAAGTTAAGTGTACCTGCCGTTGATGCTTAGGTAGAATAAGGAGGAGGCAAGTGCTTTGTAGAGTATAGGTAAGGTACGGAATATATGTTAGTTAGGTAGGTTAGGTTAGGTTTAGGTAGGTACTTCGGTACTCAGGTACCTAAACAGACTTACAACTTCTACCTTAGGCAACTTATACAAAGTAATATGAGTGTTGCATCAACTTCTTTCTCTAACTTCCGCATTTCACTATTAATTATCATTATTCTTGTTACCTACCCGCACACCTTGCCAAAGCCATGTTGGCCTTGGTCTAATCCTACCTACTGCCTACAAACATCACTTCATATGCCCGAAATTCCTATGCTAATAATGGATATTTTGCCTCCTGAACATAAAAGTTGTTACTTATAGCGATGGAGGTTAATACCCCCTCTTACCTCTCCCCATTCCGTAAAATGCCTCCTTTCCTCGTTATGGAGGGCAGCGTCGGAACCAGAAGTTCATCATCAGAATGGTCTCGCTGGAGTGCTACCAGCCGATAGAGACCTCATAGTATCTCCGGTATGGACGGACCAACAAGCAGGATGCCATCGTCTTCAGTTCCAACTATACGCCCAGCTGGACACCAAATCACGAAAGAACCATACAAGAGCGCACCGGTTACTCCGAATGTATATATCGACCCACCACGGCCGGCCAAAGAGGGGTGTGAATGGGTTTGGTTCCCGGCAGGTTACTGGGCCGAGCGCGAAATCGCCGAGAGTCCTGGAAAGGTCATGAAACACTTCAAATGGCGAAAGCGCTCTGGGAAAAGTAGCTCTGGCTGGGATACTCAAGATGGGTTGGAGCACTCGACCAGTAGCTTATGGGACCATATTTCAAAGACCTCCCAGCCTTTAGCTAGCTTATTTCCCAGCGAAGAAAGTTACTCACGGTCATATCAAGGGCATTCGTCCAACCGCCATGGAACGAGTAGCGAGAGTGGCAAGTCTCTGTTCCCACTAAACCGAGCAACACAATCGCCGCTACCTAGTCCCTACCTAACTGAAGAAGCTCACGTACAATCTTTACAGAGGTCGCCTCAAGGGCTTCAAGGTAACAAAAGCAGCATTTCGTTTTACGAGTCCGCGAGGCCACCGCAGAGCTCACCGCTCACAATAATAAGTGGTGACTCGGATTCCGCTACTCCCCTTGCGACCTCTATGAGCCAGCCCCCAAGCACTTCCAGAGCTTCAGCTTCATTCGTCCTTCACTCGACCACAACCATACCCGGTGCTAAACCAAGGAGATCGCTGCTTTCAAGGCTCCTTCCAAATTATAAGCCGGTAAGTCGAGTGAATGCGTTTAGTTTTCGATACATCCTCCTTCTTGAATATCGAGTGACGATATCTTGGCGCTAACAAGTACGCTGGATGGTTAATGTAGAAAGTTAAGAAGATGCACAGCGACAATTACGCATACGACTATAAGGCATGCGAAACTGCGGGTGCGCAGACACAACGTTTAAGCCACCGTCGTAGCCATTCAGCTATGCCGCTCATGAGTCGTGTAGCGTCACTACTGGGCAAGGAGAGTAAACGGCCGCGTTCGTTCAAGCTTTTCGGGAGAAGTCCCTGGCATCGTAAGGCTTCTGCCGGCTCCGAGGTGAGCGCCTCAAGCTCCATCCGTGACGTGCTCCGAGGCCGGACACCTATTACGAGCCCGGCTTCCTACATCGGTATGTATTCTGAGAATACTGTAGCTCCTTGATATTGGTTCAATATGTGGCGGAATGGATAGAAGGACAGAGACCGCAATACTAGGTATCTAAGGTAAGTGAGAGATGGACTAACTTGGAGATTTATATAGAGCCTGTGACTCCTTCTTGTGTACAATTTCCAGGTGGTGTAAGTCTAACTATCACAATGCCCACATGCATACTGAGTTCGCTTACCCAACAATTAGGAGGCAACTCGCATACAAACACCTCCTTTACGCGATAGCGGCCACCACGCTACTCGCCCACAGTCCTTCTTCTTCGATATCTCGTCACCACCAACTTACCACGGAAGCGGTTATAGTGACAACGGCGAACATGGTCCTTCTAGCTGCTCTGCACCTCCTTCCCCTCCAACTGCCGAGCGAAATAGTAGGTAGGACCACGATAGGCAAGAGAGAGATAAGAGGAAGAGTCGCTCGAGCAAGGAATGGTGGGAGGTGCCGGTGGCACTACCCCGATATGAAGCCGTGCCTCAAAGCCCTTTCGAATTCGAGATGCCGGAGCATTTACCCAACAGCCCCATGTGCCCGACCAACAAGAGACATCCCTCAGGCGGCACGGGGGTGTGCGTGTACCATGGTAGAAGGAAGGGGAGCAAAGTTCTGTCGGACAATGGTAGGAGCGAGGATAGTGAAGACGACGCGGATAAATGGATGTAAGAAAGGGTCTTCATTGGCAAGTATAACTTATAAATGGAAATATATCGTTATCACAAGATGTCTTATTAAACCACGATATACTATTCTTCTTCTTTTTTTACATTGTTGTATTACACACCAAGTGAGAGGAAATTCTCGAAGAACCACTAATGCCGCAAGAAAAATGGTCGAAACAAGGTATAGCGCAAGAAAAAGCATTGCTCCGAAGCGAGCTAGTCCTGCCTCCAACTCCTAAACTAAATTACCCAGGTAGGTAGTTAACAGAATACCTCCTATCGTTCTTCTAAGCTGATCTTGACTAGTGAATCCTGCCCGCATTCAACCTAATCCCTCCCGGGAGGAGTCTAATGAATAATCAAGGTTTCTCTTTTTTTTTTTTTTCTTTTTTCAAATGGCAGCCATATACCGTTGCAAGGACTCTTGGAACTTAGAACCCTTCAGGGTACCGATCTAGCCGTAACCACCATCTTGGCCGCGGGCAGGAGGGCGCGGCGGCGGAGAACACGAAAGATCTCTAGTCCTGGGTCTGGATCTTGTGGTCGCCCTTGACGGCCTCGGCGTAGGTGGGCGGGGCAGCGTGGCCCTCGTGGTCGTGGGGGTCGTGGCCGTTGGAAGGGCCGGCAGCGGACGAGGACGAAGCGCCGGCGTGGTTGTTAGTGGCGGTGGTGTTGGTGTTGGTGGCTCCGTAGCTAGGGTGAGAGCCGGAGGCGGTCTTGGGCTGGGCTTGGGGACGGGCTTGGGGCTGCGGCTCCTGCACGAAGACGTAGGTGACGCGGCGGCCGCCGCCGCGCTCGCTGTCCTGCGGCACGGGATCGTACTCGTATGATTCGGGGTACTTGGAGATGATGTACCAGGCGTGGAGGAGGCCGGGGAGCTGTTAAACGAGATTGTCAGTTAGGACGGGGTTATTGAGATTAAGAGATTGAGATTGGTGGAGAGAGGGGGAGAGATGAAGAAGTGTAGGTGGGGAGGAAGGGTGGGACTTACGTAGCCTAATACGCAGAGCAGGATGTTGATGATGGAGTCGGCGGAGCAGAGACCGGTTTTGACCCAGACTAAATAGTAAATTAAATGATTAGCTATTGGATTTTTTTTTATTTTTTTCAACTTGTTGTTGTTATTGTTGTAAACGGCGTGCCTGTTGATCGCGATACGTGATACGTGGTGAATGTTCGATGGGTAATCTATCCCCAGCGAACGCAGACGAATAACGAAGCTCTCGCGGGTTGGGGCGGGGAGGGGGATGACGTACCTGGTAGAGGGGGGAATAGAACGGCTAAAAGGCCGAGAAACAGGTCTGCGGAACACATCTTTTGGTTTCTCTTTTTCCTCGTAAGGACCAAAGAAAAAAAAGATAAGATAACAATAAAGGAAAATGATAGATAAAATCGATGGGCGAGGGGATACTGAATAGAAATATGGGGAGAGAGGTATGAGGTGAGGTGAGGTGTGTATGAAGTTACGAGGCTTAGGTAGAAGCGCAATGTATCGTAAGGTTTTTTTGTTTGGTAAGAAGTTGACGATGAATTGTCGGGAATGGAATGGGAATGGATGGGGGGCCCGGCCGTCATGCGAGCTGAAAGTCTGGGGGTGGAGCCCTAGGCCCTAGGCTGCTAGGAAGAGCCTAGGACAGTACGGAGGATTACTTCATACCTTCCCTGTTGGGGGATCCGGTACAAGGGTTAGGGGCAGCTAATTTCCTGCGCTAAGCGGGACCGGGCTAGTTAGGTTCCAGCTATGGCTGGGCGGACGGGAGCCTAGAAGTATATGACACTGTGTTACTGCACTGTCTAGACTGTAGAAAGGGGTTATTGTGGCTTATTCTGCGTGGCTTCAGTGCGCAGTCGCTATGTCTACTATACATACATTAGGTATATTTAAGACAACTTCTAGCTTATGGAGGATGCTGCTGTAACAGCTACAAATGATAGCTTCACCGAAACCTACTTTTGAAAGGAAAAAATACGAATAGTTTCCCCAGACCCTCCTCGCTCTCTACTGCTGTCATTGACCGTCCTAGCTAACGTTAGTATTTACGTAGCTTTACTCAGTAGCTGGCTGTAATCATATCAATAGCACTCACTACGAGGATGTGATTCCAGTTCTTCCATTTCTTATTCTGAAGCTTGCCTTGGCTGGTCATTGGAGGTTCTTTCCGCGCTGGATACACTTGCATCGCTTTCCGGGGTTTGACTTCGACCTCTGAGCTCGCTACGAGTGGACTGACGCTCCTGCTTCTTCTTCTTCTCCTTTACTTCTTTCGATATTGGAACGTCATCGTCTGAAATCTCGAGAGGCCAATGATCGCTTTCATCTTCTTGCGGAGTCGTTTCTCGTTGTCTCTCAAGCCTCCTATTTTTTGCCGCAGTTCTGTCATGTTCGCCGTGAGGAGCAACTGCACCAGAATTAGTCGATGTGGATGTGGATGACTCGTTCCTTGTAAAAGGCACTGGCTCCTCTGCCTTGATTTGTTGCTCTATCGTCTGAATTTCTTTCCTCCGGTCCTCAATAGCAGTCCGCAGAAACTTTCGTTGATTCGCAATTTCGTCTCCCCTTTCCGATGAGCTGTTCTCGGTAGCCTTTACCAGCTCCCTTTCAAGCAGGTAAAGAATCCTTCTAACTTCGTTGAGTTTCTCCAACGGTTCGTCCTGGATCGAGTCTTGAACCCCACTATATCTCCCAGAATGTTTTGAGCCAGCGAGGGCACGTCCTTCTGTCAACTCCCCATCGGTAACCGTTTGTTGATATTGGTGGATACCATGCCTCTGTTCTCTCATATCTAAAGACGTATCCTGGTTGATTTTAACCGCTTTCATTTCCTTTCCAGATCCCTGTGGCTCAATCTGATAACCGTCAAATATTTCGGGCCCCTTTATCACAGCCTCTGAGGTGTTGAGCTGGTAACTCATCTCGTGTTTTTCCGATGGATTTTCAACATCCTGGAAAGAAATGGTCATCTTCTTGCCTTCGAGAATATGCGGACTGGCAATAATCTTGAAGTCGCTAGTGCTTTGGTTATCTGGCACCTGATCATCTTGTTGGATTTTCAAGTGTTTCCTCTTTGCCTTAAGAATCTCATGCTCAAGGATGAGTCGATCTTCCTCGCTCTGTAATTGCTCTTCGCTGAAACCTGGTGCTTGGGAGGTGTCTGTGTGTGGTAAAAGGCGCTGTTCTATGTGGAGCCTCTCATCAATTTCTCTCTGATCGTTTTCCCCGAGTCTCTTATAAACCAAATCAGCCTCTTCTAGATATTTCTGAGCCAGCGCTTTGTTGCTTTCTAGGGTATGCTGAAGCATCCGAAGAGCCCATACTTGCCGAAATGATAAACCAAAATCGTACGGTTCGATGGAGAGAATTTCCGATATTTCCCTTTTCAGACTATTTTTTGAGGCTTCGGTTTCACATACCAAGTATCTCGTAAGTAGCGTATTTGCGTAGCTGAAGATATCCCCTTGTATTTCCTTCTGCAGACTACCAAGCTCTTCCAACTCTTGCGCTGGCTTTGCGGATGATTGGATAAGCCATTGCAATGACATTGCTTCAGTTCGATAATCGCCGAGAGCCCGCGATGACTTCACCACCATTCTAACTGGAGCTTCAAGCTCTGGTATTTCTTTATCCACGCCCCAGCCAGGGTTTTCGGCTTCCGCTGGAATATAGCTAGGTAGCGGATGAGAATAACGAACAGTTGTCACTCCTGGTGACGACTCAAGGTGCTTTAGGCGAAGTTGAAGTTGATTTGGGAATGCATTATGGGACTTCGCCAGTATCCACATCATGAAAGATCGGCTTCTCATGCTTTTAGGGTCGTTTTCCATGACTGAAATCGCAAGGGACGTAGACTGGTCAACTATGTACTCGAGGAGCCCCTCGGATTTACCTTTAAGTAAAATGGCACCCATTCCAACACCTATAGTTAGCTTCTGCGCATATGACGCAAGAATGCCAAGAAGCGCGAGGGTTGTTGACGTATTGTATCCGTGTACCGTGCTTGACCAATCCTTGATGAGGCATTCGATACGTTTTCGGATATCTGGGTCATCGCTCCAGTCTTTTGTCACATCAATTGCACTGTCCATCATCCTACTCTGGGTTATATCATACAGGTCCCAGATCCGCCCTTGTCGAAGGAGGCTCGAGTATAACTCTCTATATAACGATCTAGAGTACCTCGTGGAATTGGGCAACATATCTAGAATTGTCGGCATTCGGTAGAGTAGGGCATGCATTTTAATCTGACCGCTTAGCAAGGTAAAAAGAAGAAGATAGTAGATGATCTAACCTCAGCTGAGCTTATCAACCTCTGGGGATCAATTTCGTCGATAGTCATATTGTAACTCAAGTCAAGACCAGTCGGGTCGGCAGTAATTGTGTGAGTAGTGGTAAACCCGTGCATTATTTTCCAATATTGATAGAGCATTTCTCCATCACTATCATCTCTTGCGTTGCTGATTATTCTGTTGAATCTTGTATCAACCATAATTCTGGACAGAGAATTATAGTCACCTTGTTCAAGTAGCATTTCTGCATATTCTATAAGGATATCTGGCTCATCCAAGTGATCCTGCAAGTTTTCGGCAAAGAATCGCTTGGCAGAGACGAAGTCGCCCATCCTCCACATACGACAAAACTCTTCTAAACTTTCATCTATGTCTTCTTGTGCAGATAATTTAAGGTGAACAGTAAGGTCAGTATCACATGGGTTCCAGAATCCATTCACGTCTGCGTGATGGAGATGGCTAAGCGGAATGTCTTCGTCGAATTCACGATCCTCAATATATATCCGCTCTGGTGTGAGTGAGGAGGGGGGAGGTGGTGGAGGGAGAAGGGGGCGGTGAGAAGGAGAATCTGAAGATGAAGTAGATCGGTCTCGTCTCCTTGACAGCAGTTGCATATCTCTAGATCTCTCGTCATTATTTAACAATCTCGACATAGGACCAGATATTCGGGGGGTACTGTCTCTTTCGATAAACCGCGGTCGCACTTGGGAGGCCATGATGTTCATCGAAGAGGAAAAAGGTGGTGCAAGAAACGTATTGTCCTATCAAGATCAAGATGCCGAAGGGAGCGAAGTACATATTTGCAGCATAAACGCCTGAGGCTGAGGCAACTTTTCCCCCACCCTCCAGAGCTATTATATTACTCACAAATCCAGAGCCTACCTAATAGTGTCACATGAAATGCGTGATGCACAAGAGTATGTCAACTTGATTGGTTAGTCGGAGATTGCATATTCAATTCAGCTTATTCCTCCGATAAATCCCATTTCAAGTTGTCAGACTTGAATTGATAAGAACGTGAAGGAAACTCAGAGAGCCTGATCTCAATAAACCTGTGCCTCATCTTAGGTACGTTAGAAATATTACCGCCATGTATTCTTCTTTTGGGGCCAAGGACCATCCAGTATTCAGCAGCCTCCCAATTCCCCTCAAGGAGCGCTTCCAACTCCATCGGAAATATGGAAAGTATTATACTAGGAGTTTCAAACCTGTGGTAGGCGCAAGTCATTTCCTCGGCCAAGGGAAGATTGGGGATGTAGAAGTGGCATGTAAATTTCTATTTAGAGAATCGAAATGGGGTGTTCTAACTGAAGACGAGGACCCGGGGGGTATAGTGTATCTCGACTTGACATTCACCGAGCCATTAGACTGCCGTCTTAAGAGCGCAGTTGTCTCAGTGACTCTGGATGAAGATCATAAAGACCTACCCCGTCGGTATTCTAAAGACGACTCAGTTCCTGTTCACATCATTAAACATGGACCGCCTGATCTTTCTGGAGAGCCCGATTCCGCTTCCATACTGAAGAAGTTTAACGCTACCCCTCAGCTTGACGCAGCTGGCATGGCGGGGATTGGTGGTGTCGGATATGAAAAAGAAAAGCAGTATTTACAGTACAGCCAATGGAGGTTTTCCGGGTCAGAATCGCCTAACGCATGGAGAAATGGCGCTACTATTGAGTGGCGCCTGCGTGAAAGCGAGCTTGGCCGTCAGCCAGCCCACGACAATACGTTCCATACAGGATTCGCATTTCAGCACGGCGGGCAACCATTCTACATACGAGTTGAGGTTGGCGGTTGCCTTGAAGGGATAGGTTCGAATATGCGACATAAGGTGACGCATAAGTTCAGGAAATTCAAATTTCCTACCACGCCTCAATCCGCGACAACACTGGTGTATTTTGGCGGTAGACACAACAAGTTCCGAAACCCTCTTGACGGGCTAGCCCAGAATTTGCCTAATGAAATGCTCCTAAAGAATATCAAGCCGGTCGTTCGGGTTCCTGGGAAGCTCCCCGGAAACAGATTACCTAGTGAGGTCTTCGAGCAAGATGTGCCAAATTACCCTCTAGAGGACAATCAATATAACCACGCTAGGGATTCACCGGTGCATATGCGAGACGCACCCGAGTCTGTGAGCATAAAAGAGTTGAGGAAAGTGATGCAGGGATTGCTGTCTCTCCGACAACCTCCGATAGAAGAAATCAACCCTGGTTCTGTGTCAACATCGCCACGGTCCAATAGCCAGACTCCGGATAGAGTCGAGACGTCGATTGGTTCAAGCACAGATTCGGGACGACAGCAAAATGAGATAACTCGAAGCGTAACTATGGTAGAAAACACAAATCACGAAGAAGTTAGAAAGCATGTTAAAGACGCCTCACTACCGGTAATACTCGAGCTAATGATTCTATGGATTCTGACGGTTGGGTCGTGGATGTCTCCTTCGAAGAAACTTGTCCAGGAATCTAGAAGGGTTACTTAAAAATACCCAGCTACAATAACGGCACCTAGGTAGATATTGTTACTTGATCTAACAAAGAGGGAATCCAGAAAACGAAGAAGAAGAAAAAAAGGACAAGGTACATATACATATATGGAATATTGGCTATGATATAGGAAACAGGTAGGTAGGATGTAAGGTATAAGGATCTCGCAAGGCTAGTCCATGGTTGATGAATTATTGAATACTCCTTTCCTTAACAACTGCAGTATAACTTTACTTTGCACATATTGGGTAGATCTTTATAGGAGGTACCTTATTTATATCCCTCGTATAAAACTGGGTTTTAATTTTTGCAATCCCAAGACTTCCTTTTCGGCATGAATTCCGGATACCTATACCTATACAGAATATTCTACGTCCTTTTCGTGGCTAATATAATCACGAGCGGTGTCCTGGTTTTAACTCGCTTCCCTTCTAAAGCGCGCTCCAGCTCATCCCAAAGGTCCGATAGTTCATACTCCGGGATACGCGGGTCCCAGGTAGCAAAATATGCTTTGAACCCCTCGATGCCACACATGTCGCACCAATCCTCATCTTCCGTCCAGATCCTCTCCTCGGTTTCCTTGACCTTGCATTCGCTTGTCCTATCATCGAGCCTAAAACTTTCTAGAGCCCCTTGGGAATTGATGTATATCCTTTTCACTGCCTCCCAATTTTCCTCGGGGAACTCTAGGCTTTCCAGAGCGGTGTTGACTATTTTGTAAGCTTTGTCGCCTAGCCTGCTTCTATTCTTCTTCGAAAAGGCGTCCCAGAGAGCGTTCCACGCCCTTATAGTCTCTTCACTTGCCTCAATCAGCGGACGAGTATAGTACGTGATAGCAAGCGTCCCACCGGCTTTGAGCTGCCTCCAGAATTCCCTAATAGCAACGTCTGGCGTGGTCCAGTGAATACATTCACAGGCTGCAATTAGATCTACAGTTCCTGGCTCCGCCGAACTTCGCTCCGCAGTTTCTTGGAGGAATGTAAACTTTGACTCGGGAAGCAGTGCCTCTTCGACAAGAAAATCCCGAGCGACCGTAGTATACCCGTCGTTAGGATCCGAGACGACAACATGATCGAAACGATCAGCAAGGACTGAAGAGACAATCCCACAGCCAGCGCCGACGTCGTGGGCTATGGACCAGGCCACGTCAGCCTTTTGGGCATGGTAGTTGTAGATTCGCTGGAAAAATGAGGGTGGATAAGATGGGCGGCTGGCTAAATAGTCCGACCAGTCCGCCGCCCGAAGAGCAGAAAATGCATGTTCTTTGGCTGAGATATCTGTAGGAGCATTCGAGGATAAAGCAGTAGCCATAGTGAGTTTCTGCGCGGGGTATAAGCTGGGAGAGGAAGACTTGAATGGGATACTTAATCAAACCCCTATTCTAATATTTATGTACCTAGTTCACACGTATTTATCGACTGGCGGGCTTATATCTAATACCGTCCCCCTCCTATTATAAACATATTAGTCCACGTAGTACAGAGCGGGGATTGGAGGAGATGAATACTACACGCCAGATCAAGTTGTCGTAATGTACCTATCCTTTCTGGTAACAATCTTGGGGTTGATGTGGCATTGCACGGCGATACAGGGATAGATAAGGCATATTACATTATCGTACGTAATTGTTTGAGGAGCTATTGAATAATAGGACTGCTTTGAGGTGCGCATTGACGCATTAAAAGGTGCAATAATTTCGATATTCTTACCTCTCAGACGAAATAACCCCTATTGGGCCAGGCGAGGGCGGTATCAAATCACTAAAAGTACTATCACAGCGAAGAGGCCAGGACAATAGAGATGCCTAGCAGCGTTTCCACGTAGATGTTTCACATATTCGAGAGTAGAAGCTATATTTAATATCTAAACGCCTCCTGAAGGCTTCTAAGAAACATATCCGGAGGAAACTGGAGTCTCCAGCACCCTTCAAATTTAGCCTTTATGGACCAGGTAGCAACATATTATAGCAATATAGCCACCCCTCTCGTTACTTTTCTTCTCAAGCGAGTGACACCGTTAATGTTTCCACTTCTATATCCTTACTACCACTAAAAGAATGTCCACCAACCCCGTATCGACTGCTCCACCTGGTTTCTCTCTGCGAAGAATCAATATCCTTGGCAGGCATTGTGCTATCTCAACTCCTAGTAGGAGCACTTCATGGAAAGGAAGCCATGGCCATAGTTCGAAGCACAGTTGCCGCTGTTGTACGCAATGCTCTGCGCAGCACCCTATAAAGCGGTTAGGTATCTGTTTGCTCATGACGCTAGGTATTATCCAAGTCCAGTAGGCAATCCTAGACTGGTTCTTCGATTTCTTACCTGGCACCCGGACTGGGCGTAGAAGGTGCAGTGGCACGTCGAGCCTCCCGAGGCGTCGCAGTTGGCGATGTTGGCGCTGTTGTCGCCGGTGTACGAGTAGTCGTAGCAGCTGCCGTCGGTGGACGGGAAGATGGACACGAGGTAGGCGGTGCAGCCGCCGTCCGTGTAGTAGTTGATCTTGAACCCGCTGTCTCGCGACTCGAGGTCTCCGGAGACGACGTCTCGCTCGGCGAGATTGCCGGGCTGCTCAGGGGTTGCCAACGCCGCGACGAAAGCCTGGGCGGCAAAGGGGATGGCGAGAAGAGAGAAACGCATGGTGATGGTTTGTAAAGTTTGAGTAGGTAGGTTAGGTAGGTATGGGAAATCCCGTGGTAGTTAGTTAATTTGGTTGCTCGGAGTAGAGTTCGAAGGTGGTGGTGTTCACTTTCTAGAGGAGAGACGGGTGGGTGAAGACAGTCTTTATATACTGATTTTCTCTTCTACTTTTCTACCTGGCGACCACTTGAAGCTTGATACGGAAAAGAAGCTACCAACACTTTTCCGTTTACGGACGCTTATACCATCGTGAGCCTCGCCTGATCATGGATCATGGGGATCTAATTATTGATTACATTTAAAAGTGGAAATAGGTTGCCCAATACCAGCTCATATACCAGGAGAGCATTTAGAGTATAAGTTTATTATTAGGCACGAACAGTATATTATATTACTCATGCGAGATCAGGAGTTTTAACTCCTCCTTGGTTGGTACGCGTATCTTATCCTCAACCAGGTTAGGTACCTTATTGCAATAGGTGGTTCCATGAAGGTATTGTCACACCACCTCTAGACCGTGTCGAGGCTTGTAAAAGTGATTTGCTAGATTCAAAAGTCTTCTAGCCTCGGCGGTGAAGCCAAACTTGTTGATGAGTAAGGTCTTGTGAGAATATCGTCTACTGTATACCTTGCAAGTACATTCAGAACTAAAACGGAGTAACTCATTCATCAGCGAGGAAGTTCGGTCCCATTTCACCACACCATTAACATTAGACTCAAGCTGCAGTGGTTAATTTTAAAGACTCTTTTTAATACGCTATTGGCTGCTCGCTGCTCGACCACTACTGCACAATCCTACTTGCTTGTCTACCTCCTAATCCTAGACACATCTTATGTTGTTTTATATCATGTTATGACATATAACATTTATTACCTGAGAGCATTAAGTATAGACTGAGTACGTAATAGAAACAACCTTTCCTATAGTCTCTTCTAACAGAGACACTTGGTTAACTTAAGTCTTATTTGGACCCATCTATGCTGACGCTATCATGCGTTATGACGGCTGATTCCCGATAGCCGATTTCTATCCGTTGACATCTGGTGTGGTAACACGCGCAATACCACTACCGACCTCTCAGCTCAGCTCAGCAGACGCTTGAAGTTGTTTATTGGTCTATCTTTTCTAGGTCATCGGTATTATTGGTTGGGGAGTGGGGCATTAACGACGCCGTTACTGCAGCAGGGGGAGGAGAAGAAGCCATCCTACATGGAGGCTCAATTTGCTAATACCCTTATAATTCATGCCGGTGTGCCGTTTTATTCCCGGCTACCAGTGGGTATACTATATATAAAATAATCTACTTTGGTCAGCTTTTATACCTAGGAGCATTTCGCCCGGTGCACTAATATCCCGCAACTACTCAGATCGAGGTATGCTTATATCATAGGTATTTCTATCTGAAAGTTACTGAGTGATCCTCGTAGTCTAGTGGAGGTAGGAACCAAGGCGATTATATTGGTCATGGCAAGCAGAGGGGAGAGTCCATCATAAGATTATTAGTCTCGTGTAGGCATTGAGCTGTGGTTCTAGTAACAGGCCAAGTTTGCAGCGTGTCTTTACTTAATCACCATACGGGTACATCTAGCTGTAAATGCTGATTTGCCAGTTCGTTTACCTTGCGTCCGAGATGTAACCGTTGCACGAGGCCAAACGTCTTGGCCTTCAGTAACTTTCTGGTCCAG
Organism: Daldinia bambusicola; assembly: GCA_022478815.1. Lineage (NCBI taxonomy): Eukaryota > Fungi > Ascomycota > Sordariomycetes > Xylariales > Hypoxylaceae > Daldinia > Daldinia bambusicola. The sequence continues at coordinate 396,627 of MU284084.1, forward strand.
CAGATATAGGTTAGGTATGTAAACAGAATATGCCATTGACTGATCGCCATAAATCGGCCTCATATCACTCCAGATAATCTACTCCGCAGCCTTGGCACATTGCTAGATGTTATAGACGATAAGGTATATCTGACGCATCAGTCTGTAAAGGACTTCTCCGGAGAAAAAAGATCCTCTGTAGGGTTTCTTTGGGAATATAAAAACCCAACCGATACCAGCATATGCTACAGTGACGCTCAGCAGACGAAGGATCCGGCATAGCTGAATTGCTAGACAAACGTATTATAAAATTGCTACGGATGAGCTGTATCAAATCGCCAGGGCGTAATTTCCCCCAGATTTATCTTGCCATTCAAGTATCAACCCTCGTCTTTTCTAAATCGAAGGTTTTCTACGAAGAACTCAATAGTCCTTTTAAACCTCTCAAAGCCTTTCATCTTGCTCTTCGAGATTAAATTTGTACAGAAAATCCCATCTGGATCTCAGCGCCCTCTTCCAGTTCTCTAGGCTATCATAATTTTTCAGGCCGCATAGGATACGACCGACCTCCTTGCATGACCGGATGACCTGCTCGCATCGCGGCATTCTTACCGAGTCGAAGACTTTAAATGCTCTACTTATGTCGCTGGACACGGCGATCTCGCTAAGTAAAGGCGAAGGAATGACGCAATGCTCAAGGGCTTGGCCGGCGCCGGCGCCCTGAAACGGTGCGGACGCCTAGGCTGCATAGCCGACTAGGCAGATATTGTCTTCGAAGTATGACTCTGTCGACTTGTGTTCATGCTGCGAGTACACATGAATCTTATCGAGTTTATAACGTAAAATTCTCCAAACAATTTCTTAGCAACGTGGCTACCTAATGTAATATCGAATTTAATAGTTTAACAAGTAAATAACATACCTGATGTTTAATCCACTTGAAGTCTGATAGTACCTATTATATTCGCTTTGTGCTTCGTACCAATATATTAGCAGAGCTGCCATAGATAAATTTTAGTAAATATTGTTTCAAATTCTTAAACCTTGTAGCGAGGATATCGAGACTCCATGTTTAAGTTGGCTATCGTGAGACCAAATTGATTATTATATAATTCAATATAACACACAACGCATAGCCCGCAAAAGAGAGTTCTTATTGACTTCGGCATTAGAACCACCCAAGACAATTCTGCTTATACCAGAATTACCCACAAATAGTGAACAGTCATGTATGCTTCTTCCTAGTTACAGGCCATCACTACCTTGATTAAACCATATTCAAGTACCTCTCTATATCCACCCTACTCTTGAAATGGCTTAATGCTCACCTAAAGCAGCGAGTCGTCTATGGCTCTGGGATGGTAAGATCCAGAGGGAATGTCTTACCTACAACTAAATGTTTTCATAACCTCATGTGAACGCCTGTTTCGGTTTTGCTCGGAATTGCAACATACGTTGATGAGAAGTTGCCTTCCACGCAGTCGGCTCACACTATGCAGTCGATAGCTTACTCATGCCGTTACATTGAATCCATAACGTGTCGATACACATTAGTCAGAAGCTGACGCCAGCTGAAAATGGAGCAAGTGCTGGCGACAGACCTCCACCACCGACATCCGTCATAAGCATGAGCGTCGAAAGGTTCAACTCATCATGAGATGCATCGCGTCGCGATACTCTGCTCCGTCTTTCCGCATGCTTCAAAGCTCATTGCCGATTACCCGGAGATGATTCGTCAACCTGTAAAGGACTAAGGGGTACGGGTTTTAAGGAATGACTTGTGTCTCGGAAACTACGTCCAATCTACGGATGTGATATCGAGCTATACTCACTATCTTTGCTTGCCATGATATCCAAATGCTCTATCTTAACGGCAACGGCCGGCACATTACTTACATTAACCGCCGCTGGTCCGGTCTTGGAAGTTGTTCAGATTCAGACAACTCCTAACGGCTTTGCGAATTCACCACGAGGATGGAACTCTTTTGGCATACAGGCTAATCCTGATACCACGCCCGGCTTTTCATTCAACCAGACTGGAGCGATAAGCCAGTGCGATGTACTTGCAAAAACCGCCGCACTTAGAGACGCCGGATATGTATATTGCAGCCTCGACTCCGGATGGTCTGTAGGTGGTAATGGCGATGAGTTCGGACGTATCATATACGATTCGTCTATTTTCGACATCCCGAGCTTAGCCAGTCACTTACACGCCGAAGGGTTACTGCTTGGCATCTACGTTGTGCCTGGAGCTTTCATCGCTGACGAGGCGAAGACGATATTCGGAACGAACGTCACCATCGGCTCAGTATGCTCTGGCGATAATGGCTTAGCTCGCTGCAACTTCGACTACTCCCAATCGGCCGTACAAGAATGGCACAATTCTGTTGTGAACCAATTTGCTTCTTGGTAAGTTCCGAGATTAAAAGGTGGGATATAAATTATTCAAAGCTAATATGTTAATAATTAAAGGGGAGTCGATTTTATCAAGCTTGATTTCATAACACCAGGTTCGCCGGCAAATGGCGTAAACTTACCCCCTGACCTAAGTGGCGAGGTTATTGCGTATCACCGAGCCATCGAACAATCGGGACGAGAGATGCGTCTGGACATCTCGTGGAAGCTCGACCGTTCGCAGCAGTATTTCGACATCTGGGAGGCGAACGCCGACTCCATGCGCACTGACCAAGACATCAATAACGGCGGGGCGTCAACATTTGTGTCCTGGGAAGTTGTCCAACGAGCTATCGACAACTACCGGCAGTACATAACTACTGTAATGGCATATAACACAACTTTGACCATATACCCCGACATGGATAACCTTTTTGTAGGGAATCCTACCTCGGTGTCGGGCGTGACGGATGACGAACGGCAGACTATCATGACACACTGGCTCGGAGCTGGCGCTAATCTTATTGTCGGCTCCGACCTGACCAGCCTTGACGGTTTGGGCCTCAATCTCTTGACAAATCCAAATGCCATTGCGATTGCAGATTTTACCGCCCACCACCCGATGCAGCCCCGTAACCCAGGAACTGGCTTATCGAGTGCTCAACAATTGCAGGCGTGGATCGCAGGCCCCGACACGTCAGGAGTTGCCGTGGTAGTGATTGCTAACTACGGCCCGGACGAAGGCCAAGGCGGTTTTGGAACTTCGCTGTCGGGAGTACAAACTATTAGCGTGTCGTGGGATGATCTTGGGATTAGTGGCACGTTTGACATGTATGATATATGGGCTGATAAGGACCTAGGGACTGAGAGTTCAAGCTTGACCGTACAGCTTGGAGAAGGGCAAAGTGTTTTATACAAGCTGGCTCGGTCTTAAACAAGGAGAAATAGCGGCATGGAGACCTGCCATCCTGAATGTAGCCTGCTCTCAAATAAGACATGATAACGGTCTTGGCTATTTAAAGACATGGCGCGTATGAATAAAAACGATCGTCTAAGGGATTAATGGCACAATGTGCATTTTGTAGTCGATATCAATACACGCTTTCTCAAGATTTTCATTCAAGCGGATACTCAAAGTAAAGAATGTCTTTAGCAGGTAGGAATTAATGAGAATACCTTTAATGAGAACAAGTTGCTATAATAGCGGTTGTTGAAGTTGTTGAAGTTGTTGAAGTAATAGGGGAAATTTTAGGTAAGAAGCACCTCTACATAACGCGCTAAACCGACACAACCCAGCCAATCAGATCCGACTAAGTAAAGTTGGAGATTTGGAGGTCCTAAGGTTGATGTACATAGTACATAAGCCATAAAAATAAATAGTCCACCTGGTTATAATAACAACAAACAGTATTTATTGCACGTTACAGAACGTTCTCGAGATAGAAAAAATGGTAAAAATTGCCACACATCAAATTACCTTGTCGATATTCAATATATATAAAAAGAAATGGGCTCAACCGGGATTCGAACCCGGGACCACTCACATTTCCAAATCTCTTTTTGAGAGACTGGGTATAGAACATAAGTACTAACCCGAAGCGAGTATCTTACCACTGGACCATTGAGCCGTGATTGGATAGAAGTTTAGTTTTGTGTCTTTGATTATATCTCAGTACTCAATAAAGTGGGTCTACATCAAGTTGTCTGGGTTGTTCATTTCATCCGGTTCATAAAAGTTACAAGAGCAACTAACTCTATAGGGCAATTCCGATCCACTCCGGATTTTGGGGTAACATCCGGCCCCCTTCTGCACATGCTCAAGCTTGCACCTGCTTTACGGGGACCTGGATTAAGATCATTTGGGCAAGCGTAGGCTCAGAAGGTGGACTTCTCCAAGATTGGGAGCCAATACGTAATAATCCCCTACTTAATGATTGGTCCCTTTTTTTTTTTTGGTTACTTTACCTACTAGGTACCTAAGTCACTTGGTCATTTATACTTTACGACTTTACGCACTTTTGCAGTTGTCTAACGTGACTTTGCTTCTGCTGCAAGTTGCACCACTTTCAAACCACTTCCAGGCCATTTTCTTCGAGACCATTTCCTCCAGTTTGGCTTATATTCTACTTTATATTACGCCCTCTCGTCGATCTTGGGTTGAGCTCACCCCCTTGTTGCTTGTTGCTAACACGGGGTTCTTGAGTCTGTGAATAACAAATTTCCCAATACAAGAGTTGATACGAGTTGATACTACATAGCAACACCCCTGGTCAATTATTATTATTTTTTTTTTCTTAAAATCTAGTGCAACACTCCGCGCGCAAGTACCAGAGACGACAATGGTTTTCGCGCTCGAATCGATTTCGTTCGGCTTGACGTAAAATGTTTCTTTCGAATTTACTCGGTTCCTCGTCCGGGAGGAGAAGCTCCTTCAAATCGAGCCGGTCAAACCCTTCGAAACGTTCTCCTGATGTTTCCCCGTCGCGCCCTCGAAGTCTTTCTTCCTTTCCTCCAGAGTACCTTTCCGATGAATCCCAACTCCAGCCTGCTAGCCTACCACCACCGCCGGACGTGCTAGATCTGAACCAGAACCTCGAAAGGCTCGCCGCCTTATTTCCCGATATCCAGATCGAAGTCTTCAGAGAGATGCTTGCGTCCTTTTCCGAGGAGTCGCGGTTATTCATTATCACGGATAAGTTGTTAAAGAATCCGGGCGAATTCGTGAAGGGGCGGCGGAGAGCTGGCGATCACACGGACCCCGATGCGAATACCTTAGTTTCGCGCACTGAGGCATTCAGGACGGCGGATTACAAGAGGGCAGTCCGTGCCCTGGCTGCGCAAGAGTTTAAAGGTTTATTATCTAGATCTTCCATCGACGCTGTTTTATCCGAGTATAACTACTCGTATCTTGACGCGCGACAAACTCTTGTGGATTTGTCTTCCAAGACGTGGAAATTCACTATATCTTCATTTCTCTTTCGTCGCAAGCCTGTGAGTTCTGCTGAGGCAGAAACGCATCCTCTTATTATATGGAAGTCCGCCGACGATGGCTCGATGGTCCCGACCATAAAGGCAACGGGCAGTGCCGAATTGGATAGAGAACTATTTGAGGAACTTATAATACCACTAAAAGAACGCGAACAGTTACTGCGAGAAGAAAGGGACCGCGCTATGGCTGTTTCTATATCTACCGAGGATGCCGAAACTCATGAGGCAATGTTTGAGTGCACTTGCTGCTACTCGGATGTAATTTTTGAAGAGATTACTACCTGTACTGCTGAAGGACATGTCGTTTGCTTTAACTGCGTTCGGCATTCTATCACTGAAGCAGTATTTGGGCAGGGATGGCAGCGTAGCATTGAGAAGGAAACAGGTGCCCTTCGATGCCCCGCTGTGGCATCGGTGGAATGCGAAAGCTGCATATCGCCGGACCACATCCGTCGAGCCATGCAAGCAGAGAAGAACGGAGATGAGATTGTACGAAAACTGGACCAACGGCTAGCAGAGCATGGCCTTTTATCCAGCGGCTTACCCCTGATCAGGTGCCCTTTCTGCACTTACGCTGAAGTCGACGATTTATATATACCAGCCAACGTGCGGAGGCCCAAAATCCGCGTCAGCAGCATTCCGAACTTTATTATCATCTTTATCTGCTTAATGATATCGCCCCTTTCAGTCCCTATACTCATACTAGCGTTGGCCTTCGCTATTTTGTGCTTAAACTATTCCTTTAGGGATTACGTATCCCGTCATTTTGGAGCGGCCGTCATGAGATATCAGCGCCGCCGTCGCGGGTTGAAGTTCAATTGCCAAAACCCAACCTGTAAACGCTCTTCTTGCATATCGTGCTCGAAGGCGTGGGTAGATGTTCATGTCTGCCACGAGTCGTCTCTTGTTGCCCTACGCACACAAGTGGAGCAAGCAATGTCTATGGCAATCAAGCGTGTTTGCCCTCGATGCAGTACCTCTTTTGTCAAGACGGCTGGATGCAACAAGTTGACCTGTCCATGTGGCTATAAGATGTGCTACGTGTGTCGGAAAAACATTGGCACTCCAAACGAGGGCTACCAGCATTTTTGTCAACATTTTAGGCCCGAAGGCGACGGCCGACAGTGCAACGAATGCAGCAAGTGTAACTTATGGGAAGCCGAGAATACCGAGGAAATCCTCCGAAAAGCCAAAATAGAAGCAGAACAGAAATGGAGAGAATCAGAAAGACGCGAACTATCCGACGCCGAGAAAGCGTATCTCGAAGATGGCGTGGGCGGCTTTAGTCGAGATAAGGGCTTGGGACAGCTGCTTCCGGGCGGTAGGGTCCCGAGCATTGAAGAATTCTGTGATTTACTTATAGAGGTTTTGTTTGTGTAGCGGGACGGATCAGGATCAGGTTGGGTATGGAGTTTTAGCAAATGAGCATTATCTGGCTATGGACAGACCATCTCTCTCTACTCGAAGTCGACTTTTGAAACGAACTTTGCATTGGGAACGGGGCGTGAGAGAAAAACATATCGGTCATGTGGTAGGGAAGGGATTAGGTTATCTATATGTTATACCCATTAGCAGCATCGTGCATGCAAACTATTCGCCGTAGGCCAAGCTACGGCCTCCAGTAATACTACCATATACAATAATTTAGCTATAGTTTGGCATAAGCGCGTATTGTTCTGACATGTCATTGTAACTGCGGTACTTACTGGCTTAGGAGAGACTAACCTGTATGTTTATAAATCGTAGTAGTGCGAAGCAGCAATCCTTTACAGTCGAACAGGAATTCAGTTTAAAGATAAATCACTTGCGTTCGTACCTTAGGTATGCAAACCCCTCTCGCATGAAATATGAAAAGCCATGTTTCAAGTTAAGCTACATACTAACTAGCATACATACCTACATGCATCCATCATCTTTTGATAACGTCGCCCAATCTGACAAACCGAGAAATCAGGGGGAAAAGTAACTCCCAATGCTAAAATGAAACAAAGAAATATTAATGCTTCCCTGCTATATATCCCATCCCATCCCATCTCATCTCGTCTCATCTCATTTTATCTTATCTTATCTCGTCTCGTCTTGTCTCGTCTCGTTCCGACTCAAACACCCACCCTCTCCCTACCACATCTCCGACCCACAACCACAACCACCCGGCCCCTTCTCCCAGGCGGATTCACAGTCTACCCCCGCTCTTGCTTCCCCCGTCCACGAGCTCGGCCGCGGCGCCCGAGATGGCCAGCCGGCCCGTCTCCTTGACCTTGGTCTGGAAGACGACCTTGGAGGGCCCTTCCTTCCACATCTCCGTGACGAGGGTCTGCCCGGGGACCACGGTGCCGGCGAACCGCACCTTGATGTTGCGGAAGGGCCCGAACTTCTCGTAGACCGCCTTGGCTGCCACGCCCATCGAGCACAGGCCGTGCAGAATGGGTACCTTGAACCCGCCCATCTTGGCGAAGCTGGGGTCGACGTGGAGAGGGCTGCGATGATGTGGTTAGTGTCATGGGACGGCTAAGATTGGAGAGACGATACTTGTTTTTTTTTTCTAAAAAAATAAAATAAAATTAAGGGGAAGGAAAGGAAAGGAAAAAGAAAAACTCACTTATAATCACCACTAAGTCGGTAAATAGCAGCCTGCTCCTCCGTAGTCTTGCTCTCGACAATAATATCCGGGTGTCTCTTGGGCGGAGCATTCGCGGCAGTCGCGGCGCCCCTATCAGCGGGTTTCTTCTGGCCGCCGAAGCCGCCGCACCCTCTCAAAAAGACGGTGGCCTCGTTGTAGAAGAGCTCGTCGCCGGTCTCGGCGTTGACGGTGGACACGCCGTACTTGAGGACGGCGGCGCTGCCCTTGTCCACGACCTCGATCAGGCGGCCGAAGTTCTTGGTGCGCGCCGCCGTCGGGATCGGGTACCGCTTCACCTCGAGGTACTGCTCGCCGTGCAGCAGCATCATGGGCGAGAAGTTGGGCACCACGTCGTCCATGCTGAACGGCATGCTCGTGTCGAACTGCGGGATCACCCCGTACGTCGGCAGCACTTGGAAGTTCTCGTGGCCCTCGAATACATACTCTAGCTCCGTCCGCTTGGCACCCACGCCCAGGTTGTACAGCAGGCTGTCGCGCTCCGTGTACGTGAACTCCGTAGGCTCGGACTTGGCGGTCAGGGCATTCTTTTGGGCGTTGAGATACTGATTACTTTCGGTAGGGGCCTGAAGCGAGAAAACAAGAAGTCAACATCAATAGTTTCATTCGTTTGCTAGACTAAACCAAATATTACACACACACACATATATATATATACATGATAGCCAGTCCAGAGAAAAAAGCACATTTAAGAAAAGAGGGCTCATCATACCTTAGATGCCCCTCGCTTGTTTTCCATGTTAGCCATAATCTTCGCTATCGAGTCTTGGGCCTTCTCAGGGTGGTCTGCGCGGCCGTCGTCGAAGTCGACGATCTTGGCCCAGTTCTTGGCAACCTCTTCGGGAACTAGCTTGACGTCTACCGGGAAGCCGACGCCTCCTGACCTCTGCCACCTCGTCCGGCCACACCAACCGCTGCCTACTTCGTACAGGTAGCCTGTCGGGTTCTTGGGCACCTTGTCGCTAGAGAGAGCGAGGACAAGGGGAGCAATGTAGTCAGGCTTGAAGGCTTGGACTAGCTCCTCTGGTAATATGGTCCGAGTCATGGCGGTTCCAGCGTTGGGGGCGATTGTGTTGCAGTAAATGTTGTATTTAGCTCCCTCAAGAGCAATAGTGCGCGAGAAACCAAGAATACCACATTTCTAAGATTCGTTAGTTTTCATTCAACCACTTAATATGGCTTATGTTTTGATCGCTTACCGCTGCGGCGTAGTTGGCTTGTCCAAAGTTACCATAGATACCGCTGGTAGAAGTAGTGTTTACAATACGTCCATACTTCTGCTTGAGGAAGTAGGGCCAAGCTGCCTTGGTGACCTTGTATGTGCTTCGGAGGTGGACGTTCAGAACGGGGTCCCAAAGGCTGTCATCCATGTTGCTGAATGCCTTGTCGCGGAGGATACCAGCGTTGTTGATAATGATATCAATGCGGCCAAAGGCGTCAATAGCTGCCTGGACGACTTTGTCACCATCCTCAGAAGATGCCTTGACACCGACCGCCTTGCCACCCAATTTCTTGATTTCCTCAACAACAGTATCAGGATCTGCCAAGTCGTTCACGACAACCGATGCACCGTGCTTGGCGAACGCAATACAGTAGGCACGTCCAATACCAGCACCGCCGCCCGTAACCAAGGCTACACGGCCAGTGAAGTCCAACGTCTCACCTTGCTCGTTGGGACCGAGCTTCATCGACTCTTCAAGGAGTCCTAAGAAGTCGTTGGGACCGGTGGGATACTGAGGGTTCGAGAAGTCGAGAACCTTGTCCCACTTCTTAAGAATGGCACCTGGTGTATAGCTGTCATCTGCCTTCAAGAGAAGACCGCTCGACCTCTCCCACCTTAGCTTCGCAACGTGTCCACCACCAACTTCGTAGATACCACCATTCTCCTTGGTGTTGCTCTTGTGAACCAAGACGGCAACAAGAGGAACAACCCATTCAGGCTTCAAGTTCTCCAGAACGTCTGGCGGCATAACAGTTTGGGTCATGCGGCTCGCGGCTATGGGAGCGATGACGTTCGAAACGATGTTGTACTTGGCGCCCTCTTTGGCGAGTGTCTCGGTGAAGCCGACCATGGCCAGCTTAGCAGCCGAGTAATTGGCCTGGCCGAAGCTACCGAACAAGCCGGCAGCAGAGGCGGTGTTAATGACGCGACCGTACTTCTGCTTGCGGAAATGCGGCCAGGCAGCACGAGCACACTTGTAAGAGCCCTTGACGTGCACCTTCATAATCAGGTCCCAGTCCTGATCTGTCATGTTCTTGAAGCTGACATCTCGTAGGATACCAGCATTGTTGAGTAGTATGTCGATTCGGCCGAAAGCCTTGATAGCGGTCTCGATGATCTTTTCGCCATTTTCAACGCTGTCGTAGTTGGCCACGGCCTGACCGCCGGCAGCTTTGATTTCGTCTACAACTACATCGGCAGCCTAATGATTGTGAATATATGTGTTAACCGACACGTGGATACTTAAGCGTAATTGAAAACATTAGGGTCTGAGCTCATATTTACCTTTGTGGAGTTGCCATCCCCCTTAAAAGAGCCTCCGAGGTCGTTGACAACGACCTTAGCTCCCCTCGAAGCGAAGAAGGTAGCATATGCTTTACCCAGGCCACCACCAGCGCCGGTGACGACAACGACTTGGTCGTCGAAGCGCAATTCGCCTGCCATCGTGTCGGGATTGAAGCTCTGAGATGTAGGTACGTATTAAGGCAGAATTAAGGGAGAATTAAGGGAGAAGGACTTCAACGATAAAATAATACAACTTAACAGTTAAGTTAGGTCGTGGATGGCTTCTAATACACAATTGGCATTTCCCAAGGGAGGGAAGAAAACTTAATGATGAAAAAGGCTGACTGACTTAAACAACGAAATGATTGATAGGTCTAAGTTTGCCAATAATAAAGAGCTGGGCCAATGTGCCGCATTTGAACTCCGGCTAATCAGCCGAGGCAGCTTTTCGCATGAGCTTTGCCAGGAATGCCGAGGGGCCCCAGATGATCCACTTTTCGAATGGACCGGGCAATAGTAGATGCGCTATACTTATATCGGTATAGTCTTCTCGGACTTAGCACCTGCTTTTACCCCATATTTAGGTACAATGTATCCTCCCTGCCTCCGCACCTTCTTAGAAGATCGTTCACATGTCGAGAAACTCTCAACTCTGAAATGCTTACGGTCCTGGTATGAGGTCATGCGCACGTTATCTTATGTATATCTGTTGCGCTTCCTGTATCAACATCACATGTACTATTATACCGTAGGTGGTTGCTGTTCCTGTTCTACTCATTATATGGAAGTTACATGATCTTTGACAAATACCACCTTTCAAGTCTTAGGAAATCAGCACTTGCATGATGCCATGTCCGAAGCTTCGAAATTACATAAGAAAGAGGTAATTAGCCGTTTAGTCAAAACTCGAAGAAAAGCCGAAAACTTTGATATTGCCGCTCTGCGGGATATTGACAAGCCTTTCGAGTTTATAAAACTAGGGACTTGTCTATTCCGTATACCAAGCTATAATGGTTTAATTATATAGATCGACTCATAATAAGACGAATATACGCTTGTAATAGTCTAATAGCAACTATGTTCAACGATAAATCTAAAATTGAGCCAAATCCGGGCCGCTGAACCAAACCAAAACTTCCCCCGCATTTCCCCATCCCCACAAAGTTTAGCTCTAGAAAGCCAATGCTAAATAACGCTTTGGATCTACGGTTTATAATATTCTCCTTTAACTGCCTACCTCATGCATCCCTAAAACGTGCTTCTCGGACAAATCTCATGCATGCATGCAATCCCGTTGGGGTAGATATGCGTACCAACCTAACAAAAGACGGCCGAATAACCGAACCGAATTTCTACAAGCCCGTGTCTGCAGCTACGCCCGAAGCTCCCGATCACGGGTGTCAAAGGTATCACAACATACCTGCCTTACCTACTACATGAAGTTATTGGGCGCAGTAAAATTCCTCTTTAACAAAATGCCAACACCGCAGATCATCGACGACAAGAGCCCAATATGCATTCCCTTTATTCTTGAACGTTACAAGCGTTATAGTGCCTCTGACCCCACTCAGCGGCCCTTCATAATCGGACTCAACGGCGTGCAAGGCGCTGGGAAGACGACTTTAGTTAAGGCCCTTGCATCGAAGCTACAGAACGACCAAAACTTGAAAACTTTGGTCTGCAGCATCGATGATTTTTACTTGCGACATGAAGATCAAGTAGCACTGGCAAAGTCTCAACCGGACAATTTGTTAGTTCAAGTCAGAGGCGAGCCAGGTACGAAAGCTTAGCTTGCCCCCCTGAATGATAATTTATAAGACTAGATCTTTTTATTGGATTCTAATGCTATGGTTATGTAGGTACACATGACATGAACTTAGCTCGAGATTTCTTCACAGCTTTATGTGAGGGTCGGCCAGTTAAGGTGCCTCAATATGACAAGTCTGCCTACTCGGGTCAAGGTGATAGGGTCCCGGAATCGCAATGGGAGACTGTTAACGGCCCAGATCAACCCAAGATTCAGGTTGTCATCTTTGAAGGTTGGTGTGTTGGTTTTCGATATCTGAGCCCCGTAGAGGTGTCACTCAAGTGGAATTCGCCAAACAGAACACTACATCAACACCCCCTAGACCATCTGAATTTCGTTAATGAACGTCTGCGTGACTACGATATCATCACAGACACGTTCAATGCATTCATCCATATTGATGCCGAAAATACCGAGTGGGTGTACGACTGGAGGTTAGAGCAGGAAACCATGCTGCGGAAAGAGAAGGGGACAGGTATGACGGACGGGCAGGTTGTCAAGTTTGTCGATGCCTATTACCCTGCCTATGAACTCTTCTCCGACAAGCTGAGAGGTGGGCTGTTCGCCGACAGACCGGGATGTCAGTTGAGATTGATTGTCGGTAAGGACAGAAAAGTCAAGCAGACAATCATCGTTTGATGCACGAGTAAGCGGATATCTTACCAAGTAGCCCGCCTCACTTAATGTGAAAAGGGTCGACGGCATCTTTTTTTTTTTCGCCGTACAGGTAGAGCAGCGGTTTGAAAGCGCAGACGCCATAGCCCCAGCCCATTTTATAGCAACAGCAATCCCATGACCCGAGTTTATACCATCATATATCATTCCCCTTTTAAATGAGTTCGTAAAAGTTCGTCGCCAACAAGCTATCTATCGCGGAGAGCCTGTATCTGATACCGCGTGTTTGCTTACTTGTTTCAGTCGAACTCCTTTCCTATCATCATACCCTCGCCTTCGCTTTTGAGTTCGGCAAGAGTGCTGTCAATTGTTTGGATTTTGTTCCTAACGGCTTCGCCACGGTCGGCTATTTCGTTCTCAAAGCCCTGTATAATTGCTCTTTTTCTTTGACGGGCTTCTCGAAACCGTTGCATAACCTCACCAAATCTTTCAAGAAACCAATCCCCCGAGACCTCCCAATCGTTCACGGGCATTTTAGAAAAGAATTCCATCTGACTTTCCGGGTCCTTGTCGAAGAAGTGATAGAGCTTTTCCGGTAATGTACCTCGGGGTGGCCCTATCGCCGATTGAGCCTCTGCTTGGGCTGGATCAAAATCAAATACTTCGTCCTTGAGCTCGGAATAATCCATTCCCGCTAGAGTGGCATCGTCGTAGTCCAATTCATATTGACGCTTCCTTGGATTAGAAACGCGCTTCTCTATCGATGAGCGGGGCATCGCGCTCTCGTGCAGCCCTAGCCCGCCCTTATTGCCACCTTTGACAAAAAGTTGTCGACTGAGTTGATTTTTAGGCTTCGCGACAGCCTTGGGTGGGGGTGGAACGACGCTCTCACGATCAGAGTCGTCCGGATGGCTAACCATAGGGGTATCGGTATCAGCAAAAATAGTCGAGCGACGGTGATCTGGCTGTGCCTTCACTCTCAAGTGGATGGACTGTTCAGATCTTGCATCATCATCTAAATCATTATCAGGGACTGGATAGGCCTCACGAGGAGGCGAGGCTACAATATTCTCCTGATATGCAGCCCTTTCGGAGAAGGAATCACGACGGTTAGTACGTAAAGCCAACGCTTTAGGGTGATGAAGCCTCTTAGCGGAAGGGGTCTTTTCTGGGCTTGTCTGATATGGACTATCTTCCGAGTCTTGGTCAGGTTCTGGAGACGATAGGGCCTTTAGGCGGCCACGGTGATTCCTAGCATCCGGTGTCGAAGCACTCCTAGTGAGGGGACCACCTACTACGTCTATCATCCCGTTAGGTCCAATAACAAAGGGGGCATGTTGATCCGGTATGTTGATTCCATCCTTGGCAGGGGGCCGAGGGCGCGGGGTATTACCCCTCTGTTGGTAAGTAGTAGGAGCTCGAAAAGGCACTCGATACATAGATCCGCCTGCCGTGTTAGTGTCAATGTTGCTAGCGGTGTCACTAAACATGGAGCCGTCTACTGTTGAGCCCTCCCAAAATGGCGCCGGCCGCCGCGAAGATTGAATAGGTTCTGAAGCAACGGTTCCCGATCGACGTATGTTCAGTGACGTATCACGGGTATGGGCAGCACGACCGGTAGGAACAGGTAGTTTAGCAGCCGCGACGGCGGCAGCTCTATTAGAATTTGCATTGACTATGGGCGCGCGCGATCGTGGAGAAGTGTTCTGCGTTCCCTGGATAGTCTGGGTAGGTTGCGTCGCCGCAGACGCAGGCTGAGATAAAAAGACGTGTCGTTGGGGAAGCTGACTTTGATTTTCATTTCCGGTTCCTGGTCCTGATCCAGCGGGGGCAGGCTGGCTAGTATTGAGCCCGTTGCTCGTGACCCAAGCTTGCATTTTCGTCTTTGAATGCTTTAGGAACTGGCTGGCTGGCGGCATCTGAACGGAGGCAGATTTGGTAATGCTTCGGAAAGAGAGACACATAAGCTGAGTTTGTTTACTTTTCGTAAGCTCCGTCTTTATTTGTTACGCATTCAATGGCTGCGAAGCTCTCGTGGTCCCAGTGTTTACGTGTTTGACAGCGGATGGTAGTTGAATTAAACAGATGACAGGCGGAGAGGTCGAGGTGAACTATTATGTATTATGCCGCCATCCTGCCCAATGCGACGACGAGGTTGGGTCGCAATATTCCCTAGTGAGGCATATGGATAAGCCTGAATGCGTGAATGGATTTGAATAGAGGGTGAGAGATGGCGGTCCAATAGTGTTGAGATAGTTGAAATGATAAAATGATGAAATGGTCGAGTGGTGGGGAATTGTAATAAGACTCTTGGATGTGAGAAGCCTCGCGACTTCTGCTGCACGTCGTCTAGGGACAGTCGCGTCTGCAGCGTTCTAACGCTTTTCCGGGTTAGGTTAGATAGGGCCCGTGCATTACATGCTGCAGGCATGCTACAGGTACCTAGCGTTACTATGGTAGACTTGGGCATAGTAGGGAGGTAGTGGGTCTATGTAGGTACCAACATGTAGAGTAGGTAGTAGGTACGTACATACCTGTATTGTATAATACGGGCTGGCAGCCCATGTGTTATGATTGTTTAATGTAAAGACCTTTGATATTGTATTGTTTAAGTAGCTAAAGGGGTTTTTAAGTTAGTAAAATATTTATGTACATTATGGTACTTAATTATGGGGATGTTATGTGATATTACTTTTAAAAGGTAAGATTAATAATATTTTTATTATTATTATTTTTTAAATTAATAAATTTGTTTAAATAAAATTTAATAATAATAGTTTTATTTTTAATAAAATTTAATGTTTTTTTAAATTAAAATTTATAAAAAATTCTTTTTTATCTTTATTAAATTAATTTTTAATTAATTATTTTATATAATAGGGATTTAAATTAATATATTTTATTAAATATTTATTTTTTTACTTTTATAAAATATAATATTAATAAAATTTTAAAATAATGTTTTTAAAATTAAGTAAATATTTTTTAAAAACATTTAAAAATGGGGTAAATTTAAAATAATTTATAAAAATAACGTTATAAATTTTAAAATAAGGTAAGAATTTAAGTTAATATATTAAATAATTAATTTATTTTATAATATAAAAAAGGTTAATATATTATTAATTAAGTTTTTTTTTAAAAATAATAGTAAATAAAATATTATAATTTTTATGAAATTATAAAAAAATTTTATTACCGATTTTAAAAAATATTAATTTATGGTAAACGTTATAATATTTTTTAATAAATATTATTATTAATGTAATAGTATTATAAATTTTTATTTAAAATTATTATTATTTATTTAATATAAAGTGGGAAAAAGTTAAATTAAATAATAAATAATATATAAAATTAAATATAAATTTATATAGGATTTTAAATAAGTTAAATTAAATTATGGATAATTTAATAATATTTATTTTAAATTATAAATAAGGAAAATATTATTTTTATTATATAGAATTTTTTAAATTATAAAAATAATATTATAAAATAAATTTAATTTATAAAATAAAATATTTAATTTATTTATTCGTTTAAGGATAATATATTATTATATATAATAATTTTATTCTAAATTTAATTTAAAATTATATTTAAAAATTAAAAAAAAATTTTAGATTTTAATTAAAAATAATAATTTTAAAGATTTTTTAATTATTGGAAAAAAAGGTATTATAATAAATATTTACCCAATTATAGGTTATTTAAGTATATAAATTAAGGATAATAATTATTATTTTTAAGAATTTATTAATTATAATATTTAATAAATTAAAGTAATTTTTTATTTTAAATAAATTAAAAATAATATTAATTATAATAATATAAAATGGGTAAAGTAAGTTAATAATTAATTGTAAAAAGTTATAAAGTAAGTAATTATAAA
The DNA here is from genome assembly GCA_022478815.1 of Daldinia bambusicola. Taxonomy (NCBI): domain Eukaryota; kingdom Fungi; phylum Ascomycota; class Sordariomycetes; order Xylariales; family Hypoxylaceae; genus Daldinia; species Daldinia bambusicola. Next base: position 413,449 of record MU284084.1, read on the forward strand.
GTTTTATTATAAAATATTTAAGATAAAATTTTATATATTTTTTAAATTTTTTATTATTAATAATAAAATATAAAAATTATTTATAAAATTTAAAATATCTTAAATAATTATTATTATATATTATTTTAAAGATTTTAAAATTATATAAATAAGAAATGTATAATTTATTATAAATTTTAAAGGATTTTTATAAAAGTTTATTTTTTAAATAAAAAAAAAAATAATAATATTATCCGTAAATTATTTATTTATTTTAATAATATTTAAAATTAATTTTTATTTAAGATTTTATAAATATTTAAATTATAATTTTATTTTAAAATTAGGATAAATATAAATAAAGGAAATTTCTTTAATAAATGTTAAAGTAAAAAAATTATTTTAAAAATTAATAAATATAAATTTAATTATTAAAAAGGTATTTATATAAAAAAAAAAAATTTTCTTTATTAAAGTAATTTAATATTTATTTTTATTATTTAAAAAAACATTAAAATCATTATTATTTTCATTAATTTTATAAGAATTTATTATAAGAAAATAAAATAATATATTTAAAATTATATACATTTTATTTAATTTATATAAAATTATAAAATAAAATTTATTAATATATTTTATTATATAAATAAAATGAAAATTTTTATTATTTATAATTATAAAATTTATAATATTATTATATTTTATTATTTTTAATATAATATAATAATTTATAAAAATATATATATTAATTTAAATAATATTTATATAATAAT